>CP139506.1:207705830-208305830 GCA_021014915.2 Artemisia tridentata subsp. tridentata | reverse complement strand
AGCTTTAAGCGTACTGTAATTAATTCGAATTCTAATGCTGTTTGCAAAACATGTAATGAATGTTTAATTTCTGGTAATCATGGTGATTGTGTTGTGTCATTTTTCATTTCTCTCAAACGATCCCCAACTAAGAATGTTAGGAAAACTGAACTAAGTAAGCAAATTTGGAAAGCAACAGGAAAGATGTTTGCCAATGTTGGTTATCAATGGAAGCCCACTGGAAGAAAATTCACTTTAGGAGATCAGTGCCCCTTAACTAGAATGACTAATCATAAGGTAGTGAATGTTAAGGAATGGAGGCCAACTGGTCGAATTTTCCCTTTAGTGACACGATGCCCTGCAACTAGGTCAATTGCATCTACTAGTTAAGTTTCCACTGTGAATACCATAGCATCTATAATTCTTGTAGTTCCAGAATTTGTGTGTGCTAACCAAATGGACCCCAATTGCACGTGGGGATCCACCTTTTTCAGTTATCCATCATTTTCTGTTTTCAAATGCAGGTCGTACAAATCGTCCTGTCGTATTTGGACTCAGGCTGCTCAAAACATATGACCGGGGATCGCTCACGTCTCAAGAATTTTGTGAAAAAGTTTATCGGGACAGTTAGATTCGGGAACGACCATTTTGGGGCAATTATGGGTTATGGAGATTATGTGTTTGGCGACAGTGTAATTTCCCGGGTATACTACGTGGAAGGACTAGGGCACAATTTGTTTTCTGTTGGTCAATTTTGTGATTCCGATCTTGAAGTTTCTTTCAGAAAACAAACATGTTTCGTCGGAGAGTTGGATGGTATTGATCTTCTTAAAGGCAGTCGTGGCACCAATCTATACACCATCTCTATTGAAGAAATGATGAGGTCCTCTCCTATTTGCTTGCTTTCAAAGGCCTCAAAGACCAAATCTTGGCTTTGGAACCGTCGTTTAAATCACTTGAACTTCGGCACCATAAATGACCTTTCTCGCAAGGATCTTGTACGAGGCATGCCCAGATTAAAGTTTGAGAAAGATCAACTTTGTTCTGCCTGTCAACTGGGCAAAAGCAAGAAACAAACCTACAAACCTAAAATTGTCAACACCATTATGGAAGCTCTTCACACCCTTCACATGGATATGTGCGGACCAATGAGAGTTCAGAGTATTAATGGGAAGAAATATGTTCTGGTGGTGGTCGATGACTACTCTCGGTTTACATGGGTAAAGTTTTTGAGAACCAAGGACGAAACTCCAGAGGTTATCATCAAACTTATCAAACAGCTGCAAGTGAGACTTAACAAAACTGTCAGAATCATCCGTACAGACAATGGAACTGAGTTTGTTAACCAACAACTCAGTCAATTTTCTGAAAGTATTGGCATAACTCACCAAAAAAGTGTTCCACGCACTCCTCAGCAGAACGGCGCTGTTGAAAGAAGAAACCGTACTCTTGTGGAAGCTGCACGAACCATGCTGATATTTTCCAAGGCGCCGATATTTCTTTGGGCATAAGCAATTGCTACAGCATGTTATACCCAAAACCGATCCCTGATACATACTCTTCATGACAAAACACCTTATGAGCTGATACATGGCAAGAAACCAGATCTTTCCTTTCTTCGTGTGTTCGATGCACTGTGTTATCCGAAAAATGATAGTCAAGATCTGGGAAAATTGAAGGCTAAAGCAGACGTAGGTTTCTTCGTTGGGTATGCACCAGATCGCAAGGGATACAAAATCAACAACAAACGAACCCGAAAAATCATGGAAACTATTCACGAGACATTCGATGAGCTGACTGAGCAAACGGCTCCTGGACAAACTAGTTCTGGACCCGCTCCTGATCTTTTGTCACCTGGACCAATCAGTTCAGGTCTTGTACAGAATCACACTCCTGCAGTTCCTTATGTACCCCCTACTAGTGATGAGTTGAAGAAGTTGTTTGATCTGATGTTCGATGAATATTTTGAGCCACAAACGGTAGATACTACAACGGAAGCTCCACCTGTACCTCCAGTTGCTGTTGCTCCAGTTCCACAAAATTCAGAGAGTCCATCTAAATCTGTCTCAAACAGTCAAGATGCACCATCTGCCAGTCACTCACCATCATCATCAAACATTCAACCTCCTTTGGTACAACAAGGCTCTGCAGTATATAATTCTTTTGAAGTGAATCCTTTTGCTTCTGCTGATGATGTTCCATTCGAGAATATCTTTGCTCCTGAATCTTCTACAGAGACATCTTCTTCAGGGGATCTTAACACGGCAACATCAGTTCAATACCCTCAACCACATGATCATCTCAGAAAATGGACCAACGATCATCCAATTGACAACATCATAGGAAATCCTTCTCGTCCGGTATCCACACGAAAGCAAATTGCCACTGATGCACTGTGATGTTTCTTTAACTCCGTACTATCTAAAGTCGAACCCAAAGATTTCAAAGATGCTTTGTCTAAAGACTGCTGGTTTGAAGCAATGCAAGATGAAATTCATGAGTTTGATCGACTTGAAGTATGGGAATTAGTGCCTCCTCCAGATTGTGCAATGATTATCGCTCTAAAGTGGATCTTCAAAATGAAACTCGATGAGCATGGTGATGTTTAGAAGAACAAGGCACGGCATGTTGCTAAGGGGTATCGTCAAGAAGAAGGCATAGATTTCGATGAATCATTTGCACCGGTTGCTCGAATTGAAGCCATTAGAATCTTCCTCGCTAATGCTGCCAGTCAGAATATGACAGTCTACCATATGGATGTAAAGACAACATTCTTAAATGGTGATTTGAAAGAGGAAGTCTATGTCAGTCAACCTGAAGGATTTGTGGACCCTGATCGTCCTAATCATGTCTATTGCTTGAAGAAGGCTCTCTATGGCTTAAAGCAGGCACCTAGGGTATGTTATGACACATTGTCTAAGTTCCTTCTGGCAAATGGATTCTCTAAAGGTGTTGTTGATCCTACACTATTCACTAGGAAAACGGGCAAGCATCTACTTCACGTTCAGATCTACGTAGATGGCGTTATCTTTGCCTCCTCTGATCCTAGCGAATGTGATTGGTTTTCTAAAGAGATGAGTTCTAAGTTCCAAATGTCAATGATGGGACAAATGTTGTTCTTCTTAGGATTGCAAATTTCTCAAAGTCCGGAGGCATCTTCATTAATCAATCCAAGTATGCAAATGAAATATTGAAGAAATTTGGATTTGATTCAAGTGATCCTGTTGACACTCCTATGGTTGAGATATCGAAGTTGGATGAAGACCTTTCTGGGATTCCAGTTGATCAAACTAAGTTTCGAAGCATGATTGGATCCTTAATGTATCTCACCGCTAGTAGGCCAGATCTTTTGTACTCGGTATGCATGTGTGCTCGGTACCAGTCCAAGCCCACTAAAAAGCATCTCGAAGCGGTAAAACGGGTCTTCAGATATCTTCAAGGAACCATTCACATGGGTCTCTGGTATCCTAAGGACACCGCCATGGCACTCACGGCTTATGCAGATACAGACCATGCGGGGTGTCAAAATACTCGTCGAAGTACGTCGGGAGGTGGTCAGTTTCTGGTGGAAAAGTTAGTAAGTTGGTCATCTAAAAGGCAAATGAGTACGTCTATATCTTCCACAGAGGCTGAATACATTGCCATGTCTGCGTGCTGTGCTCAAATTCTTTGGATGAGATCACAACTATCGGACTATGGTTTTGCATACAACAGGATTCCTCTGTATTGTGATAACAAAAGTGCTATTGCTCCTTGCTGCAACAATGTCCAACACTCCCGATCAAAGCACATTGACATCCGGCATCACTTCATAAGAGAACAGGTTGAGAAAGGAGTTGTTGAACTTTACTTCGTGAGGACAGAGTTTCAGTTGGCTGATATCTTCACTAAGGCACTTCCGAGAGAACGGTTTCAATTTATTCTCCCGCGACTTGGCATGAAGAGTTTGACTCCAGAAACCCTCAAGGGTCTTCAAGAAGAAAACGAGGAGTAAAGGATTTGCTTCACATATCCTTGTATATATTTGTATATATTTTAAACCAAAAAGAAAATAGAAAAATATAAAACCTATAAAAACCTTAAAATCACAACAATACCAAAAAATAGTTTCACTAGGCATGTCTTCTGTTTATCAATAACATTTACGGTCCTAGAAATGTCATTCAATAATGACACGGGACTTTAAATGAAACTCAGGCAGAAGTTAAAATGAATCGTTAAAACATGTCTTATCGGCTTGCAGTTACTTCAGACTGTAACCCATTCTTTATCATGGGGAAAGCATGTCGCCAAAAAGACGGCTGTTCCTCTCACTGGTGAAGTTCACCCGGGCATGGATTAATTTATATCCATGTTTCTTCAATTTGATGTACATTTCAGTGCATCATTTCTCGTATATGAAGAGAAGTCTTCTTTACAACGCAGATACTTTTCCATCTATGATTCTTCAGGAAAGTATTTGTGCTAAACTTGGTGGTACCATGATTTTTGAATATCAATCAGAATTGAACTTTTCATAAAAATCTATCACTCAATCAATGACTACCACTATTTAAATAGAAGACGGGTCATCGATTGAGGGGGAGAGTGATGATTTTCAAAAACCTCATATCATCAAAACATGTCACTTTGTACATAATAAAGCAGTGAATAAAATGTGGTTGTTATGTGTCAGTGTATGATTTTTGTTAAATTGAAATCTTCCAAACCTATCATACCTGACACTAACATTCTCCCTCATAGATTGAGGGGGAGCATCGTAATGTTCCAATTATCAGCACATATTATACCTGACCACATTTTCTAAACTTATTTAAATCAATTGGGATCACAAATCTCAAAAGGTTTGAAATTTTTGATCGGGGGAGAGAATGTGATTTAAATATGCAATCTGATAAAAATGTGATGTTTTGGACCAAATGTAAGCTCTCCCATATGTGCTAAACTCTTTCGTATATCGATGCACATATTGAGGGGGAGCAAATGGTTTGTGATAGCAAAAAGGATGTGGCATCTCAAGTGAACGCGACTCAGACTTCACCAATGAATTGACGAAACAAAAACTGTCATTAATCGAAAGGGCTTGTCCTGGCCGGGTAATAATTTCAAGCTGGTCTAACCAGTGATGTAAGTGTGTTCTCGAATTCGGTCCATGTTTCACTGAAAGTGGATCAATTCAAAAAGTGCAAGCTCTACCCAACATGTGCAAATTTATACTAAAAACATCTGAGCACATGTTAAGGGGGAGCATTTGAAAATTATAAAACTCTCAAAGTGTTAGCAAAATGTGTTTTATAATCATAAACACTTTGAGAGATTTTTCAAGGATTTGGTTAATGGCAGCATAGGATAGTCATGAAGTTATAAGGTGGCTAAGGTTAGGAAAAACCGTCCTATGATCCGCCAGAACTGGAGGGATATACCCAAGGACAATACCAAATAGTTAGTATTAGAAAGTCCTTAGGTATGATTATGAAAAAAAGGAGTAATATGAGAAAGGAGAAAGAAGGGGTTGAAGAATTAAAAAAAAAATATAATAAGAAAGGGTGAAAAGAAATAGCCCTCATTTATTCAACCTTAGGGCAGAAACCGTGTTCAATTCATATACTACTGGTTGTTACTAAGGTGACACCGGTATTGAAGACAAGACATCATGGACCCAGTGACGCACTGCACTAAACCTTCTAAGCCACCCAAGTTCTCTTAAAAGGGTTTGTTTCATTCTCACGGGGAACCTTGCATAATCTATCGACTGCTCATTACGAGCCATGTTGATATTGAAACAGGAGACACCACTCCAGTCTCCGATTACAAAAATTGCACTTATCGAGTCTAGAGCCAAGAGATGCATCATAAGATCTCATAGGAACACATGTTACTTTTACACTGGCTGTTCAACAATAAGGGCACCAGTTGTAACCTTATGAGTCCTACGCAGATCTTAGCACTCTGCCAGAACATTTATGAGGGAATTTACAAATGTAATTCTCAGTGATTGAATGAAAATTCCTACCAGGGTTAACATCAAACAGCCCTGAAAGCAGGTCACTTTGGTAATTCCCTATGGATTACGCTTAGTGGTCGCGGCGGTTTCAAAACGGTCTACAGTCGAGGAGAGAACTCCAGCGACTCACCTAATCATTGATCTACCTCGATAGATCTTGTAAGCCCTCTCGGGGGTATCCGATTTAGGAACGGCCTTGGTATGGATTAGAAAAAGTTTTCACACTATGCTGTTAACAATCTCGAAATCCGAACCTGTAAGTACCGGACATTTTATTGCTAACTGTCTTATGCAGGAATCCCTGGCGGTTGCAGCTGATTGCCAAAAAGATGCCAATCCATCATCACATGCTCACACTTCACCATTATAATTAAAGAAATCATGATAATTAAAAGACCTTCGACACTGCTTCCGTAACTCTGATGCAGAAAATCATGATCCAGAAAAGTGTGAGCATATTGGTCCAAAGATCGCAATATCACATGGAGACGATACTGCAAAAAGATGACTCGGAGACGTACATTGGATGATGACATCAATGAATTCTCAAAGATCGTCCAAGACAACAGAATAGTCATCTAAAGTTCACTGCTAAAAGCACAAAGATTAAAGACTTAAAAGAATCAAAGACTACGAGCTAGGAATACAAATTCATGTAATAGAATGCTAGAATTCAAAGTGTAATTTCCGGGGTGACCTCCCTTAGGGGGAGATTGTTAGGAATATAAATATTCATATGAAGACTTGGTCACCCCGAGTACTCATTAGCATTAAATAGCTCATAGGTTTATTAGTAATAGTTTATTTAATATAGTATTCGTGGAGTAGGTCGGGTCTTTACCCACTGTCAGCTCACTCCACAGCCCACTCAGGGCACCTAAGCTAAGTAGTATAAATACCCCTTCCCTTGTGTGGGAAGCGTTGGAACTCCTATTCATTTAACCTAATACATATCACTTTCTCTCTCTAAGTTCCCTTTTATCTCTTTCTCTCTCTAAGTGAATCGGCCAAAACACAATCATACGTGTGTTATATGTTAGTGAATATGTTACACTTTTTATTGGTCGTAGGGAGGTGCCGAATGCCCTAGCTCTATGAATGTATAAGTGTCCCATAGAAAAGCTTAAAGTCTATTAAGTCTTCTAGGATCTACAAGCCGTAATTCACGCAATAAATATGAGAAAAACCACTAGTGCACTCTAGGGTTGCGTTCTATAAGATGGACAAGTTAGTACATATAAGAGTTAAGCAGGTTTTCTTATTCTAACGTGAGGCAATCAATTAAACAAGAGATGACAAATCAATATTCAACATCTAGGTTTCATTAGATCTAAGTAAACACTAATTAATTTAGCCTAGCATGTTAAAGTGAATTGAAGAAAAACATACAATCAAACAACACATAGACATATTGAATGATTAAGAATGAATCACTTATCTTCAATAGAACATGGATACAAAGGTTGTAAAACGCCTTACAAAAGCTGTAAATTCGTCTAGGGATTCACCTCTCTAAAGTGTTACATCGAATAACGGAAAACATACGAAAATATATATAGGATTATAGTTATGACGGAATCACTTGCAAATTGTGACGCCGTCAGCCCGCCGTCATCCTGGTTTCGTCTTAGCTTAGTCGCCGTTGTGGCGCTGTCGCTCTATCAGTTGTGACACCGTCATACGGTGCGTGACGCCGTCGGCCTTTAAAACATCTTAGCCGTCGCTTGTTAATTTAAAACTGATTCTTGTCCATCAAATACAAGTGACAGCGTCGCCTTGTGTAGTCTGACGCTGCCAGAGTCCCTTTTCTGACAGATTCGTGACTTGGTCGTTTTTCTTCGTTTCTTCGTCCAAAATAGCCATAAATGTGTCGGTTTTCATATTTCTTGTCCTAAGTACCTAACATGCAAAAAGAAACGATTTAGGGCAATATTTTGTCAAATACATATGACTTTTGGGACTAAATGACCCCTTAAAAAGGTATCAAGTAAATCCTTATCAGCTTTCATAACATAATCTCAGAATAAGTTCTCAGGAGGCAGCAATACGAGTTTGAAGGCTAGAAACATCAAAAGAATAAGGAATTACACGTCATAAACATTGTTTAACTTCAGTTGGATCATTATGTCTGTCATCAATCTTTCAAAACTGATTTATGTTTGCTTATTGTCTATAATGGAAGGTAAGCCTTTAGTGCTTGCCTTGTTATGACTCTATTCTATTTAGTTACATAATTGTTAAGTTTATTTTGGATGTATTGCTGATAGTTTATATGCGTGTTCAGACTTACGTTCTTGCATAGACTATGGTTAAGTGTAGATGGTAATTAAGTAGTGACCATATGAAAAGTAATTACTTGAATCATTAATGAACCTAGAAAGTATTTCATGGCTAGGACCATGACCATTAGCTAAGCAACGTTAAAAGTGGTAGATAATAGGATTTAAGATTTCGTGAACAGTACCTTGCAACTACGTAGTACCTAAGTGCATGGAAAGCACATATAAAACATTGTCCTATAGATTAGTTGTGGAACTTAATGCTGAGACTATTAAATGGCATGCGACCCTGACCAACGGCGTAGGAATTTATAAGAAGTTGTTGGCAGTGCCGACCGGATGACACCTACAATACATAAGATTCACTGGAATACAGCTAGACGAACATTGCATACACAAGCATATAGTTAATTGAATAGATGACTAGCAATGTGGGCACATATTTTATCTCTCGGTAGTTTTTATATTTTATTTATTTTATTTATTTATTTTCCGTAATTTTAGTTAATTTACTATTTTATAGTCACGTGGATTAAAAGCATAGTAGTTGTCCATTAGTTTAGTTTACTTTAGTTCACTTAGAAACCCTCGCTCCAATGAACGACCCGGTCTTACCCATTCAATACTATCATGAATGGGTACACTGCCCGTGAATGTTGGTGAAGTCTTATTTTGATTCGGTATTATGAATTGAAAAGCAAGATTTCACACATCAAGTTTTTGGTGCCATTCCCAGGGAGTGTTTTGTGTTATTTAGGTGTTTTAAAGTAGATTAGTTGTAGTTTTGATTTTTGCATTTGTGTAGTAGGTTAAAATTAGTGTGCTTGGATTTCAGTTTTGCTGGTTTTTGTATCTGCATGTCTATACGACGTATACTCAAATCATAGTATATGGTGTTTAGCATGCATGATAGCTCAATCTCACTTTGCTCCACCTCCATAGTTAAACCATGCATTTGTCCAACAACAACATCACTTTTTCTACCCTCAACAAACCCTTACAACTCAACTTATTCCATATGATTCGACACAACAATCAACTAACAATCAACTTGTCCCTTATGACAACGCTGACACCATGATCTACACAAATACAAACAATGACGAAGACAATGCATTCAACTCTTTGAATAAAGGATTTGCACTCATTGCTCGTACCTTTAGCAAATTTTCAAACAAATCCAACAATCGTCTCTGCACTTCATCTATCACAAGGAATAGAGCTGTTGTACAAGATGGACGGGTTGAAATACAGGATCGTAACTATGGAAGAACGAGATCAGGAGGTTATATGAGAAATTTAGGAAATTCACAACGGTTTAATGCAACTGGTGGAAATAGGAACAATGCAGGTGCTCCTCAGAGAAGGGTTGAAATTGTTGAAACTGGGAATACAGAGACTGGGAATACTATGGTCAAGTGCTATAACTGCAATGGGAGAGGTCATCTGGCTAATGCATGTCCCAAACCCAGAGTCAGAGGCAGTGAATTTCATAAACCGGCACTACTTCTAGCTCTAAAGGATGAATCAGGGGGCACTCTCACAGAAAAAGAAAACAGCTTCATGGCAAATGCATATTCAGACGATGACATGGAAGATTTGGAAGCAAATGCAGCTGTGATGCTAATGGAAAATATGCAGGAACTTCACATGAGTGACACAGGCTCAGTGTATGACACTGATGGTCTGTCTCGGTACCTGATCCAACCACATGTCTGATACATGAAATTGCATTACCATCTGCATCTGCATTAGACGAGGAGCAAGTTTTTCAAAATGATTCATTATTAACTCCTCAAGAAGATGAAAAAATGAACACAGTTGTTACATTTGATGATGATGATCAAATTAACACGGTTGTTACATTTGATGATCCAATTGATGACGATAACAATGATCAAATTGAACAAAATGAACCTTCTCCCGGTCCAGATCCAGAACTCATGACCTTACTATTGACCACCCAATCCCAATTGAACTCATAAAAATCTCATATTGAAATATTGAATGAAATCAATAGAACATTAAAAGCAAAAGTTGCATCATTAACTGCGGATCTTGAGTGCTGTAAAATACAACTTAAAAATTTTGAAACAAAAGAAAAACGATAACAAACTTTTGAAGTTGCATTTCAAAAAGCTTATGTCAAAGAACAAGACTTACAACATCAAATACGAGAATTAATTGATTCTAATAGTAAATTGGTTTCTAAATTGGAACAAGAAAAAGTGAGCTCAAACAACAAGTTGAACATCCCAATTCAAAACTTTTGAAAACAACAACCGAGATGTCCACTTCTCAAGCTAGTTTTTCTAAACACAAACAAAAGTCAAGGAAACAAATTGATTCTTACCTTGATGAAATTGTCGAACTAGAATGCAAATTAAAAGAGTTTCAAAACATTGTTTACAAAACTGGTGAGTCTATCACAACAATACAAAAGTTCACTATAAAACCAAGTCCTAAAGGTCATTGTTTTGCTCTTGGTAATGATAAACCATGTTTTCTACACACAGCACTCAAAGAAAATCCAAAGTTGTATAGTTTAGACCAGTTACTTGATGATTCAATTGTGCGTGTTGTTGTACATGATTGTGAGGAAGAACAGGAACAGGAAGAAGAGAGTTGATAAAAAATGAGCTTTAAACCATATGCTATACCTTTTGATTACTCAAATCGTCCCTCATATTTCTGGCACCTTCGTTCCTCAAAGAGATTAAACAGAACAACCATGGTTTGTATTGCAAATTCATGAATCTTCTTCTGATGTTGGTCATGTTAAACCAGTGGCACAAATAAATGGCCCTTTACCAACCTCTGGTGAAATTACGCCATTACCTAAACGTTGTCTTGTACTTAGGTATTTTGATACGTTTATGGAAGACATCAAATTTTTAGAACATGCAATTGAACATAACTCAGAGATAAAAGTTTCCACTTTTCAATCTGCTTACGAAAAAGAAAAAAGAGAAAATTTTCACACACAATTCTTACCACATGTTCAACATTTGCGTCTTTGTGCTACACACTGGGAACAGGAACTTTGAAAAGAAGTAACATCCATGATGAACATTTTCAATGCAACAGAAAACTTGATCTCAAAACAAAAACGTCAAAACAAAGTTTCACAAAATGAAACTGATCAACTCTTGGAAAATGTTATAAGTTATGATATTATCCCTGTGTTTATCAATTCTATTTATGAGTCTTGCAATTCTATGCTTGTTGATGATCACACTGCTGACACTCAAACGTTGAGACACGAAATTGAGACTTTAAAAAGAGAAAATGAGAGAATCTTTAAAAACAATGATGATGTGCAAAGTAAACTTTCAACAGAAATTTTTCAACTTAATCAGAAGCTTCAATGGTGTCAAACTCAGAGTCTTGATTTTGAATTAAAATTGCAAAGTCAAAATGAAACGATGTCCTTTCAAAACAGCCACACATTCAAAGTTGAGAATCTTGATGATGAAAATGCAGTTTTAAAATGTCAAATTTTCAAATATGAAAAGGAAATCAAGCATTTAAAAACTGTGTACAAAACCATTTATGACTCATTGAAAACGACTCGATCTCAGTTTTTGAAGGAAATCGATGAATGTTGTCAAAATCATAATGACACCGTTCGCTTAAATAGAGAACTCGAGTCAAATATTCAACAAAAATATCACATCATCATTGACCTTAAAGATAAAATTCAGTTACTAGAAAAAGGAAAGTTTGTTAGCACAAATGTGATTGCACCTGGAATGTACAAAATGGACACAACATCTAGGTAAACATCCACTCAGACTACTAATTTGAATCCTTCCACTTCTACAGGAATAGTCCCCACTACTAGCGTTAGCAGATCAAAGCATAAGAGCAAATGGAAGACTAGGATCTTGCAATGTAGAAGAGGAAAACTAGAAGCCCTAGAAGTAGAAGATCAACTTAGGAATTTGAATAAAACTCATGTTGCATCTGATTTAGATTCTAATTTAGAAAATTGTAATCGTACTATCAGTGTAACGAATGATGAACCTTTGAATGTTTTGAATGTTAATGCATCTTGTGTGTTTTGTCGTAATAGTATGTTATCTGGTGATCATACAAAATGTGTAGCTAACTCCCTTTTAATTCATAAAAAGAAACGTACATCTGGCATTCCATCTTGGCCCACTATTGCTTCTAAGTCTGTGCTAGGAAAACTTCCAAGAGTAGTTTCTCCAAATGCCTTAGACACTCCCATAGTTTCATATACACTTCCTAAGACAGTGCCATCACCTAGCGAATTCACTAAGAAGAAAGCACGAACTAGTTGGACATGGCAACGTTGGCTAGAAAGGACACCTAGTTTTAAATGGATACCTAAAATTGTTAATCTGTGTTCTTATAACCCAACGGAACCCACAAATTCTTTGGGTTCCACTCTTACCATTATTCCACCTTCGTCATCTTCATGTGATGCAGGTGATCCAAATCATTTTATGGATTATTGATAGTGGTTGTACCCGACATTTGATAGGCAATCTCAAACTGTTAGTAAACTTTGTTTTAAAGTTCATCGGCACTGCTAGATTCGGGAACAATCACTTCCCTGCTATCATGGGCTATGGAGATTATGTCAATGGCAACATCGAAATTAGTCGTGTGTATTATGTCGAAGGCCTTGGTCACAATCTTTTCTCAGTCGGTCAATTCTGTGATGAGGATTTGGAAGTAGCATTTAGGGAGAAAACATGCTTCGTTCGTGATTTACAAGGAAATGATCTAATGTCAGGCACTCGTGAAACAAGTCTTTACACAATCTCCAAGTCTGGTATGATTGCTTCTTCTCCAATACGTCTGCTCTCCAAAGCATCTTTAACAAAATCATGGTTATGGCACAAATGCCTTTCTCATTTGAACTTCAAAACAATGACTGATCTTGCACGTCACAAGCTAGTCGATGGTCTTCCAAGATTCTGGTTTCACAAAGATCACTTATGTCCCACATGTGAACAAGGAAAAAGCACTCGTGCACGCTTTCCCTCTAAAACAGAACCCAGTACTGATCATGTTCTTCAACTACTTCACATGGATTTGTGTGGCCCGATGCGCGTGTAGACGATTAACGGCAAACACTACATTCTTGAAATCGTTGATGACTACTCCAGATGGACTTAGGTTCATTTTCTTAGAAGTAAAGATCAAGCTCCTCCTATGATCATCACCTTTCTCAAGAAAATTCAAGTTCAGCTTCGTAATACGGTCAGAAAAGTTAGAACAGACAACGACACTGAATTCAAAAATCAAAATCTTTGAGCATATTTTGAAGCAGTAGGAATTGAACATCAAACATCCATTGCAAGAAGTCCAGAATAGAATGGGGTTGTTGAAAGACGCAACAGGACGTTAGTGGAAGCTGCAAGAACGATGTTGATTAATGCTCAACTTCCGGATTACTTATGGGCTGAAGCTGTCTCGACTGCATGCTATACTCAAAACCGCTGTATGATCAACCAACACCACCGCAAAACACCTTATGAGCTTGTCCATAATCGAAAACTGAATATAAAATACTTTCATCTATTTGGTGCTCTATGTTACCCAAATAATGATCGTGAAGACCTTGGCAAGCTCAAACCTAAAGCTGACATCGGTATGTTCATTGGATACTGCGAAAACTCTAAAGGCTTTCGCATCTGGAATCATCGTACTAGAGAAATAGTGGAAACCATTCATGCTAATTTCTATGAACTTACGGAGATGGCTTCTGAGCATAACAGCTTACGACCCGCAACAAACCATCTAAACTTTCCAGATCAATCAGCTGAACCTCTTTCACTTAACTGTAAAGAATTGGAAACCTTGTTTGCTCCACTATTTGATGATTCATTTGCATGTCATGCACCAGATGTATCACTCATTTTCGCTGCACAACCTGATAATATTCCAATACCTGATACACCTGCTCCTATAACAACAACCGTTGCAATAGACGCACCTCCAATTGAATCTCCATCAACAACAGAAAAAACCGCTTCTAATAATGAAAATTAAGTTGAAGATCTACAACAACAACCAGTACCCGAACCTGCAGATTATGACCCAAATGCGTTCTTTAATCCATTTGCACCGACTCCAACCGTTCCTAGTATTTCAGAGTCGTCCACACGTAATTTGGACCCGTCTAATCTTCATACGTTCTATCAACACCACCCTTCAAAACATAATTGGACTGAAGATCACCCCTTAGTAAACATTATTGGCAATCCCTCAACTCCAATTATGACAAGACGAAAACTTCACACCGATGCTGAGAACTGCATCTACACACTCATAGTTTGTGAAGATAAACCCAAAAACATTAAAGAGGCACTGACATACGACAACTGGATTGAGTCAATGCAAGAAGAACTCGACCAATTTAAACGCCTAGAAGTGTGGGAATTAGTTGTAAGACCAGATGGGATCTTTGTCATCGGACTGAAGTGGATTTGGAAAAACAAGTTAGATGCAGAAGGCGTAGTGATTCGTAACAAATCGGTTCTGGTAGCTAAAGGATTCACTCAGCAAGAAGGAATTGATTTTGAAGAGTCCTTTGCTCTAGTGGCTAGGCTTGAGGCTGTCTGTATTTTTCTGGCATACGCTGCATACAAGAATATGGTTGTTTATCAAATGGATGTGAAAATGGCATTTCTAAATGGTCAATTGCATGAGGAAGTTTATGTTAGTAAACCAGTGAGATTCGTCGATCCAGATCATCCCAATCATGTGTACAGACTCAAGAAGGCCCTTTACGGACTTAAACACCCCCAAGGGCATGGTACGATAAAGTAATTGCTTTCTTGCTTGCCAATCATTTTACTAAAGGTTCAGTGGATCCAACTTTGTTTATTCAAAAACACGTGGAGGATATTTTAATTGTTCAAATCTATGTCGATGACATTATTTTTGCGTGAACAAACAAAAAATATTCAAATGCTTTTGCAGGATTAATGAAACAAAATTTTGAAATGTCCATGATGGGTGAACTTACGTTCTTCCTAGGACTCCAGGCTCATCAATCTCCCCGTTGAATTTTTCTAGGTCAGTCCAAGTATGCTCTTGAGATTTTAAAGAAACATGGCATGACAAGTTGTGATACTTATAACACACCTATGTCTGCATCATACCTAAAGCTGGATGCTGATTTACATGGTACACCTGTTGACCCTACAAAATACCGAAGTATGATTGGGTCACTCATGTATCTAACAGCCAGTCGTCCAGATATTGTATTTAATATATATCTATGCTCCCGTTACCAGTCATGCCCAACAGAAAGACACCTCTCTGAGGTTAAAAGAATCATTCGATACATAAAGGGAACCATTCATTTGGGGATCTAGTATCCGAAGGATTCTGGTTTTGAACTAATAGCTTTTTCAGATGCTGATCATGCAGGATGTTTAGACATACACAAAAGTACATCTAGTGGAGTGTAGTTTCTAGGAGACAAACTTGTATCTTGGTAGTCAAAGAAGCAGGATTGCACTTCATTGTCATCAACAGAATCGGAATATGTAGCCATATCAGCATGCTGTGCTAAAGTCATTTGGATGCAATCACAACTGGTGGACTACGGCTACATTTACACTAAGATTCCCATGTACTGCGACTCCAAGAGTGCCATTGCCATCTCATGGAACACGGTTCAACTTTCAAAGTCAAAACATATCGCACTCCGATATCATTTCATCAAAGAGCACGTTGACAAACCACAAACACTCATTCACTCAAAACAATCCTGCATAATGTCTCAAAAGGCTGGTGATGAATACTCAAACCATCTTAGTGATGACAATGTTTCAGATCACGAAGATGATGCATAAGAAACCAATACACCTAAACAACAACAACAACAAAACATTCCTGCAACCACCACTATCTCAAACATCAAACTCCCAATTCTGAAAAAGGAGGAGTATGATATTTGGGCCATGGAGATGGAGAATTACCTTGAGTACATTGATAATGATGTATGGAAGGTGATTCAGAAAGGAAACTCAAAGAAGAGGATCTCGGTTAGTAAGGATGGTGTTGTTAGAGTGCTTCCACCAGTCTCTGCTGCAGAGATTCATGCTGTGGAGAAGGAAAGGAAAGCAAGAACCATCTTACTGATGGCTCTTCCCAAGGAGCACTTAAGAAGATTTCATGTAATGGATGATGCTAAGGAGATTTGGGAAGCAATCAGAACAAGGTTTGGATGGAATGCTAATTCGAAGAAGATGCAGAAAGCTGTTCTCAAACAATAGTTTCCAACATCTCCTCTCATAGTTGGAAGCTCATGGTGCTGATGTATCTAATGAAGATGCAAATCATAAGTTTCTCAGATCTTTTCCAAAAGAATGGGCAAATGTGGCAATGAACATGAGAATGAAAGAAGATGTTGACACTTTGTCCATTGATGATTTGTACAACAATCTTAGGGTCTTTGAACATGACATCAAAGGTGCTTCAAAGGCATCTTCAAGTGCTGCTAATGTTGCTTTTGTCTCCCAAAGCAAGAGCAGTACTAGCAAAGTTAATTCTGGTGTCTATGAAACTTCTTCAAGCAATACGAGAGAAAGAGAAGTTCCTGTTGGTTTTGCTGATGAAGTCGTCTACTCACTCTTTGCTAAAAGGTCAGAAGAGAAGGTCCTCATTAGTGAAGATCTTGAACAGATAAATGATGTAGACATTGAAGAGATGGACATAAAGTGGTAGATAGCAATGATTGCTCTTAGAGTGAAGAAGGTCTACAAGAAAACTGGAAGAAATATCAGATTTAATGGGAAGACAGCAGTTGGTTTTAATAAGAAGAATGTTTAATGCTGTAGGTGTCACAAAACTGGTCACTTTGCTAGGGAGTGCACAGCAAAGGTGACTACTGATGGGAAGAAGGAGAGAGATTCAGACTCTCAAGAAGCAGACAAGCTGGAGAAGAATCAAATGAGTATGCTGACTTTGGAAGCTGGTGCAGTTAACTGGGGAGAGCATACTGATGAGGAAACAGAACCAAATCATGCATTCATGGCTATTGGCTCTAGTAATGAGGTATCCTTGTGTTCCAAAACTTGCATAAAATCATATAATAGTCTTAAAACATTGTGTGATGAACAAATGCAACATATAGGTGACCAGGAAGGTAAAATACTTGCTTATACAAATGTTGTTATGACCTTAGAAGCTCAAATTGTCACTTATCAAAACAGCAATCAACGTTAAATGAAAAGCTTACATTTCAAGCAAATGAAATCTATGAAAAAGATGAAAAGCTTAAAAGATATAGGAGAATTGGAATGAAAGCTTTAAAAGATAAGGATGAATTGCAGAAAAGAATAGACTCATGGACTAAGTCTGCTAAAAATCAGGATAGATTAATAGAGTCTGGTATGAGCTCAACTTGCAAAATTGGTCTAGGATATGAAATAAAATCAGAAAGTGAGATTTTAAGTTATGAAGAAGAAATGGAAAGAACTGTGTTCATTAGTAGAGATGATGACTTTGTTGGTAAACCTGTATACAATAGATTCTCAAAAAATGACAACTTCAAAGGAGTTCCACCTCTATTAAATGGAGATTCCACTCCTAAACCAGCGAATGATCTTGATGATTCTTTGTTTGTTTATGGTAAAAAGGGACCTCAAAAGCCTGAAACAAGTAACTCATATGACAAATCAAGTGAGTATTCTACCTGTCAATCTAATGACAGTGGAGGATCCATTGGAAATGTCTTTGAGCATTCTGAATCAGAACCAAAAAGTGAACCAAAAGAGGTGTCTAAGCCTAAACCTGTTAAGACTAGTGAACCAGTTGTATCTGCACCAAAACCTAAAACAGTTGAACCTAGTTGTGTCTCACACATAAAAACTCCTAGGCAACATGTTAAAAGTCAAGAGTCACCCAAGGTTGATAGAATGAAAAGAGAGATAGGGAAAGGTTACTCTTTTGGCCCGAAAAGATGTTTTGTTTGTGGTAACCTTAGTCATTTAATTAAAGATTGTGATTTTCATGAAAAGAGAATGGCTAGAGAGGCTGAGCTTAAGAAACAAAGAAGTGTTAATACTGGTAATGTGATGGCCAAACCAGTGTGAAATAATGTAAACAGAGTTAATCATGAAAATCAATTTGTTCCTAGACCAATACAAGTTAATGCTGGTAGATCACATGTTAATTCTGTTAGGCCAAATGTTAATACTGGTAGGCATAATGTAAATTCTATTGGGCAAAAAGTTAATTCTGTTAAGCCTAAAGTTAATTCTGGGTATGTTGATGCATTTAGACCCAGAAAACCAGTTGCACATAGACCACAGGTGAACAAATTTAATCAAAGAAACAATTTTGCTAAATCACACTCACCTGTGAGGAGACCCATTGGTAAAAATACAGCAAAAATGTCAAATTCTAATGCTGTAAAGGGAAATGGGGGGTCTGCTGTTAAGGCCTCAGCATCTTGGTCTTGGGATCCATTTCAGAATGCACTTTCTTATAAATCTTAAAGCAACAGTGGATCATGTTCATATAAGACTTACAAATATGCTGATCCACAAGGCAGACCCAAGCCTGCTCAGGCTTGGGTCCTTAAGAGGAACTAGTTTCTCTTCTTTATGTGTAGGATCATTCACTCAAGAACATGGGAGATAGAGGAATATTTGATAGTGGGTGCTCTGGGCACATGTATGGTAACAAGGATCACCTAAAGGATTTTGAAGAATTCAAAGGAGGTTCTGTTACTTTTGGAGGTAGCAAAGGCTACATTACTGGTAAAGGTAGAATAATAGTGGGCAATTTAGAATTTGATAATGTATCTTTTGTGAAAGAACTTGGGCAATTTAATCTTTTCTCAATATCACAAATTTGTGATAAGCAGCATAAGATGCTTTTTACTGAAACTGGATGTTTTGTGTTGACTTCTTACTTTAAGATGCCTGATGAAAGTCAGATACTCCTAAAAGTCACTAGACAACACAATATGTACAGCTTTGATATGAAGACACGTGATCCTGCAAAAGGTTTTGCCTGTTTGATTGCAAAAGCCACTATTGATGAATCTAAATTGTGGCACAGAAGGCTTGGTCATATCAACTTTAAGAATCTAAACAAACTTGTGAAGAATAACCTAGTTAGAGGCTTACCTTCGAAGGTTTTTAAGAATGACCATACATATGTTGCATGTCATAAGGGTAAACATCATAGGGCTTCATGTAAGGCTAAATTAGAAAAGTCAATCACTCAACCTTTACACACCTTGCATATGGATCTTTTTTGCCCTACTTCTGTGCGGAGCATAAATTATGCTAGTTATTGCCTTGTCATTACTGATGATTGCACTAGGTTTTATTGGGTATTCTTTATGTCTAAAAAGGATGAAACCACTGATTTACTTCAAAGGTTCATTAAGCAGATAGAAAACCAGCTTAATCATAAGGTTAAGATCATTAGATCAGATAATGGCACAGAGTTCAAGAATAGGAGCATGCTTGACTTTTGTGGTAACAAGGGAATAAAACAAGAGTATAGTAGTGCTAGAACTCCACAACAAAATAGAGTTGATGAAAGAATGAATAGGACCCTAATTGAGGCAGCTAGGACTATGCTAGCAGACTCACTTTTACCAACCACTTTTTGGGCTGAAGCAGTCAATACTGCTTGCTACATATTTAATAGGGTAAGAGTGACTAAACCTCAGAACAAAACTCCTTATGAGCTTTTATTTGGCCATAAACCAGTTATTAGTTACATAAGACCTTTTGGGTGCCATGTTACCATTCTAGATACTCTTAGTGTGCTTGGCAAGTATGAAGGAAAATCTGATGAGGGATTCTTAGTAGGATATTCACTAAATAGTAAAGTCTTTAGGGTATACAACTTAGTGACAAAAAGGGTAGCAAAGAGTTTTCATGTTGACTTTCTTGAGGAAAAACCTAATGTGATAGGAATAGGTTATAGATGGATGTTTGATATTGATTATCTGACTGATTCTATGAATTATATTCCTGTTTCTATTGAGAATCAAGCTAACCCTGATGCAGGTTCCCAAGAAGTAACTAACAATGCAGGTACTCAAGTTGCTTCTGATGCAAATGCTTCTGAGCAAGAAGAGGAAAATGAAGAACTTATTGTTGTTCCTAAAACAGTAGTCAAGATTGATACAGTTCATGAAGGCACAAAGAAATATTCTACAACTTCAAAGAAAAAGGAGACGGTTCCCAAAGCTCAAGAACAAGGGAAAGAGGCTTCTCCTACAAATGTTTTAGAAGATGTTCTATCTTTCAGAGATGAATTGAATGCATTGGCTGACAAGCATCTTGGAAAGAAGGCTACCAGTACTAACTCAGTTAATTCTGGTAGTGATTCAGTTAATTCTGCTAAGTCTGATCCTACTCAAGTTGATTTTTTTGATAATTCTAAGATGCCAGAGCTTGAAATCTTTGATAAGCCAAGTGAAGGGATATTTGATTAAGCTTCTTATGATGATGAAGGAGTAATAACTGATTTCAACAACTTACCCATAGAAGTGGATGTAAGTCCAACTCCTACACTTAGGATTCACAATATTCATCCTAAAAGTCAAATAATTGGTGATCCTAAGTCAGCAGTTCAGACTAGAAGCAAAGTGCAAAAACAATCAGAAGCTCATGCACTTTTAAGTTTTGTCAAGAAGCAGCAAAGGAATAATCACAAAGATCAACAACATTGTCTGTTTGCATGTTTCCTTTCTCAAAAGGAACCTACTAAGGTTTCTGAAGCTTTAGAAGATGAGAGTTGGGTGGAATCAATGCAAGAACAGCTCTTGCAGTTTAAGTTGCAAAAGGTATGGGTTCTTGTAAATCTACCAAGTGGAGCAAAAGTAATTGGCACAAAGTGGGTCTTTAGGAACAAGAAGGATGAAAGAGGAGTAGTAGTCAGAAATAAGGCTAGATTGGTAGCCCAAGGATACAAACAAGAGGAAGGGATAGACTATGATGAGGTTTTTGCATCTGTAGCTAGAATTGAAGCTATCAGGTTATTTTTGGCCTTTGCATCCTACATGGATTTCATAGTTTATCAAATGGATGTCAAGAGTGCTTTCCTGTATGGCACTATAGAAGAAGAAGTGCATGTTCATCAGCCTCCTGGTTTTGTTGATCCTGCTCATCCCAAGAAGGTGTACAAAGTCATCAAAGCTTTGTATGAATTACATCAAGCTTCCAGAGCTTGGTATGCTACACTATCCAAATTTCTAGAGGAGCATGGATACAAGAGGAGTGTCATTGACAAGGCCTTATTCATTAAAAGGAACAAGAAGGATATCATTCTAGTGCAAGTGTACGTAGATGATATCATCTTTGGATCCACAAAAAGGTCTTGGTGTGAAGAATTTGAGGCATTGATGAAAGGAAGATTTCAGATGAGTTCAATGGGTGAGCTCACATTCTTTCTTGGACTGCAAGTGAAACAAAAGAAAGATGGAATTTTCATTTCTCAAGACAAGTATGTTGCTGAGATGCTGAAGAAGTTTGATCTTGCAAGTGTGAAGACAGCAGTCACTCCAATGGAGAACAAGGTGCCATTAACAAAAGATGAGGATGCTGATGATGTGGACGTGCAACTATATAGATCTATGATAGGTTCTCTTATGTATCTAATTGCCTCTAGGCCTGATATAATGTATGCAGTTTGTGCTTGTTCTCATTTTCAGGTTACTCCCAAGACTTCATATCTTCATGCTGTGAAAAGGATCTTTAGGTATCTAAAGGGCAAACCCAATTTAGGCCTTTGGTATCCTACAGAGTCATCATTTGACCTGGAAGCCTATTCAGATAGTCACTATGCTGGAGCAAATCTTGATAGAAAATCCACAACTGGAGGTTGTCAATTTCTTGGAAGAAGATTGATTTCATGGCAATGCAAGAAGCAGACCATTGTGGCTACATCTACAACTGAAGCAGAGTATGTAGCTGCTGCAAATTGCTTTGGACAAGTCTTGTGGATTCAAAATCAAATGCTGGATGATGGTTTGAATTTCATGAATACTATAATTCACATTGATAATGAAAGTACTGTCTGTATAGTTAAGAACCCAGTGTATCACTCTAAGACTAAACACATAGAAATAAGGCATCACTTTATAAGAGATTGCTTTGAAAAGAAGTTAATTAGGGTGGAAAAGATACATACAGACTTTAATGTAGCTGACCTATTGACCAAAGCTTTTGATGGACCTAGGTTCAATTTCTTAGTGGTTAATATAGGAATGGTAAACCCATAGCTACATTTAAGGGGAGGTTACATTTAAGGGGAGGTTAAATGTATAGTTTGTAAAATAGTACAAGTATTAAGTAGATTTAATTTTGGTAGTAGTTAAATCTGGTAGCTTTAGAGTTAATTCTGGTAGTAAGTATGTGTTACTTCTGCTTGCAATATGTAAATTTTCTTGGTTTTAGACTAATTTTCCAGGAAAAGAATGGATTGATGGTGATTGGAAGCCTTGCTAGTGAATTTTATTCATGTTTTTCTGGTATTTCTGTTAAATCTGGTGAATTATTGGTTAAGTCTGGTTGACCAAAGTTAATTCTGGTAGTGTTAAAACGTAATTAATTCTTTTTACTATTAGGTCTGGTCGTACCTTTAATGATTTTTCCTGTTTAAATAATACCGTTGATATTTTTTGGGAAAAAGGAGTATATATGGATAAAATTTGATTCATTTTTCATCTTTATCCATTATTTACTACTATTTTTAAAAAAATTTATTATCGACCAGACCACTCTGTTTTTAACCACCAGCATAAAACCCTAATTCGAAAGTCAACCAGTACTTACCAATCATCTATGGCGCAACTAAAATATTGTGATAAACATAATCAAGTGGGTTTCTTAAAGAAACCAACCAAAGGCGCAGGCTTTGAGCAGATAGTGGACTTTTTGAAAGGCTCTCACATAAGGTATGCCTTGACTCATTCTCCCACTATCTATGATTCCCTAGTCAAACAGTTTTGGGAGACTGCTACTTCCGAAACTCTTGCTGATGGGACTCTAAATTTAAGGGCAACAATTGATGGCACTGACTATTCAATCACTGAAGCATCCATTCGAAGTAGTCTTCATTTGGATGATACTTCAGGGGAAGTTATGCTATCAAATAATATGATTTTAGAGGGTATGAATAACATAGGATATCCCACTATGGTACATTCACTTTTTGGAAAAGCCATTTTTCACCTCAGTGGAGATTTTTCATTCATCATTTGCTACATTGTCTGAGTCCCAAGAGTAGAGGATGGGATCAATTTGGAAGCAATATTGCTTCTGCTTTGGTCTGTCTTTCACTTGGAAAGACTTTTAACTTTTCCAAATTAATTTTTGATGGCATGGTAGCAAATGTAAAAAGTAAACATAAGTTTTCAATGTACCCTCGTTTTCTACAAATGGTTTTAAATGTTGAAACTGATAATAAATTGCCTTACTTGTGTGTCTCCTTCAAAGATAAAATTTTTTGTAACATGAAAAGGGGATTTCAAAGGACACATAAACCATTGTTAGCTGCTATGGTGTCTGTTGGTACTAACATTGCAAGTTCATCATTCTCACCATCTCGAGGTACAGAATACTCTCAACCACATCATGAGGAGCAAGTAGATATTCCCAGATCACCTACACCACAACCACCATCACCTTCACCTAAAAAAACCCAGGTTCTAACTCCAACTAATCAAGAGGAGTCAGTTCAAATGTCTGTGGATGATCTCTTAAAGCTGGTTCCTACATTGGTTACAAGGATTTCTGAATTGGAGAAGGCAAACCAAACCATGGGTAAAGCTATTGTAACCTTGGTCAGAAAGGTCAAGAAGATGGAGAAGGTTATAAAGGACAAAGGAGTTGCTTTCAGTGATACAGAGGGTGCTGAAGAAGAAAATTCTTCCAAACATAGGAGGAATTTAGGTGAAGAAGAAATCTTTCAGACTCCTACACAAGCCAAATCAACAAGTGGTACTGATATAATTCCTGAAGGAATGGAAGCAGCAGAAACCTTAGCCAAGACTCTTAGTCAAATTAAAGAGAAGAAGAAGAAAAGGCTAAGAAGGAAGTTGGTGATTGATGAGGTTAATTCTGATGAGGATACAGTTAAGTCTACTGAGAAAGAGGGTGTTAAGTCTGGTGGTGATAAGTCTGGTATTGTTAAGTCTGGTGGTGATAAGTCTGAGAAAGTTAAGTCTGCTGAAGAAAAGTCTGCTGATCAAGTTAGCACTGGTAAAGAAGATAAGTCTGGTGAAACTCAAAGGGAAGGAAAGCAGATACTTGAAGAAACTCCTCAGGTTAAGAAATCAAAGAAGCAACTCAGAGAAGAAGAAGCAAGTTAGCTGAGATTGCATGGATTCAAGCAGAAGAAGCAGCTGAAAAGGACAGACTTGAAGAGATAAAGAAAAGAGATGAAATTTTTGCAAAAAGGCTACAAGAGGATTTTAATGATGATACATACATGTCTCTGATTGAAGATGATGATGAACTTAAGGCAAAGATGGAAGAACTCAAAGCTGATGCAAGTTTAACAGTTGATGAAAGGGCAACAAAACTTGCAGACTTCATGAATGCAAGAATGGAAACAGACACTCTTGGAGCTTTGATGGAGAAAATCAAAAGGACACAAAAGAGGAAGAGTACTACCAAGAAGCTCACAATGCACCAAAAGATGTCTGATATGAAGATATATTTGAAGAACATGATGCATTCTAGTTTTGAAAAGATGAGAGGAATGTCTTATGAAGAAGTTGAAAGTTTGTACCTCAGAGCATATGAAAGAGATCATAAGTACAAGCCTATTGACTATGAGGATTCTATTAGATGAAGTTTCAAAAGGCAAAAGGTGTCTGAGGTAGAAAAAGTGACTGAAAGGTATCTGAGGTTGTAAAGGAAGAGACAGAAGTCAAAAAGCCCATTATAACCTGGACTAGAAGAAAGAGAGCAGCTAGGAAGGGTAAATTAGGTTCTAAGGAGAATGTGCAAGAGGAAGAAGAACATTCTTCTGAGGAATTTACTATGGGGTCAATTCTAGAAAGCTCAGCTCAGCCTGCCAAGGTTGTAAATTGGCAGATCATCAAAACAGGTAAGAAAGGAGCTTATAAGATAATCAGGGAAGATTATACAGAGGTTGTGTATGTGAATTTTCCAGGGTTATTGAATGACTTGAGCAGAGATGATCTTAAGGAGCTATACAAGTTGATGATGATCAAATATGGGGATAACAGACCTGAAGAAGAATTTGAAAGAGTTCTTTGGGGAGATTTAAAGACTATGTTTGATCCACCTTCTAGGACTGACAAGATTTGGAAGCTGCCATTTCAACAAGAGATAGTAAGATGGAGGTATTTTGATAGTTGTCAAGTACATTGTTTGACCTTGCAGAGTGCTTATATAAATATGTTAGCAGAAGTTGAATATCCTTTACACCCAAGGGTATGCAAGGAAATGCTTGAGAAGAAGTTTTTAGGTTATAAGGATGATGAGGTATGTAATTAGTTATTGGAATTAATTAAAATGCAATCCCAAAAGGAAGCTATTTGGGGTGTTTGAAATAATTTTCCAAGTTGATAAGTGAGATTACTGGATGTTCTCACTTGGTGAAGGTGCTTTGCACCAACACAACAAATGGTTATCAGTCTACCATGTCTAATCCACATAAGGACTGGGTAATCCAGAGCAAACGGCTCTGGTAAAGATACCTCAAATCCGTTTATGGCTGACAATTTGCCAAAAATTGTATGGTAATCAACTCACCATATATGTGATAGTGAAGAGTTGGCTAGCCCACAAGAATATGGCTTGTGGTAAAGGCTGTGGAAATCCATAACTGGTTATCAATTCACCAAGGTGAGGTTTGCATTCCACCAAAGAATTGGCTAGTCCAAAAGCAAACGGCTTTTGGTAAAGACAAATCAAATCCGTTGATAGCTGATGATTTGCTAAAAATCATATGGTATTTCAACTCACCATGTTTCAGGTACAAAGAGTTGAAATGGTTATCAATGTACCATGGTTTTACACCAAACATTGGCTACTCTAGAGTTAATAGCTAACTAGTAAAGAGACATCAAATCAATTAATTTTCAATGATTCACCTCTCACAGGAGTTGACACACCTGGAAGTGATGAGAATAGTATGAAACTTTATGAATTGATGTACAAATGGTCAATGTTGCTGCAAAGATCAGATGGTTTGAAGATTGGTGATAAAAGATGCTGCACAAGTTCAGATATGATGATTTGAAGAGTTAAAGTTCAAAACAATTCCAAAAGATTAGAGTTCAATCCTCAAGAAGCTTATCAATGAAGAAACTTGAAGTTCATGGAGCATGAAGATAAAGTTAGGGGAGGATTGTTTGGAATTATTGAAGAACAGACTTTAGTCTGCTGGTGACATGGTTAAGTCTGTTAGTGTTAGTTAAGACTGCCAGTACAAAGTTAAGTCTGGCAGACATAGTTACATAGTTAAGTCTGGTCATTCGTAATAGTTAAGTCTGTTTATGTTATCAGAATAGTTTGTTAGCTATATGTTAGGAAAGGATATGGACGAATTAGTTATCTTATTTGAAGATATGTTTATCCTTTCACATGTTTTGTAATATTAGGGTTTCCTTAGAGTATAAAAGGAACCCTACGACATTATGTATTAGAACGTACGTCTATAGTAACAATTATGATATTAGTGAAAGTTTAATAGTAATATACGGAGTTAGTTATCAATTGTGTTCTTCATACTCATTGCTTGTTAAGATTCCGCATTAACAATCAATTCACTGTTAAGAGTTTCTCATATAGATTAATTTGGATTTATTCAAGTTATCTATTGTCTTACAAAGGCTACTTAGATCCATAAACCATGGACCTACGCTTTCCAAAAACAACAAAAATATTTTATTTCTTATTTCTCATAAAAAAATAATAATAAAAAAAATAAAAAAAAAAATAAATAAATAAAAGATATAAAATTCTACCATTTTTATCTTTCTCTATGTGCAAAATTTAATCCTTTTCAAAATATGTTCCCCACAAATCTTTAACCATTTCTTTTATTTTCTTGGAACACATTTTGAGGGGGAGAAAAATATTTCATAAAACTCAAAATTGTTTGCACATATTTTTTCTGCAAAGATTTCAAACAAAAGTGTGATTTTCTCCATTATGACATCTCTTGAATTAACGAAAGCAAAAGATTTTTCTTAAAATTTTTAGTTTAATCCAAAGGGAGATATCAAAGTGTTTTTTTTTTGATCAATCATGGAACATAGGCAAACTTTGAGGGTCTATTTGTGCTTACAATTCAGTACTTTAGGATATAGGACCCCAAGTGAAATCATAGTCGGCCTTAGCGACTAATTTTTCCAACTGCATAAACTTGACCATATATAAGACACACCTATTTGGAAAAATAGATTTTTCTCACTCTTCACAAACAAAAACTGCTACTCGGTTTTATTCGTTCCAAATTCTCAAGTTTTTCATCATGTTTCACGAAATCGAAATATGAGTTCACTAATATTGTTATTTATGTTTGCTTATCACTCGCCTCATACATTTAATCATTTTCAGTGATTAATTTGCTTAATCGGAATCTAGGGTTTAAGGGCTCAAATTGGGCATTTTTTATTTAGGATGTTATAGACTAATTAAAGATGTTCAATAGCTTCGTTATCGTCCCTAGATTACTCGCTTATGGCTAAATTGCAATTTGAATCATCAATTTAGGAGAATTATGATTGTTTTAGGGTCTAAGTATCGAATGAGATTGCTGTTGTCTTTTGGGTGTTTATTTGAGTTGTTGTCATGCACCATTATGCTTCTTAGACCCCTTAGGACATGCGTATTTAGCCCCAAAACGTGAAACTTACACAAATTGTATTTGAATCAATTTCGCCTAGGTATAAAATGTTTTTGTGAATGTTTGGTGGTTATTTTGTGAATTTTGGATAAATGATTGAGATTAGTATACGCTTTTATAGGTTTTTTATCATTACTTGGAAACAACAAATTGGCCAAACAAATTTTTCCAAAAGTTTTGAATGACTCCGAGTAGTGATGAAGAACTGCAAAATTGTATAAAGATTTCCGAGTAGGGAAATCTTGTTTGAATATTTCCGAGTAGGGATATTGAGTCATTTTTTTCCGAGTAGTGTTTCTTTAATAGCTTCCGAGTAGGATTTTAATATTGGCTTTTTTTTAGTATGAGTCCTAAAAGTTTTAACGAGTATGTATTCCTATCTTTCTCCGAGTATAGAGGGTTACTTATTCCGAGTATGGAAATGTGTCTCTTTCCGAGTAAGGTTACTCTGCCAAATTTTTCTTAAAAACTCCGAGTAAGGACTCAGTCCTTAATTTTTTTTTCCGAGTTTGAAACTTTTGTAACATTACTCCGAGTATGTAACCCTCTAAAAAAATTTCATGTGTTTCTAATAACTCAAAGTTTACATGATTTGCTTATGTGTGTTTCTTTCTCATTATGGTCTAGGTGTGCTTTTCCATCATAACTGTTTCTAAAACTAACATAAATATACGATCTCTTGTATTTCATGTTGATTGGTTTTGTTTCAGATTCACGATGGCTCAAGAACAGAACTCTTCATTGCCAAGATTAAAATGGGCACAGATGTTTCCTGATGGTAATGAATGGGCAATTGGAAAGTCTAATCACATAGTTGACTTGGAGAATATTCCATGTCATCCTACGTGCCAAGTAATGGTGGAAATTCTCAAATGTCACTTCTGAAGAGATCTCCTTACCAATTTAGCCATTGTTCCTGAAATTTATCTCAATCAGTTCTGGCATACACTTCAAGTCAGCAGAAATCAAGACACCATGACTTGTACTATTTACAGAGTTGAAATCACCTTCAATGTACATATGCTCAGAAATGTGCTTCTTCTCACAAAAGCCAATCATGGGAAAAATACTGACTTCCTCCCACTTCCGTCATTTTCTGATATAGTCAAGTTTCTTCAACACTTGGGCTATGATGACTCTGTGGTTGAAATCACCTCTCATTCAGTTGTCAACAGGAGATACATGCCACAACCATGGTTGACTCTCTACTCCATCATCAACCATTGTGTTACCGGTAAAGAAACTGGATTAGAGAATCCCAGATTGGAACACTTTCAAATATTCTGGAGCACAGTCAATCTCAAACATATCGACTATGCAAGCCTTATTTGAGATGACTTCATTCAACAATCCAAATCATTCAAAAACAAGCCCAAGTACAGGATTCCTTTTGCTAGATACACCAAACTTCTCATCATGCATTTCATGGAAAATCATCCTGACATTAACAAAAGATTTGATGAAAAGCTACACACTCCTGACAACGATCACATACTCTCTGGGATCCGAATCCAATCTACCAACACAGAAAAAATTGGAAGAAGAATTCCTAATTCTCTAATCCCTGCCATAGTGAAAGAAACTACATCCTATCAAGTTTATAATGCAGCTGAGAAAGCAGGAATTGTGGGAATGACTGAGAGTAAAACTAAAAGTGTAGTGACGAAAAAGACTGTTGTAAAGGGAAAAAGAGGAAAGAAAGCAAGTGATTCAGGAAGCACTACCAGAAAACCAAGGAAGAAGAAAGAACACACTTTGCAACTTCGTGATGAAGAAATATCTGAAAAAGAAAAATAAGAGATTGCCTTAACCAAAAAACTAAATGCACAATCCGAACGTGAAAGAATCATAAAGATAAACAAGAAAAGCTGCAAGCAGATCAACTAACTGAAAAAGAAGTAGATACTGGTGCTAAAGCATCAAGGCAGCTTGCACTTAGAAAGGACAAAGAAAAGGTCATTGAAGATCCATTATCAACTGATGAACAGTTTGCTAAAGACATGTCAGAAGCCTCTAGAGAAAACAGATGTATCTACTTAGAAGATTTGGCGAAGAAAAGGGAAGCTGAGTTGAAACAAGTACGAGCTTCAGGAACTGATGATGTTGAAATGCAAAGTGATCTTGATTTAGACAAAACTTTATCCAAAAAAGAGCAATCAGATGAATCAAATGATGAGTTCGTACACTCTGAGTCTGAGTCAGAAAAATAAGAGAAAGATGATGAAGAGGACGACAATGATGATGATGACATGCAACCAAAGGATGACGATCATGACAATGATGACGATGATTAAGATGATGAAAACCCGGATCAATACATTGAACAACCAAAGTCAGACGATGATAACATTTTAGATCCTCCTGTCAAGCAATCTTTGATCACATCTTCACAAGAACAAATCAACCTTCAACTCCAACATGCTTCACCTCCAACACTGGAAGATCTTAATCCAAAACCTTTCACTGATGAAGCAGGTCCATGTACACAACAATCACCATCCAAGAAGCCCACAAAGTTCAAAATTCACTTATTGGCAAAATCAATTGCTAGGGAACGAGTGAAAAGCGTACGTCGGGCTCAAGCACACATTCATAAAAAGAAACAAGTCTAGTCTGTTCAGTAACAAATCAAACAACTGCAAGATCAAATTAATGCACAACAACAGACAATTGATGAGTTCGGGACCAAAGACATTGTCAAAGCTATGGAAGATATCGTCAAAGTCTACATGCCAGATAAGCTTCAGCAATCTGTGGATAAGACACTTCCAGGTCTTATGAAGACTTATGTAGATAGAAAACTCGAGCAAACAATGAAAAAACTTCTGCAAACTACTCATGTAACTCTTCAAATACAACCTCCGAAGCCGTCACTATCATCACTCAAAGCAACACTCTTGGCAATGATTGAAGGAAATCCTGAAGCTACATCAGAAGAAGAAGAACTTTGTGAAGCTTTGATCAACTCCATAAAGAAAGCTGAAAAGAAAGATGAACCATGTAAATTTGATAAAGCTCGCAAAAGACATCGTGATGAACCCGATTCAGATGCAAGAAAAGAAGGTCACAAAAGAGAGAAACAGTCAAGGACGACTGGTTCACATCTTCTAGACATCAAGAGCCACAATTCGAAGCACCATCTGATGCCGAGTTACAACCAACGAACCAACTTCAGGATGAAGAATTCATGCCACAACCACCACCAGAATTAACAATTCATCCACCTGAATGGGTTAACCTAGAAACAACAACGTATGAATGGTTTGAAGAAATGTTCAACAAACATCCGGAGTTGCCAGAAGATGAAATTCCACCAAAAGGTCCTATCGTTGACTTTACCAAGAAAATGAAGCATGTTATGAAGATACAACGATTAGAGAAGTCACACATAGTTGAAATCAGAAAAACCGGCTTCACACCTTTCAAGACTATCTTCACTACACGTCTTGAGTTAGACTACAATTTGGAACAAGTCACTCGGGATTTATCAGAGAACATTGACTGGGATGCCGCTAATACAAGTGATGCGTGGGATTGTGCCCTCGCAGTAGGTTTTACCTCTCAAGGGATCTCAAGAGGCTTCCAATCCCCACCAGGCAGTGTACCTGACCGTTGTAGTATAGTAAAGTGGCAAGTACCGGGGGATTGATCGTTCAACTCAAAGAATAGTGTTCGTTAGGATTGAAATTATTCTAACTAGGTCTAGAGGTGATGGATGATTCTTTTTGTATTTTTATATTTTATGGAAAGCAAGTAAAAATCTCGTGTTTTGGAAGAAGAGGCGGAATTAGTTGCTAATCAACTAACCCAAAAGCTACTAACTAAACTAATATGCAAGAAAAGTAAACTAGGGTTCTACAAGGGAAGTGAAGCATGTCTACCTATGATATGTTACTCCTTGCTAGCTATCCAATTCTACCTATTGAATTGTCACACCTTGTTTTAATTGACGGGTTGTATTCCTTAATACCAATCGTGGGGGTGTGTACGATCTTCCCCAACTCTATAAGCTCCTACTTCACTCCTATGCCGAGCCGGCTAAGAAGCTCCTAACATGGGATCACTAGAATTCGCTTATGCATTAAATACAACCAATTAACCTTAGTACACCTTGGTTCATGCTTCTTAAGACGTTCAAGCACGTTACCATATAGGAGGTTGGCCAGTTTTCTTAAGCCTAACATCAATATCACCCAATCAAAACAAGAAACAATAGGAAGCAAGAATTATAAACTAAACCAACTAGATCTATTAAAGTTGTCACGCCCTAATTGATGGAGATGGACACACACATCAACAAGAAATCAATAAGATCTAATTAGTTATACACAAGTTTTACACAATCATAGGTAAACACTAGGTGATTTAGTAAAACATAATCAATGAAGAACAAGCAACAATAATAATGGAAGACATAATTAAGATAGAATCAACACACCATTACAAGATGTTTATGGAGTGATTAAGACCTTCTAAGTTGCTGGAAAAACACCTACCTAAACCCTAGAATCGGACTTAGGGTTTAGGGCTTACAAAAAGTGAAGTTATGATGTTGTATTTATAGGCAATATTTCTGTCGGCAAGGCTTGACGGCGTCAGCTCGTACAAGTGACGGCGTCAACTTCCCATTTTCACCAAATTGTAGATCTTTTCGTCCTCTTCGCGTGGCCTTTTGAATCACCCAAATCCGAGTTCGTATGAAGATTTTATGGCCAAAATAGTGACAGCTACTCCGCGCGTAAGTTGTGATTGTCTTGATCAGCATGTGACGGTTTTACTAGGGTTTCTTCTTGTGCAAGTTGTCATTCTGACATCGTCACTCAATGGCTTCTGACGTCGTCAGGTCGAGTCCTGACGCCGTCAACTCGCCACGGTTAGGGTTTCTTGATGGCCTTCTTGACGCCGTCCCCTTTTAATCTTCCAAAATCCTCTCTGGCTTATCAAGGGTTGACGGCGTCACACTGGGGCTTGAGGCCGTCACAGGTACTATTCCAGCAGATTTAGAGACTTTGTCGTTTTCTTCACTTTTATGCTCCAAAAACGTCCAAAATGCTTCCTTTTCTAAATTTCTTCTCCAAAGTACCTAAAATGACAAAAGGAACGATTTAGGGCAATATTTGATCAAATAAATACGATTTAGGGCTTAAATGACCCCCTAAAAGCGGTACACTTTTCGCTTCATCAAATACCCTTACACTTGAGATTTGCTTGTCCTCAAGCAAATGCGCTTTTATTCTAATCAAAATGCAAGTTAGGGGTCATTTAACGCTAATATAAAAGTAATTACAACAAATAGTCGTTCCACTTTAATCATAATAAGCACGGAGATTACAAACTAGCACCTCACAAGTAGTGTTTAGATACTCACATCTCTCAGGTGTCATAAAAGTATATCTCATAAATGAAAATGAATAATATCTCTCACTACCTGTCATAGCAAATAGATTACCATAGGCTTGGGAAAGGATCAAAAACCTCATCCACTAGGCGTAAGCACCTAAGATAAACTATCAAAGAGGGCTTTTACATGGGTTATAACGTGAGGTGTAGGGATATGATAAACACGGTTTTGTTGGATAAGGGATATTTTACTGGTGGCGTGTTAAAGATCTTGATTAATCACATGTACAATATGGCGTTGCTAAGCCAAGACTAGACTCGACTAAAGCTAATCAAAAACTAATAAAACATAAAATAAACAAAGAAAGAAACGGGATGGTAGTCCGTATGTTTTTTCTACTTTTCTTTTTCCATTTTTTTTTTTTTTTTTTTTTTTTTTTTTCATACACTCTTGCCCTACCATCCAAAATAATACATCATAGGGGCCTCGGTTCTCCCCTTACACTTGAACTTTTACATACTTTACAATCAACTTATTCTAATGACTCGAATTAAGATAATCAAAACACTTGGAGTACTTTTAAAATATTTAGCACATATGGGGGTAATAATGTTGTTCTTCCCCATTACTCCATTACACTAGTACTTTACCCATGAGTCCCAATCGTCCCAAAACAATATGTACAAGGATATGACTCGACTTAGCAACCATGTAATCAATTAGATAATTAACTAAGGGTTTAAACAAATGTTGTCACAATAATGCACTAAAAATGAGTGCATACAAGGTAGGCTAAGGCGATTTGGGTGTACATTTAAGTGGGGTGTAAACAAATTCTTACTTTAAGTAAAATGCTTAAAGTTAGAAATGAAAAGATAGGCTCTGAGGGGTGTACTAGGGGTATCGTGTACTAAAAATGAGTACAACGCAAAGGGTGTGGGAGAATTACTTGACCAATGTAGCCAATGTAATTATAACAAAAACACAGGTGTAAAACAATGGGTTAATCCTAATGCCTCTTATCATGTAGTAAATCTAACTACACGAATGTAGTCTCACTTGTGGCCTCGGATTGGTCCTAACGCAAGTTCTAGAATCTAAGTGCTACCGGTACACACATCATAGCATAAATGCTTTTCCTACCAATTCTAGGGGCGAACCTCACATATTTGGGGGTGGAAATTTTTTTAGTGGTACGGTTTTGTGCTAGTCATATAACTTCCTATCCATGAGACGCTCATTAAGACCAAAGTTTCACTCCTAAATGTTGTAAAAAATTTTAAATTTGGCACTAAAATTGCCCTAACAAGTATTTATCTCAGTTTTATTACACATCTACCATCAAACAAACAAAAATCAAGTGCAATTGTATTCTCTAAGGTATCATCATTTACCCTCCCCTTACACTTACGCTGAACATTGTCCCCAATGCTCATTCAAAGGATGTAAAAGTAAATAAGGTAAAAGAATGAAAACAAATACTCCCCTGATTCGTTCGATGTGGATAATCCGGTAACATGGTTAAATCCTCCTCCAAGAAAATGAACGTTGAAAGCTTCCCTTCCGAAATATAAATCATCTTCTTGTCCAATATAACCTGTTAAACCTGAGAAAACAAACACAAAAAAAAAAAAAACCAAAGCATCAACCTGAACAAAGAAAACTCACAACTAGATGTAATTCCAGACTTAGAAATAAAAACAAAACGATTAAGGATATAATGCTTGTAGAATGAATATTTGCAGATTTCCTGGAGTTTATAAAACTAAAGATTTAACAAAAACTTTATGACTCCGGTAGAAAAACAAAACTTGCAAAATTTCCAGAATTTTACACTTGACGCCGTCAGGTGTTAACCTTGACGCCGTCAGAAGTGACCTGCAGAAATTTTATGGTTAGTTTTCGGAAAATTTCTGGAAAAACTTATGCCTCACTTCCTGGAAATCCTGCAACATATTTATTATGACTCGATACAAGCATTTGACTCTAACAATTACTAGTATGCATGCTCATTTAATATTGTTGTGATTCATGTTCAATCTTGTTCTTGTAAACAAATTTGGATTCCCTTACACTTATCTTTTGCAAAATAGCTTTATATGTAGTTAAGACGAAGTTAAAAACAAAATAAAGCATTTTCACAATTTACTTTGAAACATGAGCACAAACAATAATAATTAAACTTGCATACGGAAACAAATAAAATCAAACAAACAAACAAACAAATAAAGCTTGGGTTGCCTCCCAAGAAGCGCTTGTTTTTGTTCGAGTCACGAGCCTGACTCTACCCTTATTTAACGGAAATATGGGAGGTTTTCCCTACACTTAGGATTAAGTGCGGGTGGAAGTAGCGATACACACCCTTAGGGTGGAAATATGCCACGTGAGGTGAAGGGGGTGAGTGAATGGCTTCCTTCATCCTAAAACTACCCGGATAATATTGGTTTATGGGTGGGTCGGTTCCTCTTTTGTCTCCTAGATGTAAATCTAAGGATGAAAAGTTGTGTAAAGGTTGAGGTTCCGGCTCATCAACACTAGGAAATTTCCTAGAACTAAGAGTAAGGTCATCACTAAAAGTGTTCAAACCTATATCCTCTAGTTGTGCTTGGTCCAAGGGTTCTACCTCCATCGGGATTCCTAAAGTCTCTTCTACTTCTTCCGGGTAAGTCACGGGCGGTGTGGGTGCCTCAAATGATGGTTGAGCATTTTGTGGGCTTATGGTGTTTACCTCATCATTCCACGTGTCAAGATCACATATATCCTCATCAATTGTTTTCTTAGGTAGTGATGATAACAAACCTAGCGCTTCATCCAACTTATGGTTTATTGCTTCGGCTCTATCCACAATTCCTTGGCAAACTAGGTCGCTTTTCCTATTGGCCTCACTAAGATGAGATCCTAAACATGGAGGTTGTTCATAAGAATCTATCCTAGGTGAAGGCTCATATGATTCATAGGTGTCTCTAAATGAGGTATTTTGAACTCCTTGGTGTTCTAGCCACTCAACCATATCTTGCAATCTTAGAAGTCTAAGTGAAAAGTCCATTTGAAGCAAATTACAAACAAAATCACAAAGAAAAGATAGACTACGAGAAAGCTACAAAATAAAAAGAAAAAATCTCACTTGATAGGAATCTTGTGAGTAGACCTAATAAAAATAAAATTTCAACCTAAGCAATAACTACTCCCCGGGCTGCGGCGCCAAAAACTTGATTGCGTGGGATTGCGCCCTCGCAGTAGGTTTTACCTCTCAAGGGATCTCAAGAGGCTTGCAATCCCCACCAGGCAGTGTACCTGACCGTTGTAGTATAGTAAAGTGGCAAGTACCGGGGGATTGATCGTTCAACTCAAAGAATAGTGTTCGTTAGGATTGAAATTATTCTAACTAGGTCTAGAGGTGATGGATGATTCTTTTTGTATTTTTATATTTTATGGAAAGCAAGTAAAAATCTCGTGTTTTGGAAGAAGAGGCGGAATTAGTTGCTAATCAACTAACCCAAAAGCTACTAACTAAACTAATATGCAAGAAAAGTAAACTAGGGTTCTACAAGGGAAGTGAAGCATGTCTACCTATGATATGTTACTCCTTGCTAGCTATCCAATTCTACCTATTGAATTGTCACACCTTGTTTTAATTGACGGGTTGTATTCCTTAATACCAATCGTGGGGGTGTGTACGATCTTCCCCAACTCTATAAGCTCCTACTTCACTCCTATGCCGAGCCGGCTAAGAAGCTCCTAACATGGGATCACTAGAATTCGCTTATGCATTAAATACAACCAATTAACCTTAGTACACCTTGGTTCATGCTTCTTAAGACGTTCAAGCACGTTACCATATAGGAGGTTGGCCAGTTTTCTTAAGCCTAACATCGATATCACCCAATCAAAACAAGAAACAATAGGAAGCAAGAATTATAAACTAAACCAACTAGATCTATTAAAGTTGTCACGCCCTAATTGATGGAGATGGACACACACATCAACAAGAAATCAATAAGATCTAATTAGTTATACACAAGTTTCACACAATCATAGGTAAACACTAGGTGATTTAGTAAAACATAATCAATGAAGAACAAGCAACAATAATAATGGAAGACATAATTAAGATAGAATCAACACACCATTACAAGATGTTTATGGAGTGATTAAGACCTTCTAAGTTGCTGGAAAAACACCTACCTAAACCCTAGAATCGGACTTAGGGTTTAGGGCTTACAAAAAGTGAAGTTATGATGTTGTATTTATAGGCAATATTTCTGTCGGCAAGGCTTGACGGCGTCAGCTCGTACAAGTGACGGCGTCAACTTCCCATTTTCACCAAATTATAGATCTTTTCGTCCTCTTCGCGTGGCCTTTTGAATCACCCAAATCCGAGTTCGTATGAAGATTTTATGGCCAAAATAGTGACAGCTACTCCGCGCGTAAGTTGTGATTGTCTTGATCAGCATGTGACGGTTTTACTAGGGTTTCTTCTTATGCAAGTTGTCATTCTGACATCGTCACTCAATGGCTTCTGACGTCGTCAGGTCGAGTCCTGACGTCGTCACTTCGCCGCGGTTAGGGTTTCCTGATGGCCTTCTTGACGCCGTCCCCCTTTAATCTTCCAAAATCCTCTCTGGCTTATCAAGGATTGACGGCGTCACACTGGGGCTTGAGGCCGTCACAGGTACTATTCCAGCAGATTTAGAGACTTTGTCGTTTTCTTCACTTTTATGCTCCAAAAACGTCCAAAATGCTTCCTTTTCTAAATTTCTTCTCCAAAGTACCTAAAATGACAAAAGAAACGATTTAGGGCAATATTTGATCAAATAAATATGATTTAGGGCTTAAATGACCCCCTAAAAGCGGTACACTTTTCGCTTCATACAAGTCATGATCCCACTCTTGAATATCGTGACTACTTACAACCTTTACCTTACATCGGTCAACCTCACAACCCAAAGATCCCAACAAAGTACTTCTACAACAGAGACCTGGAATACTTGATTTATGGAAACACAGATCCAGAAAAGAGATACTCAACTTCACTCACCAAATATCTGGCTGCCCTTTACTCACAAGAAGGAATAGAAGAACAAATCCATGATAAATTCAGCACTTCTCATGCCGAATACAATGATGAAGCAGTTGGTGTGTGTGTTTTCACATACCTTTTATATATAAAAAACGGACTCAAAAGACCAAAAACTGACCACAAATGCCATATATATGCTTGTTTTTGTGTTTGTACATGTGCAGGTAAAGGATATGAGAAATGGATAAAAATAAAGACAAATCGGACAAAACCGAGCACGAGATTGGAAAGAGCTTGAAAAGCCGGAGCCGGGGATGATTTTCTACATGTTGGATCATGCCTAAACCACAATACCAAACTTAAACTTTAATGATAAATCATTTCACCATTAGTCCCCAAAACCCATTACACCATTAGTCCTAAACATTTGCAAAGTTAGTCCCTAAAACTAACTCTTGTTAAATCTTTTATATAAAATAAACTCAGCCCAACCCTTTAAACCAAAAGTCCAAAAACAATAAAACCCAATCCAATACCAATAACCCGACCAGCCCACTCCCTATACCCGGATACAACCCGAGTCAAACCCCCAATTAACCAAAGTCAAAATAGGAAAAAAGGCGCGATAATCTGTTTTTACTATTCATCCTTCTTCCCTATTTTTACCCCGACTCACACGCAACCTAATTACCCACTCCCTAAACTCTTCTAGAAGCTCTCTGACACGCTGACATGACAGAAAGAATGACACGCTGGCAATCCCAGAGCTTTTGATTGGTTGATAGGTGCTGGTACATGATCCAAGGGTGTGAATTAGAGCTTATCACGAGGCAATTAATCATGGGCTGAGATTTGATGGATGAGACACTCCTCAAACCCTAGAAGCATCCTCAAGAACCTATAAATAGAAGGCCTCTCTCCACACACAAGGAGTTGAATTTTATGTCTTATTTTAGCTTATTGTTTCGCTTAATTTCAGCTTTTATTGTCTCTTTATTAAAGTTGTATTTCATTTCCAGTATTGTACTCTTCAAAGTTTTAATAAAATTTAGTTTACTTTTAAATTCGAGTTCAATTTTACTAATAATCAATATTATTGTTTGTTTTTGGTTAATAAGCTATCTCATAAGCTCTTATTTCTTAAATATTGTTCAAGTACTCAAACAAGCTTGTCAATAGCTTGTTTGAGCTTCTTTTGTTTGATTTAAAGTATTTTAGTTTAATAATTCAGTTTTAATACAAATTAAGCTAGTTTGGAAGATAAGCCAGAAATGGAGGGGCTTATAGGGTCTTACTAGCTTATCCGTTGATAAGCTGGAGCTTGTAGGGTAGCTCCTCGAGCTTATTTGATCCTTGTTGAGCTAGGATCAAGGTAAAAGTACTTAATCCTCATTTTAGCTTAAAACTGCTTATTGCTTATTCTGTGCTTATTTCCTGTTTAGATCTGTCTTATTTACTTGTTTATGCTTATTTGTGCTTTTATTTGTTTAGATCTAGTAGTTTTAGCTTTATCTTTTAGTATTTGGCTTAATCTGTCTTACTTTAGCTTAAATATGCTTTTACTTATAGCTTATTGTTAAGTGCTTTTTAGTAATTGTAAGTTTCTTATTAGATCTTTATTTAGTCAATCTTTCATCTGTTTTCATAATTCTCAGCTTAATATAGTGAAAATTAGTTCTAAAAAGCTTATTACAAGTTTAAAGGGGTGTTTGGATTTTAGATTTAGTTAAGTGTCAACTATAGTTTGTCATGTTTGAATCTTTTAATTAGTTTAATCTAGTCTTAATTTAGTGTAATAAGTAGTTTTTAATCAGATTTTAGTAGTTTTATCAAGTTTTGTAGGTTTTGTTTAAGTTTGCAAAAGTTTAGAGTCAAAAACTGTTTGTAACAACTTATTTTGATACGCTCTTCAAAAGTTCTTTTTAGTTATTATTTTAGAGTCAAAATCAGTCAAAATTTGCATTTTCATTTTATGTTTAAGAGTCATAAGTTTTGAGTCATTTTAAGCACATTTTCAGTACAAAAAATCCTAACCAATATACATCTTATGCATGCTGATCCATCAGCATATGCTTTTTCACAGCTTATTTTTCAGCTGGTTTTTGGTTCAAGCTGTCTAAAATTTGTTCGTAGGTATTAATTAGTTGTTAAGCTTCATCTGTTTTTAGTTTTTAAGGCTTGCTTCTAGCTTATTGTAGCTTAATTTTGGTCTTAAAAAGTAGGATTTTCAGGTTTTTAAAAATTGAATCAATGTATACTGAGTGATCAGTATAGGTTTTTCTCAGCTTATTTTATAGCTTATTCTTAGTTCAAAATCTTTAAAAGTTGTTTTTATGTGTTAATTAGTAGGTAATCTTAATCTGTTTTTAGTTTTTAAGGGTTAGCTTATTGTTCTTGTAGCTTATTTTTAGCTTTAAAAGTAGTGAACCAGTCTGTTTTTTTAAGAACTTTAATATTCTTAAAAAGTCTCATATGTCAGTGTTTAATAGCTTATTTTTAAGCTCAAAATAAGTCCAAAATGTCTAAAAGTTGTTTTATGAGTTCCTTGTTAGTTAATTTTGATATGTTTTTAGTTTTCAAGTAATAGATTATTAATTTAGTAGCTTATTTAGTTGCTTTAACGTACCTCCTTAGGCTGTTTTAACATCAGTGTTTGGTTTAAGCTTAATTTAGTTTTTTAGCTTTTTTTTATATCATTTCTAGCTTATTTAGGTTCGTGAGTGCTTTTTAGGATTAGGATTTTAGATTTTATCAGTTTGTTAGCTTATTCAAGTGCTTAATCAGTTGCTTAATCCCTTTAGTTCTTAACTTAGTTTAGAATAGTATAACTGCTTTGCTTATTAGCTTCTTCCAGCTTATTTGTTAGTTTTATAAAAATATTGCTTTTACAAAAGTTGCTTATTTTAAGCTTTTTAATAAGTTTTAATAAAAAAATTTGCAAAATAAAAACTTGGGAAACTGGGGAAGCCAAGGGTGAGCAAGGCTCGAACTCGAGACCTCAACCCAGTCTCAACCAAGCTTCACACACCACACTTAAAACCATCTGCGCCCTTGGGTCTTTCTCGTTTAGGATTGCATGCTTAATTTACTTAAAGTCTTTTTTCCATTTTAATCTTTTCAGCCATTTTTAGCTTATTTCCAGCTTATTCCAATAAGCTGGATCTTCCATTTTATTTTTCCTATATTCTTAATAGCTTAAACTACTTGTGAGGAATATAAATATTCATATGAAGACTCGGTCACCCCGAGTATCTATTTAGCATTCATGTAGCTCGTAGGATTATTAGTATATTAGTATTAGTTTAGATATATTAGTATTTGTGGAGTTGGGTCGGGTCTTTACCCACTGTCAGCTAACTCCACAGCCCACACGGGGCATTTTATCTTGTACTATATATAGCCCTTCCCACACAAGGGAAGGGTTGGACCTTTCATTTTAATCTAACACCTTCTACTTTCTCTCTCTACAAAGGCTCCCAACTTTCTATTTCTCTCTCTAGAAATCTTACACTATTCGATCCATATCTTAATCCATACGTGTGTTATATGTTTGTGAACATCTTACAATTGGTATCAGAGCCAGGTTAGGTTCATGTGATAATATACTCTCGGATTTGTAGTTGGTTTTGTGTTTTTTTTTTGGTTCGAATAGCTATTAGGGAAAAATCTTTGGTTCGACCTTGTTTGTGGTTAGATTGGTGAAAAGCTTGTACTTTCTTGATTAGGATTGTTGTATAAGCTTAGTTTAGTGGTTGGATAGCTTGTATCATTCGTATATTGTGTGTTTGAGTGAATTCGAGGGTTATTGTGACTTTTTTCTTGACTGCGATTTGACCTTCGGTAAAACATTCTTGATTGCGATTTGAGGTAGTTTGGGCTGGTTTGGGTTGCGATTTGGTAGGTTGAAATCTGCGATTTGGCGTTTTACCCAAAAGGGGAAAGAAGACAAATCGCAAGAAAGCGACTGTTTTGTCTTATTGGGAGTTGCGATTTAACTATTTTATCCTTTTGTGACTTGCGATTTGACAGTTGTGAGTTGGATACTTCTGGCTGCGATTTTGAGCAAACCTGCGATTTGAGTTTTTGAGATTTGATCTCTGCGATTTGGGTGTTTTCTGGGTTGCGATTTGAGTGTGCCTACGATTTGAGTAATCCTGCGATTTGAGTGAGCCTGCGATTTGAGTGAGCCTGCGATTTGATCTTTGCGATTTGAGTCATTGCGATTTGACTAGTTGCGACTTGACTGATTGCAATTTGACTAATTGTGATTTGACGTTGCGAGTTGATACTTGCAATTTAACTTATTGCGATTTGGTTAATTGCGATTTGACTTGTTGCGATTGGACTAATTGCGACTTGACTTATTGTGAGTTGATCAGTTGCGGTTTGACTTTTTACGTGAAAACTTCAAACGGCCATAACTTTTGAACCGTAACTCCGTTTTCAGCAAATTGCATTGAATGTCACCCAGAATCGTGTTGTTGAGCTTGAGGAGGAGAATTTGAAATTGCATGAGAAAATTCAAAATGATGACCATGAGAACATGGTTAGACGTTTTTCAAAACTAGAGGTTGATAATCTTAACATGCAATTAAAGTATCAACGTTTAGAAGAAAGATGTAAAATCTCAAATGCCAAGACATCCTTGGATGCTCCTGAATTTGATGCATATTTTGAATTAAGCAAACGTGATGAAAAAATTCAAGCTCACACTAACACGATTCGACAATTGAGGGCCCAAATTGCCCAATTAAAATCGAATAAGAGTGATGTGATTGGCACCCATAAACCATCGTCTTCAGATTCTTAGAATTTTCACTATCAAGATACCATCAATAAATTACAACATGTAAATGATTGTTTTCAAGCTGAAAATTCAAAAATCAAACGGCATTACAAAGAGTTATATGGTTCGATTAAAGTCACACGTAACAATCACAATGAAAAGATAACTTCTTTGCTAAATGAGATTGAGAATCTAAAGATTCAGGTGAAAGGAAAAATGCCAATTATCACTAGTGATAATGTTGTTCCAAAGGTTTCTGCTTGTAGAATATATGCAATTGATGCTGTAACTATTCTGCTTCCCCTTAGGAATAATAGGTCTGCTCATCAAGTATATCTCACTCACCTTAAGGATAGCCTTGATACCCTTTGTGAGATCGTAGAAGAGGATAGGATAGATAAACCACTTGATAGTGCAGTTGTAGATACCTGCTTCCTCACTAAACGATCTCAGGAACTCTTAGAATACGTCATTGGCACATGTCCTAAGACTGATAGCAAGCGAGATAGGTTTATTGCATCATCCTCAATGACTAAGAACAAGCATGTAACCTTTAAGGCACCCTTGGAAACTTCAGATCCCAACACATCAAAACATGTTCAGCAACTGGAAGTGGAAAGGACTAAGATTCTCATCAGTCCTTCTACAGGAGTTAACAGAGACACTAAAGCTAGCAAGTCAAAACCTAGGAGAAATATAAAGAATTATAGGACCTCACCAGCTAAAAGTGTTCCCAAGAAGAAAGTAGAAGACCACATGAGAAACATCAAGTCAGATTTAAACAAAAAGAATCATAATTCAAATCCTAATTCACTTTGCAAAACATGTAATGAATGTTTAATTTCGTGTAATCATGATAAATGTGTTGAGAAATTTTTGAAGTCGTCCAACAAAACCCCTGTCAAGCAAGTTTGGAGAGCCAAGCATGTCAAGCAAACTTGGAAAGCAACAGGAAAGATGTTTGCTCATGTTGGTTACCAATGGAAGCCCACTGGAAGGAAATTCACTTTAGGAGAACAGTGCCCTTTAAATAGGATAACTAAGTCTAAAGTAATGCCTGTACGTCAATGGAAGCCAACTGGAAGGAAATTCCCTGTAAGAGAACAGTGCCCTTTAATTTGGTCTACTAAATCCGAAACAGTGCCTTTAATACAATCTAAACACGTTAGTACTAGTGAAAGCGTCATCACTGAGAGATTTTGTAACAATCCTCATACATCGTTAACTATGTACCAACGTAGAAACAAACAGAAAAAGGCTACTTCCACTAGCATTCGAACTCCTACTAAGACTCAGGCAAATGAGGCTCCTGTTCCCACTAACCAAATGGACCCCAACTTAAATTGGGGATCTGGCACTCCAAACTCTCTATTTTTGTCTATTTTCAAATGCAGGATGTATAGATCGTCCCTTGACATTTGGACTCAGGCTACCCACAACATATGAGGGGAAATCACAATGACGTTTGAACACATCAGTTCAAGCCTTGTTCTTCAATGACATATGACGTTTGAACACTACAGTTCAAGCCTCGGGCCTCAATGTCAACATAATGGCGTCTGTAGATAACACTTCAGGCCCCGTTCCTCAAAGAAAAGAAAGGTGTACGTTTCAGTGCGCTTTATCTTTGGAAGAAGAGAAATCTTCTTGTTTATGACCACTATCATCAACATGTCTCATGCTTTTCCCATGCTTATTTTTTCATCAAGTGAATCAACATTCTGGAGTCATCGTTATTTACTTATTCAATCAAAAATGGCAATCATATGCAATTTTTGAGGGGGAGAAGGGTGAATAAACAAAATGTTAGTTTATCAAGTGGATCTACTTAATGTTGATGGTATTCTTATTCACTCGTTCAATCAAAGATGGCAGTCATATGCAATCTTTGAGGGGGAGAAGGGTGAATATACTTGATGAAGCGAAAAGTGTACCGCTTTTAGGGGGTCATTTAAGCCCTAAATCGTATTTATTTGATCAAATATTGCCCTAAATCGTTCTTTTTGTCATTTTAGGTACTTTGGAGAAGAATTCTGGAAAAGGAAGCCTTTTGGACGTTTTTGGAGCATAAAAGTGAAGAAAACGGCAAAGTCTCAAATTTGGCTGGAAAAGTACCTTTGACGGCGTCAAGTATTGCTCTTGACGGCGTCATGGCTTGGCAAAAGAGGTGGACATGAAAAATACACATGATAAGCCATAGAATTTTACAATGGAAAAGGTGACGGCGTCACCCTTTAAGGTGATCAAGGCCATCACGGTTTAACATAAAACGAGACGGCGTCAAGCCCATTTCTGACGGCGTCAAGCCTTGATAAGCCAGAGCGGATTTTGGAGCACTAAAGAGGGACGGCGTCAAGAAGGCCATCCGGGAACCCTAGACACGGCGATGTGACGGCGTCAAGATCCATAACGTGACGCCGTCAGCCCTTAAACTCTATATATAGTATTGCAATTTTTTGTCATTAGTGGGCAACTTTGAGAGGAGAAACCCTAAGACGAATTTCTGCCATTTTTAAGGGTTTTCATACCCTTGGATCTCCCATGTTTAATTGAAGATAAGTTATCATTTAATCAATCAATATGTCTATGTGTTGTTTGATTATATCTTGTTCTTGTCTTTTAATTAACATGCTAGGCTAGATTTATCTTGTGTTTGCTTAGATCTAATGAAACCTAACTATTGATTATTGGTTATCAGTGTGTTATTAATTGTATTGGATGATTGTTCATCGATGTTAGGCTTAAGAAAACTGGCTAACTTCCTATTCGGTAACTTGCTTGAACGTCTTAAGAAACATGAACCAATGCGTACTTGGTTTTTATGGTTGTATTTAATGCATGAGCGAATTCTAGTGATCCCATGTTAGGAGCTTCTTAGCCGGCTCGACATAGGAGTGAAGTAGGAGCTTGTAGAGTTGGGGAAGTACGTACGCCACCCCACGATTGGTATTAAGGAATACACCCGTCATCCAGGCAATTAATACACACTAATCAACCGGTAAAAGATAGTTAGGGAGTAAAGAAATCTAAGTAAACACATTTCTCTCCACATAAGTTTCACAACTCTTTTCATTTTCATTTATTTATTTTATTTGCATTTGTAGTTATTTGGGTTAGTTGACTAGCAACTAATTCCGCCCACTCCTTCAAACCCGAGATTTTACTTGCTTTTATAAAAAAATATAAAAATACAAAAAGAATCTTCTCTCACCCTTAGACCTATTAGAGTAGTTTTTCAATCCTAACGACACTATTCCCTGTGGAGAACGATCAATCCCCCGTACTTACCACTACACTATACTACATCGGTCAGGTACACTGCCTGGTGGGGTTGTAAGCCTCTTGAGATCCCTCGAGAGGTAAAACCTGTTGTAAGGTCGCAAAACCACGCATCAAGTTTTTGGCGCCGCTGCCGGGGAATAGTTATTGTTTAGGTTGAATTTTTATTTTATTAGGTCTACTCACTAGATTCCTTTCTAGTGAGATTTTTATTTTCTTTTTCTAGGTTTTCTTTAGTCTATCTTTTTTCTTCGTTTCTTTGTTCGTAACTTTACCATCCGACATCATGGAAGGTGGTAATATCCTTGATCCCAACAACCCACCACCACAACAACACCCACCTCCTAGAGCCCGTACCTTAGGAGACTACTCTCGTCCTAGCCATCATGGCTATCGAAACACCATTGAGCTCACTCAAGGAGCCAATGTCACTCCCTTGCGATCCGACACCATCCGGTTGGTGCAAAGCGGATGCGCATTCCATGGACTTCGTTCCGAAGATCCTAATCAACATCTCAAGGACTTTCTCAAAATCGTTGACTCCATAGACCTTGATGTTGCCACTCGAGAGACGACCCGACTGCGTCTCTTCCAATTCTCTCTGCAGGACCAAGCTAGTCAATGGCTAGAGCGTCTACCCGCAGGATCCATCACCTCTTAGGATGATCTCACCACTCGTTTCCTTGCTCAGTTTTTCCCACCAGGAAGAACTACCAAGCTAAGGAATGATATCTTGATGTTCCAACAACGTCAAGGCGAAACCCTCTACGAGGCATGGACTCGATTCAAGGACTTACTCCAAAAAGTCCCTCACCATGGCATAGAACTTTGGCTCCAAGTCCAAATCTTCTATGACCATATCAATCTCTCCACGAGGCAAACCATTGACCAATCGGCTGGTGGTAAGCTACGTGATCTAAGTGCGGAACAATCATGGTCTCTCCTAGAAGATCTTGCTCTTTATGACAACGAAAGTTGGAATGATCCCCGTGATTTGAATAAAATGGTCAAGGCAATATCTTTGCCTTCGAACAATGCAAGCACTTCCGACCGTAGGATCATAGAACTTGAAGACCAAGTCAAGTTTCTAATGAAATCCTATGAGGCTCCTAAACCTTTAAGCCAAGTGAACAAAATCACTTCTTCATGTGAATTATGTAGTGGTCCCCACGACACTCGTGATTGCATGGAACTCCCCGAACAAGCTTTTGCGGACTACGCATCCTCGCGTACCGACGGAGCGGGAGACAAGTGGTACACTTTTAAACCCGAGCCAAACCCCTACGGTGATTCATACAACCCCTCATGGAAAAATCACCCAACCTTAGGTGGAAACAAAACCAAAACACACAACAAACCAATTCTTCCAACCCACCTAATCGTTTCCAATCAAGCGGTTCCAACTCGAACCGTACTTTCAACAACAATCCTTCCAGCAATGGTAGTACCAATAACTTTGAAGGATTGATGTCTCAATTTATGGCATCTCAAGAAGCTCGGATAGCTAGATTCGAATCCGAATTCAATCAACAACAAACGGAGATGACCAATAAAATTGACAACTTATTGAAGGCCCTCAATAACCAAGTGCTATCACCTCCACATAAGGACGCTAGGAACACAAATAGCGGACCTCAAGTAAAAGACCCCTCTTCATCCAAACACGTCCACTTCGTCAACGTTGTCACTATTAAACCAATTGATAGGAATGAGGATAATAGTGAACCTGAGGATGAGGTTAAGAAAGTCAAGGTTGATAAGGAAGTTAGGAAAAGTGAGATTGAAGAAGTAGATGATGATGAGGACTACTTCAATAGGCTACCCACTAAGGAAGAGCGCGAATATCATACAGACTTATTCGATGACCCCGAGACACCATACTTCCTAGGTAGACCAATTATAAAAATAGGCGATCCTTCTAACCTCAACATACCATGCAACATCGGACATTTGCATGTGTGGAAAGCTTACATCGACCTTAGATCGCCCATAAACATCATGACTAGAGCCCACTACAACTTAATAATGAAAAATAAACTTGGGTATAGGATGTTCCCTGATAAGGGTTGGATGAGTAACTTCACGGGAAGAGTTAAGGGATTACCGGTTTATGTAGGAAACTTCACCTATGTCACCGACTTTGTAATTGTAGAAGATATCCGCCCAATAGTCGATGCATCCTTAACTCAAGTAGTTTTTGGAAAATCATTTGTTGAGGTCTCTAGAATGACTTATGAACCTTCCTTAGGGATAGTTAGATTTAAGGATGAGACCGATGAGGTAAACTACCAAATGCCATATAAGATAGAACAATTCCAACACTTTTCAAATGTTGAGAAGGAGCTAAAGCAAGCGGTCTACTATAGGAATGATGAGGATAGAAATAAAGGAGTAGACTATGTTATGGAAAGGATATCCGGTTTCTACAAGGATTGTTTGAAATTAGGACCGGAATATAAAACCGGAAATGAGAATGGCCTAGGAACCGTGACCAATGATGGAATCACGTAATGTACGTGACTTTGAGTCTAGCTACAAGACTCGTTAATAAAGAAAAGCGCTTCTTGGGAGGCAACCCAAGCTTTATTTGCTTTGTGTGTTTATTTATTTGTTTGTTTTTATTTTATTTGTTTCCGTATGTATGTTTAATTTTTATTATTATTGATTCATGTTCAAAACTAAATTGTGAAAATGCTTTATCTTGTTTTTAACTTCGTCTTAACTACATATAAAGGTATTTTGCAAAAGTTAAGTGTAAGGGAAATCCAAATCGGTTTATTAGAACACAAATGAACATGAATCGTAATAATAATAAATTAACATACATATTAGTATTTGTTTGAGTCAAATGCTTGTATCGAGTCATAATGATATTTTGCAGGATTTCCAGGAAGTAAGGTATAGGTTTTTCCAGAAATTTTCCGGAAACTTAACATGAGAATTCTGTCAGATCAATTCTGACGGCGTCAGGATTTACAACCTGACGGCGTCAGGTTTTAATCTTCTGAAATTTTTGAAAGTTTTGTTTTCATAAAAAGTTTTTATTAAATCTCTAACTTATAAACTCGAGGAATCTGCAAAATAATCATTCCACAAGCATTATATCCTTATATATAGAATTTATCCCGCCGATGTTATGCAGGTTTTCGTGTTTGTTTTCTCAGGTTTAACAGGTTATTTTGGACAAGGAAATGTATGTCGAATCAAGCTTTTGGCGATGCATTAGTCATGGAGCTTCTACATTCTCTTGGAAGAAGATCTAACCATGTTGCCACATTATCCACCGAGCGAATCAGGGGAGTATTTGATTTCATTCGTTTACCTTATTTACTTTTACATCTTGTTATTTGAACATTGGGGACAATGTTCATCTTAAGTGTAAGGAGGGTAAAGTACGATACTTTAGAGAATGCAATTGCGCTTGATTTTTGTTTGTTTAATGGTAGATGTGTAATAAAACTGAGAGAAACACCTGTTAGGGCAATTTTAGTGCCAAATTTAAAAAATTTTTACAACATATAGGAGTGAAACTTTGATCTTAATGAGCGTCTCACGGATAGGAGTTATATGACTAGCACAAAAACCGTACCACAAAAAAATTTTCCACCCCCAAATATGTGAGGTTCGCCCCTAGAATTGGTAGGAAAAGCATTTATGCTATGATGTGTGTACCGGTAGCACTTAGATTCTAGAACTTGCGTTAGGACCATTCCGAGGCCACAAGTGAGACTACATTCGTGTAGTTAGATTTACTACATGATAAGAGGCATTGGGATTAACCCATTGTTTTACACCTGTGTTTTTGTTATAATTACATTGGCTACATTGGTCAGGTAATTCCCCCACACCCTTTGCGTTGTACTCATTTTTAGTACACGATACCCCTAGTACACCCCTCAGAGCCTATCTTTTCGTTTCGACCTTTAAGCATTTTACTTAAAGGAAGAATTTGTTTACACCCCACTTAAATGTACACCCAAATCGCCTTAGCCTACCTTGTATGCACTCATTTTTAGTGCATTATTGTGACAACATTTGTTTAAACCCAAGTTAATTATCTAATTGATTACATGGTTGCTAAGTCGAGTCATATCCTTGTACATATTGTTTTGGGACGATTGGGAGTCATGGGTAAAGTACTAGTGTAATGGAGTAATGGGGAAGAACAACATTATTACCCCCATATGTGCTAAATATTTTAAAAGTACTCCAAGTGTTTCGATTATCTTAATTCGAGTCATTAGAATAATTATTTGTAAAGTTATGTAAAAGTTCAAGTGTAAGGGGAATGCAATGCCCCTATGATGTATTATTGTGGATGGTAGGGCAAGAGTGTATGCAAAAAAAAAAAAAAAAAAAAAAAAAAAAAAATCGAAAAAAAATTAGAAAAAAATACAAAAAAATGAGAAAAAGAAAAATAGAAAAAACATACGGACTACCATCCCGTTTCATTTTATATTTATTTTATGTTTTTGTTATTTTGTTTTTAGCTTAAGTCGAGTCTAGTCTTGGCTTAGCAACGCCATATTGTACATGTAATTAATCAAGATCTTTAACTCGCCACCAGTAAAATATCCCTTATCCAACAAAACCGTGTTTATCATATCCCTACACCTCACGTTATAACCCATGTAAAAGCACTCTTTGATAGTTTATCTTAGGTGCTTACGCCTAGTGGAGGAGGTTTTTGATCCTTTCCCAAGCCTATGGTAATCTATTTGCTATGACAGGTAGTGAGAGATATTATCCGTTTTCATTTATGAGATTTATTTTGATGACGCCTGAGAGATGTGAGTATCTAAACACTACTTGTGAGGTGCTAGTCTGTAATCTCCGTGCTTATTATGATTAAAGTGGAACGACTATTTGTTGTAATTACTTTTATATTAGTGTTAAATGACCCCTAACTTGTATTTTGATTAGAATAAAAGCGCATTTGCTTGAGGACAAGCAAATCTCAAGTGTAAGGGTATTTGATGAAGCGAAAAGTGTACCGCTTTTAGGGGGTCATTTAAGCCCTAAATCGTATTTATTTGATCAAATATTGCCCTAAATCGTTCCTTTTGTCATTTTAGGTACTTTGGAGAAGAAATCTGGAAAAGGAAGCCTTTTGGACGTTTTTGGAGCATAAAAGTGAAGAAAACGGCAAAGTCTCAAATTTGGCTGGAAAAGTACCTTTGACGGCGTCAAGTATTGCTCTTGACGGCGTCATGGCTTGGCAAAAGAGGTGGACATGAAAAATACACATGATAAGCCAGAGAATTTTACAATGGAAAAGGTGACGGTGTCACCCTTTAAGGTGATCAAGGCCATCACGGTTTAACTTAAAACGAGACGGCGTCAAGCCCATTTCTAACGGCGTCAAGCCTTGATAAGCCAGAGCGGATTTTGGAGCACTAAAGAGGGACGGCGTCAAGAAGGCCATCCGGGAACCCTAGACACGGCGATGTGACGGCGTCAAGATCCATAACGTGACGCCGTCAGCCCTTAAACTCTATATATAGTTTTGTAATTTTTTGTCATTAGTGGGCAACTTTGAGAGGAGAAACCCTAAGACGAATTTCTGCCATTTTTAAGGGTTTTCATACCCTTTGATCTCCCATGTTTAATTGAAGATAAGTTATCATTTAATCAATCAATATGTCTATGTGTTGTTTGATTATATCTTGTTCTTGTCTTTTAATTAACATGCTAGGCTAGATTTATCTTGTGTTTGCTTAGATCTAATGAAACCTAACTATTGATTATTGGTTATTAGTGTGTTATTAATTGTATTGGATGATTGTTCATCGATGTTAGGCTTAAGAAAACTGGCTAACTTCCTATTCGGTAACTTGCTTGAACGTCTTAAGAAACATGAACCAATGCGTACTAGGTTTTTATGGTTGTATTTAATGCATGAGCGAATTCTAGTGATCCCATGTTAGGAGCTTCTTAGCCGGCTCGACATAGGAGTGAAGTAGGAGCTTGTAGAGTTGGGGAAGTACGTACGCCACCCCACGATTGGTATTAAGGAATACACCCGTCATCCACGCAATTAATACACACTAATCAACCGGTAAAAGATAGTTAGGGAGTAAAGAAATCTAAGTAAACACATTTCTCTCCACATAAGTTTCACAACTCTTTTCATTTTCATTTATTTATTTTATTTGCATTTGTAGTTATTTGGGTTAGTTGACTAGCAACTAATTCCGCCCACTCCTTCAAACCCGAGATTTTACTTGCTTTTATAAAAAAATATAAAAATACAAAAAGAATCTTCTCTCACCCTTAGACCTATTAGAGTAGTTTTTCAATCCTAACGACACTATTCCCTGTGGAGAACGATCAATCCCCCGTACTTACCACTACACTATACTACATCGGTCAGGTACACTGCCTGGTGGGGTTGTAAGCCTCTTGAGATCCCTCGAGAGGTAAAACCTGTTGTAAGGTCGCAAAACCACGCATCAATATACTACATGAATGGTCATACGGCTCCTGCCCAAATCAGTTCAGGACCCGCATTTAATTTGATGACTCCTGATGATTATTGACATCTTCTCACGGGCTGATATGATTAGTGATAAAGTGCTTCCAGTTAATGCCCCATGTACACATAATTATGATGATTTCGATTAATCGTAACCATCAGGGGATAGAAATGTGTACACCAAGGACGCACAACAAGTTCACGTGATCGGGATTAATGTCTTATGATACAAATTAAAGATGATCAGCGTTTCAACTTATTACCTTGGTATTATAACTTCATGTGTACGTCACGGGCTGATTAATCGTAACCATCAAGGGAGAGAAATGTGTACATCAAGGACGAACAACAAGTTCATGTGATCGGGCTTAATGTCTCATGATACAAATTAAAGATGATCAGTGTTTCAACTTGTTACTTTGGTGTTATCATTTCATATGTACGTTACGGGCTGATGGGTTATATGTAAGATTACTGGAATGCATTTGGTGAGATGAAGATGTTGATATTCTGTTCCTCAAATGGACAATCTTGAAGAAGGTCGAGTCTAAAGTCTGTTCTACATTCTCCGTTGTATGTTAAAAGACCAAAGACGACATGCATTTGGTTATCAAAAGACTTCTTCATATTCTGGGCATTCATCAGAAAGGTTGTCAGTTTGGGGGAGAGCACTAATTAGGGGAGAGTGAAAAACCAGATTTAATCCCTAATTAGATTTGCGGACATTGTTCTTCAGCAAGTAAAGTGATAGCAGCTGAGAAGAGTCTGAAGCCAGAAACACTCAAAAGCCTTCAGGAAGTGACTGAGGAGCAATGGATTTGCTTCATATATCCTTGTATATATTTGCTTCATATATCCTTGTATATATTTTAAACCAAAAAGAAAATAGAAAAATATAAAACCTATAAAAACCATAAAAAAAATCAGAAAAACACAAAAATACCAAAAATAGTTCCTCTAGGCATGTCTTCTGTTTATCGATAACATTTACGGTCCTAGAAATGTCATTCATTAATGACACAGGACTTTAAATGAAGCTCGAGCAGAAGTTAAAATAAATTGTTAAAAACATGTCATGATGGCTTGCTATTACTTTAGATAGCAACCAACATTTCAAAATGGGGAAAGCACGTCGCCAAAAAGACGGTTGTTCCTCCCACTGGGTGAAGTTCACCCGGGCATGGATTACTTTATATCCATGTTTTCCCGATTTGATTTACGTTTCAGTGCATCATTTCTTGTAAAGGAAGAGAAATCTTTTTTGTATGCTAATAATTTTCCTTCTATGATTCTTCTGAAAATTATTTGTGAGACACATGGTGCTAACATGTTGGTTGAAATTCTTTCAGACTTGGACTGTGCATAAAATTTGTCAATCAATCAATGACTACAGCTCTTTAACTAGAATACGGGTCATTGATTGAGGGGGAGAGTTATTTCAAATTTTATATCATCAAACGGGTTTCTTGGTTATCTCATAAATTGTTATAAAAGCTTTTATAGTTAATGGGGTATTAACTGAAGAGGATCTTACTAAGCTTTATCTCAAAATGGCCAAATGTGTTAGTTGTTAGAAAGATTAGGGCATTATGTGAAATTTGCTTATAGTATCCTAGCTTTATGTAACTATAAGGTCCATTTGTGTCACTCTGGAATCCTCGGTTAATCCCCTAAATACTTTAAAAACCAAAATCTAAAAGGAGTTAGAAAACCCATTGTGTTTGATGTTCTTTGATACTCCACTGGCATTTGTATGATGTGATTGAATGAGTTTCAAATGTTGATTGATTTTTGTTAGTCGATAGCTGCTTAATTGTTGTTGATTCAGTGCATATGCACTCAGGATATGCTTAGGTATGTAGCTTTCATGTGAGAATCTTGTTCCTAAGCTCCTGAGTTGAATGTTGAAATATGAGTGAATTGCCATGTTCATGATTGTTGATTGCTCTTCATGCTAGATAGCGGTTTGATGTATTTCCTGACTGTGGTTTGATTATGAGATGAATATGGTATTGTGAGTTGGCAAGCTGCTACGTGGTTGCTATTAATGAAAAGTGAATATGTACGTATGTATATCTGTGTTGATATTCTTATGCAGATTCCATGGCCAATATGAATGTGCCAGTTCCCGCGCTAACCATTTGATCAGATGTTCAAACTCTATTGATTGGCTTTGAATTCACCACAACAACAACATCAGCAACAACAACAACAACACTGTCTTCACCACCACCACCTTCATTTCAACAAATATAGCATTACTTATTCTGGTCTCGCCAAGTGGGGATCTACAATATTTGGGAAATTTTGGTTGGTGGACGGAAAATTGATGTTGACTACTGACTCCCTCAGAGAAGCGGATGAACACATTGTCTGTGCAAAAAGGGCAATACAATTTGTGTCATAACGATTATCTTTGTACATGATAAGTAGTGAATCTCCCTCATAAATTGAGGGGGAGTAGTTGCATGTTCCTTTATCAGCACATATTAAAACTGACCACATTTTCTACCATAATTTCTAACTTATTTAAATCAATTGGGATCACAAATCTCAAATGGTTTGAAATTTTTGATCGGGGGAGAGAATGTGATTTAAATATGAAATCTGATAAAAACGTGATGTTTTGGACGTAAATGTAAGCTCTCCCATATGTGCTAAACTCTTTTGTATATCAATACACATACTGAGGGGGAGAAAATGGTTTGTAGTGACAAAAAGGATATGGTATATCATGTGAGTGTGACTCAGACTTCACCAATGAATTGACGAAAAAAAACTGTCATTAATCGAAAGGACTTGTCTTGGCCGGGTAATAATTTCAAGCTGGTCTAACCAGTGATGTAAGCCTGTCTCTAAGAGGACTTGTCTGAGTAGAGTGTACCGTTTCGAGAAACTTTCTATGGACTTGACCAGGCCAGGTAGTAATTTTAAGCTAGTCTAACTAGTGATGTAGGCGTGTCTCGAATCGGTCATGTTTACTGAAAGTGGATCAATTCAAAAAGTGCAAACTTCACCCAGCATGTGCAAATTTATAATACAATCATCCGAGCACATGTTAAGGGGGAGCATTTTTAAAGTATAAAACTCTCAAGGTGTTAGCAAAATGTGTTTAATAATCATAAACACTTTGAGAGATTTTTCAAGGATTTGGTTAATGGCAACATAGGATAGTCATGAAGTTGTAAGGTGGCTAAGGTTAGGAAAACCGTCCTATGATCTGCCAGAGCCGGAGGGATCTACCCAAGGACAATACCAAATAGTTAGTATTAGAAAGTCCTTAGGTATGATTATGAAAAAGGAGTAATATGAGAAAGGAGAAAGAAGGGGTTGAAGAATTAAAAGGAAAAGTAATGTGAAAGGGTGAAAAGAAATAGCCCTCCAATTATTCAACCTTAGGGCAGAAACCAGGTTCAATTCATATGCTACTGGTTGTTACTAAGGTGACGCCAGTATTGGAGACAAGACGTCATGGAACCAGTGACGCACTGCACTAAACCTTCTAAACCACTCAAGTTCTCTTAAAAGGACTTGTTTCATTCTCACGGGGAACCCTGCATAATCTATCGACCGCTCATTACGAGTTATGTTGATATTGAAACAGGAGACACCGCTCTAGTCTCCGACTACCAAAAATGCACTTATCGAGTCTAGAGCCACGAGATGCATAATAAGATCTCATAGGAACATGTGTTACTTCTACACTGGTTGTTCAACATTAAGGACACCAGTTGTAAATTTATGAGTCCTACATAGATCTTAGCGATCTGCCAGAACATTAATGAGGGAATTTACAAATGTAATTCTCAGTGATTGAATGGAAATTCCTGCCAGGGTCAACATCAAATAGCCCTGAAAGCAGGTCACTTCGGTAATTCTTGTGGATTACGCTTAGTGGTCGCGGCGGTTTCAAACGGTCTACCGTCGTGGAGTGAACTCCAGCGACTCACCTAATCGTTGATTTACTACGGTAGATCTTGTAAGCCCTCTGGGGGTTTCCGATTTAGGAACGGCCTTGGTAAGGATTAGAGAGTTTTCACACTATGCTGTTAACAATCTCAAAGTCCGAACCTGTAAGTACCGGACGTTTTATTGCTAACTGTCGTATGCAGGAATACCTGGCGGTTGCAGCTGATTGCCGAAAAGATGCCGGTCCATCACCCCATGCTCACACTTCACCATCATCATAATCAAAGAAATCATGATAATTGAAAGGCCCTCAACACTGCTTTCGCAACTCTGATGCTAAAAATCATGATCCAGAAAAGTGTGAGCACGTCGGTTTAAAGAGTACTACATCACATGGAGACATACTGCTAAAAGATGACTTGGAGACATACGTTGGATGATGACATCAAAGAATCACCAAAGATCATCCAAGACAGAAGAACGGTCATCAAAAGTTCACTGCTGAATGTACAAAGACTAATGAATTTGAAGAATCAAAGACTACGAGCTAGGAAGTCAAATTCATATGATAGAATGCTAGAATTCAAAATGTAAATTCCGGGGTGACCTCCCTTAGGGGGAGATTGTTAGGAATATAAATATTCATATGAAGTTTTACACGGTCACCCCGAGTATCTATTTAGCATTCATGTAGCTCGTAGGATTATTAGTATATTAGTATTAGTTTAGATATATTAGTATTTGTGGAGTTGGGTCGGGTCTTTACCCACTGTCAGCTCACTCCACAGCCCACACGGGGCGTTTTATCTTGTACTATATATAGCCCTTCCCACACAAGGGAAGGGTTGGACCTTTCATTTTAATCTAACACCTTCTACTTTCTCTCTCTACAAAGGCTCCCAACTTTCTATTTCTCTCTCTAGAAATCTTACACTATTCGATCAATATCTTAATCCATACGTGTGTTATATGTTTGTGAACATCTTACATTACTTTTATTAAAATTTTCAGATTTTTCTCAATTAGTTTAGTATTTTTAATAATAATTTTAGATTAATAGTGTTTTTAATTCACAATAAATAAAATAAAAGTCAAAAAAATATAATTCTTTTTTCCAAAATTATTTTTAGTCTTTTAGGACTTTTAGAAATTAAATCTGCACTTCTAGGGTTAGAATTTAGGTTTTTAGGCCGGTTACGTTCCCGTTTAGGGCTCGTTTTTAGTTTATATTGCGTTAGGACTTTATTGTGCTTTGTTTACTTGTTTTATGTGCTTATTATTTGCTTCCTTGATTACGTATTCTATTTTTAGTAGTCATAATTCCAAATTATCTTGCCCATTCAAATCACCCGATCACGAACCGAATCCGACTTTCCATTCACACTTCGTTGGGATTTAAACGACCCGGGAATATCTAATACTTCCAGAAATATATGTGGTTTGACTTTATTTGACCGTTTGGGATTTTCACTCTTGGTTAGAGAGCGAATTGACTATATTGGTCGGTTTTTGGTCTTATTATGTAATATATATATATATATATATATATATAATATATATATATATTATGTATATATATATATATTATATGATTACACACCACAGTTCTTGGGTTATACCATTGGCCAGAGTTACGAAAGTGGTTCTATAAGTGGAAGTTGACATTCCACTCGACTCACAGAGTATTATACAAAGAAAGGATCGTCTCCATACAGGAAGTTGAAGTTGATGAAAAGCTCGGATATCGTTTCTTGAAAAGAATCCAAGTCAAAAGGGATAACAACAAAGAGTACACTTTCAAAGAAGCAGACTACAAGTATCTTAGCATCAATGATATTGAAGATATGTATCTGCTGAAGATTCAAGGAAAATTACATCATTTACCGGGGTCCACTGAATACGACATTGTCAACTCTCTTCTAATCTACATCAGAAGCATTGTCTTACGAGCAAGAGTAGAAGACGTTCAGCTTGGTATCGAAAGTTATCAAAAGAAACTCAATCTCATCGAGCCACAGTTCAAGATTCCAAGAATCGAAAGCATGAAACCGTATAGCTTTGTCAGTAATCCGTTTGGACTAATATACATCAGCAAATTCGGTGGGAAACGAATGATGGGATATGAAGAACTTCATAAGTTTTCTGACGAAACCTTGATGAAAGTACAACTCGAGCTGCAAAAGACTCTTCATCATTTTGAAGCAGGTCAACAACATGGGTGGTTACAGGACATGAAATGGTGAACCAGAGATGCTTCTCAGGCCAGAAAATAGATTAAGAGAACTGAGTGGTTGCTGAAGCATAGAATACAGATGTCGAGGTTTGGAAAGCTACGTTGGAGGAAGAGTCAAAGTTCCCGACATCCTCACATTTCGTCATCCAGAATGATGGTAGTAGTTGGTATTTTTTATTTAAACATTTCTCATTAGTTTAAGTCTGTAATAAGTAGTTTTAATAACTAGTTTAGGAGTAGCTTCAATAAATTATTACGGCTTGTGCACACATAACAGTGCACAACCCGCACTTTGTAATGAAAGGACCCTGAGTTACGATTCAATGCCTCAAACTTGATATAAGGAGCGAAGGCTTCTTACTTTTGAGTAGAATTAATCAAATTATTTAAGTTTTTCATAATTCTGATCAAAAGAACAAGTATTCCCTCTCGTAATCAAAACCTCAAAAAGTTAATTCACTTATTGAGGGGGAGTATTTGAAACAATCTTTGTTTAAAATGATAAGTTCTTGTTGGCTTCTTCCCACAAACCTCAAAAAGCATATTTTAATCAAAATGTTCTTCAAAAACAACATTAATATGCTATTTTTGAGGGGGAGAATAAAAGGTGATTAAAATATGGCAACAAAATTATGAAATCTCGTATGAGCTCGACTCAGATATCACCCAAGAATTGACGAAACTTAAACTGTCATGACTTGTCCTGGCCGGGTAATAATTTCAAACAAGTCTAACTAGTGATGTAAGCGTGTCTCAAATAGGACTTGTCTGAGTAGAGTGTACCGTTTCGAGGGATCCTTCTTTGAACTTGACCAGGTGATGTGTGCGATGTGTCGTTGCGGTTTAGCAGTATTAATGCCTACTCAAGTTTTAAATTTATATTTAGCCGACTTATCAATAACACACACACTTAACGAGCAGTGTACCCGGTCAGTATGAATATAATGGTAAGTAGAGTGTCGATCACTAAGAGTGGAACGTATTATCTAGTTATTCTAATCAGTATTTTAATATCCTAAGTTAGCTGTACAACCTAATCTAACGCAAGGGGGTTCAGCCTGAGAGACTGGCACGGTTTGATTATGATTAAACAGTAAACTAAACTAATGAGCACGAATCAGTGATTAGCACACACGTACACAGATAGATACTTGAGACAATAAGAAGACCTGTCCTGATAATTAAGTAGCTTGACACTTGTTTTATTGCTATTTTTATATGAAGTGTATCTACAGGGTAGGCTAAGGTGTAAGGGTGTATCGAAACATTATAACAAAGGTGTAAGAAACGAAAGGAATGGCTCTGAGTGTTTTTCTAGGGGTATCTTACTCTAAAAGTGAGAGTAACAAAGGGGTTTATACGGGGGTTAACTAACCAGTGTAGTTAGTTAATATCACATAACATATAAAGGCTATTTGGGTGTAATCCTAGAAATTTACCAATTTAGACAAGTCATTCCAATTATATAGATAATACTTATTATGGTGGTCTCGAATAGTATATAAGCCAAGTTCTAAAGTTTACAAGTCACCGGCACACTCATAGATTTGTGAATTTTGATAAGTTCACAATTTTTGGAAATAATGTTATGTGTGTAGCTATGTAATTTAGACTTTAAACAAAAACATGCTAAAAAATTTTAAATTTTGATATATTAAGCGCATTTTAAGCATATTTTGAAAAATAAGGACAAGTAAACGTTCTAATTCTCCAATCCCCCCACTTAAGTTAAACAATGTCCTAGTTGTTTGTATCAAAGATTAAAAACTGGAAAATAAAAGAATTAGAACAGAAAAACTCCCCTGAGATTTGCTCGGTATGATCCTCCATTATTCGTATAAGAGAAAAAATCAACTTTCTTGTGGATGAGAACGTTTAAGCTTCATACATGATGTATCCACAAGAATGCAGGAATCTATAATACCATTCAGACTTCACACACCTGAGTTAAGAAGGTTCAAACTTGCATAATACATTAGTAGTTAGTAAAAATAAAACTAAAAAATAATTAAACTGTAAATCATCAGGTCAGTCGATACGCCGTATCTTATGGAAAAAGATACGCCGTATCGAGCCTGGAATAAATACGAATCAGAATAAAAGATGCGTCGCATCCTTAACCAGGGATGCGCCGCATTAAAATACTGACAGAAAGTTTTAAAGTTAAAAATAAAAATGCAGAAAATAAAATAAGATATGACCAGTGCAGGCGATGCGTCGCATCTTATGATGGAGATGCGCCATATCTTCTGCAGGTCTGACAGACTCGACACAGAACAGAATGTAAAAATTCTCCGGGTTGTCTCCCGGTCAGCACTTGTCTTTATTCCAGAGTCTTCAAGTTAGACTCACGTTCAGCTCCTTATTCCAATACTTCGGGTTCAAACTCCACCACCTCGTTCTCAGTATCCACAATTTTATTATCAAAGTATTTCTTTACTCGTTGCCCGTTTACCTTGAATATATAACCATTTTTATCGCATATTTCAATAGTCCCGTATGGATACACTTTCTTGACAACGAACGGACCCGTCCATCTTGATTTAAGTTTACCTGGATACATCTTTAATCGAGAATTAAACAGCAGCACTTTTTCTCCAATAGTAAACATTTTATCTCCATGTAACCTCGAGTCATGCCATCTTTTAGTTCTTTCTTTGTAGATCTTAGTATTTCTGTAGGCCTCATCTCTTAGTTCGTAGAGTTCATTGAGTTCCATGAAACGGTTCTTCGTTGCAGCTTCCATATCCATATTGCATTGCTTCAAAGCCCAATATGCACTTTGTTCTATTTCGACCGGTAGGTGGCATGCTTTTCCGTATACAAGACGAAATGGAGTGCATCCCGTCGGTGTCTTATAGGCTGTACGAAATGCCCATAAAGCATCATTTAACTTGTCAGACCACCCTTTCGGATTATATCCAGTCGTTTTTTCAAGAATCCGCTTTATAGCCCTATTGGTTACTTCAGTTTGCCCATTGGATTGAGGATGGTATGCAGTGGAAACCCTATGATACACTCCATATTTTTGCAAGGCTCTTCCCAGATGGTGATTACAAAAGTGTGTTCCCCTATCACTAATCAATGCTTTAGGAACTCCAAACCTAGCGAACAAACTTTGCAAAAATTTAAGTACTACCTTGCTGTCGTTTGTTGGTAATGCTTGCGCTTCGACCCATTTTGATACGTAATCAACAACAACCAAAATATACTTATTACCTTTAGATTCAGGAAACGGTCCCATGAAGTCCAATCCCCATATGTCGAAAACTTCACATACATGGATATAGTTTTGCGGCATTTCGTTTCTTGATGTTATATTTCCGGATCGTTGACACGCATCACATCCTTTTATATAATCTTTTGCATCATCCAACATAGTGGGCCAATAGAATCCTGCATCAAGGATTTTTCTTCTTGTAATAACTGCACCGTGATGTCCCCCCGTCGGCCCCGAATGGCAATGTGCCAATATTGCTGGAATATCATCACCATCTACGCATCTTCGTATAATATTGTCAGGGCATAATTTAAAGGCATAAGGTTCATCCCAAGTATACTCACTAGCGCGATTTAGAAACCTTCTTTTCTCGTCGGATGTTAGCCCTTTTGGAATTTCATTTGCAACAATAAAGTTTATATAGTCGGCATACCATGGTCTATTATTATTGCTCTTAATTCTTACCATCATAAGGTGTTCATCAGGAAAGTCATCAGCGATTTCCCTTTCATCAAGCACCTCCATGTCAGGGTTTTCAAGTCTAGATAAGTGGTCAGCAGCTAGATTATCTGCACCCCTTTTATCTTTAATTTCAATATCGAATCCTTGGAGCAATAAAACCCACCTAATAAGCCTTGGCTTGGCATCCTGTTTATTGAACAAATACTTCAAAGCAGAATGGTCAGTGTAAACCATAGTTTTTGACAATATAAGATATGACCTAAATTTATCGAATGCAAAAACTACTGCTAAAAGTTCTTTTTCCGTGGTGGTGTAATGTTCTTGGGCATTATTTAATGTTTTGCTAGCATAATAAATTGGCTTAAATTTCTTTTCTATCTTCTGGCCAAGTACAGCTCCAACAGCATAATCACTAGCATCACACATTAGTTCAAAAGGTAGATTCCAATCCGGCGAAATTATAATTGGTGCAGTAGTTAGTTTTTCTTTAAGTATATTAAATGCCTTTTTGCAATCTTCAGAAAAATCAAACTTCGCATCTTTTAGCAATAATTGGGTCATAGGCCTAGATATCATTGAAAAATCCTTTATGAATCTATGATAAAATCCAGCATGCCCTAAAAAACTTCTAACACCTTTTACATTAGTTGGGTAAGGCAGTTTGGCAATTACATCAATTTTAGCTTTGTCAACTTCTATACCTTTCCCAGAAATCTTATGTCCTAACACAATTCCCTCTCTAACCATAAAATGACATTTTTCCCAATTAAGAACAAGGTTAGTTTCTTCACACCTAGCAAGCATTTTATCAAGTTTAAAGAGACAATCACTAAATGAGTTACCGAACACCGAGAAGTCGTCCATGAAGACTTCCATAAAGTCTTCTACCATATCATGGAAGATAGCCGTCATACAACGTTGGAAAGTAGCAGGGGCGTTGCATAGTCCGAACGGCATTCTCCTATAGGCGAAGGTTCCATAAGGGCAGGTGAAAGTCGTCTTCTCTTGATCTTCGGGGGCAATGGGTATTTGGAAGAAACTTGAAAAACCATCTAAAAAACAATAATAATCATATCCTGATAGTCTTTCTAACATTTGATCAATAAATGGAAGAGGGAAGTGATCTTTTCGCATAGCATCATTGAGTTTGCGGTAGTCGATGCAAACTCTCCATCCAGTAACAGTTCTTGAAGGGATTAGCTCATTGTCGTCATTGAGTACTACCGTCATTCCTCCCTTTTTTGGTACAACGTGGATAGGACTGACCCACGAGCTGTCGGAAATTGAGTAGATAAGTCCTGAGACAAGTAATTTCACAATTTCATTTTTCACCACGTCTTGGACTTTTGGATTTAAACGCCTTTGGAGTTGGATAGTTGGTTTGAATTCATCTTCCATAAGGATTTTATGTGTACAGAATGATGGGCTAATTCCCTTAATATCAGACATACTCCATGCTAATGCTCCTCTTCGTTTATATAGTACCTGCAGAAGGTATTCTTTTTCTTTTGGCATTAAGTCAGATGCAATAATGACGGGTGAATTAGTGTTCCCGTTTAAATAGGCATATTCCAAAGTAGAAGGGAGATCCTTAAGCACAGGTTTAACATCATCAATTTTATTAGCACTAGCGGAATAAACTTGTTCTTTTATTACGTCGTCGCTGTTATCAGATAAATGCGCCGCATCGATATTTTTGATGCGCCGTATGGAGTTACAAACAGCGGAATCAACAGCGAAATAATTATCAATAGTATTTTCATCAACTTGATCTTCTATAGCAATTGTGTTTTCTAAATTTTTAAGCAGAAAAGAATCAAGCAAATTACTTTTTAACAATTTCTGAGTAAATTGATTAATCGTGTCATCAGAAACATCGATATTATAGCATTCATTGTCTTCAGAATTAGTTTTACTCATAGATTGTTCCATATTAAATTCAACCTCATCTTTTCCTATGGTAAGAGTTATCTTTTTATTAAAAACATCAATCATGGCCCTAGCAGTGGCTAAAAATGGTCGTCCTAATATTATAGGAGTTCTAGAATTTTCGGGCATATCGAGGATAACAAAGTCAATAGGTAGTTCAAATTTATCAACTTTTATTAATATATTTTCAGCTATTCCTAATGGGTATTGTATGGACCTATCAGCTAGCTCTAAGCACATCCTAGTAGGTTTTGGTTCACCAAGGCCTAATTTTTCATACATAGAAGAGGGCATAAGACTTATACTAGCTCCTAGGTCGGCTAAAGCATTTCCAATATGTAAATTTTTAATTTGACAAGGAATAGTGAAACTCCCTGGATCTTTCTCCTTAGATGGAAGTTTGTTGAGCAGTGCTGCTGAGCTTCTTTCCTCCATTGTTACAGTGCAAGCCTCTTCAAGCTTGGACTTGTTTGTAAGCAAGCTCTTCAGATATTTAGCATATTTTGGCATTTGCACTAGGGCTTCCAATAATGGTATGCTTAGCTGCAGCTGCTTGAGATTTTCCAGGAACTTCCTTTGATAGGCATCTTCTTTCTCCTTCCTTACCCTATGTGGAAAAGGTAGTGTTGATCGTTTAAGTTCAACAGAAGGTTCTTCTCTAATCACAGGTTCTGGATTAGTCTCTTTTGGTTGCTCTTGCTCAGATGATATAGATTCAGGGGAAATCTTGTTTGTGCTGTTATCCTCGGGTGTCTCTCCGATTTGAAAGGTTGACTTTTCGCCTCTAGTTGTAATCCCTTTCAAATCGTGTTTTACCAAAAGAATCTTGTTAAGCACCGTTGACAATTGGTGCACTTCAATTGCCAATCCATTAATCATGTTGTTTTGTTCCTTTAGTAACAGCTCATGACTGCCTTTGAATTCATTAATAAAGTTTCTTGCTTCATGATGTTCTTTTTCATTTGCTTGAGCGATTAGTAGTGCAAACTCTTCCATGGTAGGGTTTTTTTTTTGGGGTCTTCCGAACCAGTTGGGGAAAATATCGAACATTCTTCCTGAAAATCAAAATAGGTAGATTTCAAAGTAAAAACTTCCTATTATAAGGGTTAGAATATTTTCCGTTCGGAAATAAGAAAAATAAAAGTTGCTGATATCTGCTAACGATTCGCCGTATCCAAAAAGTTGGATACGCCGTATCTTATTTCGTTAAAATTTAATCAGACTTTTATTCAGAAAGCAGATACGCCGCTTATGAATTAGAATGCGCCGTATCAGTTTTAAATTATCAAAAATCGATTATATTTATTAAAATTAAATGCGTCGTATTAACAAAAGCTAATGCGCCGTATTTTCGTTACGTTTCAAAATACAAGATTTTTGATTCAGAAGATGCGCCGTATCGATAGAAATCGATGCGTCATATCAGTTTAATAATTCGAAAAACTGTTTTTAATTTAAATAGACAATACGCCGTATCTGTTAAAACAGATGCGTCGTATGGCGTTAAGGTTTAGAAAAAAATTTCTTATTAAAAACAGAATACGCCGTATCTTGGGGAAAGATGCTTTGTACTCAAATTTATTAAACGCGTTGTATTTTATAAAAATTAAACGCAATACGCCGTATCTGTGAAAACAGATGCGCCGTATCGTTTGTATCAGCACAATACAACGATAGCAGAATGCAGAAAAATAGAAAATAAAAAAAACTAAAATAAAAATAAACAAAAAGAAACAAAAATTAAAGAAAATAAAAACACACAAAAACAGAAAATATGCAAACTATACAATGAATGCAATCTATCTAATATACAACGGGGTTAGTGGTTAGAATCTAAAAATTAAAAAGAAAAACCTAATTAAAATACTAATCAAATTAACAGATAATAACAATTCACTCCCCGGCAGCGGCGCCAAAAAACTTGATGCGTGCGATGTGTCGTTGCGGTTTAGCAGTATTAATGCCTACTCAAGTTTTAAATTTATATTTAGCCGACTTATCAATAACACACACACTTAACGAGCAGTGTACCCGGTCAGTATGAATATAATGGTAAGTAGAGTGTCGATCACTAAGAGTGGAACGTATTATCTAGTTATTCTAATCAGTATTTTAATATCTAAGTTAGCTATACAACCTAATCTAACGCAAGGGGGTTCAGCCTGAGAGACTGGCACGGTTTGGTTATGATTAAATAGTAAACTAAACTAATGAGCACGAATCAGCGATTAGCACACACGTACACAGATAGATACTCGAGACAATAAGAAGACCTGTCCTGATAATTAAGTAGCTTGTCACTTGTTTTATTGCTAGTTTTATATGAAGTGTATATAATTAAACCTTTCTCGTTGGCTCTAATCTTATCGGCGAGTAAACCCTTAATGATTACTTATGTCTATCCTATTTATTCAAGAGACGCTAAAACAAATAGGCGAGGAAGGGGTATGGCGACCCAAGCAAGGCTCAGCTAGACACAGAGGTTATCAATGTACTAATAAAAGTCACCAAAGACATCAACATATAAACTTTAATTAATGGGAAAGCAATATTAAAGGGAGTGCATGATTTTCCGTAGTCACATGACACAAGCCCATCAATCCTGATGAATTAAAGCGTACTAATACAATAAAACAAAACTACTTAATGAATTGAATACATGCAAGACCTTCTTACATCTCTTGTATCTTCGTTCAGGGTGTGTCTTGTGCTGCTAATACGCCTGAATTCGGATTCTAGGGATCTTCTGCCTTCGGTCTCTAAAAGTCTAGTCTCTCGAAATTTGTCTGGCCTTGGGGTATTTATAGTTTCTGTCTGAGGGATAGATGTGGCGCATCTAGTTGATAGATGCGGCGCATTGACTTAACTTCGCGTGGGGTCCAAGATTAATATATTCAGGAATATTCGTACACCGCCTTAAGATGCGGCGTAACTCCATTTCTCTATGTGGCGCATGTCCTTTGCTGTCTTGGATTGTAACTTGTGAAATCTTGATAGTGAAACGCCGTATGTAAGAAGTATGTTGCGGCGTATCTGGAGCAAAATGATCTTGATCTTGTACATTTCAGTAGACTCTTAACATCTTGCTTGTTTTGCTCCATAATTAGTCCAAAATCGCCAAGTTTCACATAATACTTGTTTTTACATGAGAATTACCAAAGTAAACATTAACGTATCAATTCTCATATATAATATAATAAAACAAGTCAAATAAATAGTACAAATGATGATAATAAAATGTACTTATTTGAGTTCATCACCAGGACGGGTAATAATTTCAAGCTAGTCTAACTAGTGATGTAAGCGTTTCTCGAATCGGTCCTGTTCACTGAAAATCGATCAATTCAAATATGCGAACTCTACCCAACATGTGCAGATTTATCTTAAAAGCATATAAGCACATGTGAAGGGGGAGTATTTCTGAAAAAAATGCAAAACTCTCAAAGTGCTAACGAAATATGTTTTATTATCATAAACACTTTGAGAGATTTTTCAAATGAATGGTTTTATGGCAACATAGGATAGTCATGGAGTTATAAGGTGACTAAGGTTAGAAAATACGTCCTATGATCCGCCAGAGCTGGAGGGATCTACCCAAGGACAACACCAATAGTTTAGTACTAGAAGTCCTTAGGTATGATTGAAAAGGAGTAAAGAATGAAAGGAGAAAGAAGGGGTTGAAGAATTAAAAAGAAAAGTTATGAAAAAGGGTGAAAATAATTAGCCCTCCAAATGATCAACCTTAGGGCAGAAACCGGGTTCAATTCATATGCTACTGGTAGTTACTAAGGTGACACCAGTATTGAAGACAAAGACGTCATGGACCTAGTGACGCACTGCAATTAACCATCTAGCCAGTCAAGTTCTCTCAAAAGGACTTGTTACATTCTCACGGGAAACCCTGCATAATCTATCGACCTCTCACTACGAGTTGTGTTGATATTGAAACAGGATACACCGCTCCAGTCTCCGACTACTAAAATAAAAACGCACTTATTGAGTCTAGAGCCACGAGATTCATCAAAAGATCTCTTAGGAACAATTAATATTTCTACACTGGTTGTTCAACATTAAGGACACCAGTTGTAAATAACAGAGTCCTACGCAGATCTTAGCAATCTACCAAGAACATTAATGAGAGAATTCATAATTGTGATTCTCAATGATTGAATGGAAATTCCTGCCAGGGTCAACATCAAACAACCTTGATAGCAGGTCACTTTGGTAATCCCTTGTGAGTTACGCTTTGTGTTCGAGGTGGTTTCAAACGGTCTACAATCGTAGAGTGATACTTCGGTATACTTCAGTGGTTCACCTGAATCATTGATGCACTTTGGTGTATCTGTGTAATCCCTCTTGGGGGTATCCGGTTCAGGAACATCCTTGGCAAGGGTTAGAGAAAATTTTCACAATATGCTGTTAATGATCTCGACGTCCGAACCTGTACGTGCTGGAAACTTTACTGCTAACTGTTTTCATGCAAGTAAAAATGGAGACCGGGAGTTACATAACCACTATCATGACTCATCAACTCACAATCAAGATCTACATGCTCATACCAACATCATAATGAAAGATAAGATCAGCATATGTCAAAGAAAGCTCTCTCCAAAGATCAAAGATAAGTAAAGTTCAGAATGATTCTACGTCTAAGTCAAAGAATCTACAAAGTTAATAGAAAATGATCAAAGCAAAGAAATGAGAACCAGAGACAAAGAAATTGATGAAAAGAATCACAGTCAAATTGAGAACCAGAGATAAGTAACGTTCAGAATGATTCTACGTCTAAGTCAAAGAATCTACAAAGTAAAGTTCATAATGAAGATTTACAGTCAAAAGAAGTATGAGCATGTTGCAAAAGACGTAAAGAAACCACAAACAAAGACACTGATGAAAACATGGCGAAACCATCATATGATCACAACAAGAAGAACAAAGAACAAAGATGGAATGAACTAAAGACGTCTCAAGCAAAGAATGTCAAAGATCAAGATAAGAGATAAAGACGTCAGACGACCTATGTTTTGAAATGACCAACCCTTAGGGGAGATTGTTGGGATTACGTGTAAACATTATGAAGTGTCGTTCATTTATTATATGTAATAGGTTGTATATTATAAGGCTTGTATGTTTGTTACAAGGCCCGCTCATGAAGCAAGCACATGAGCGGCCCATTAGTTATTTTTAGGGCAACGCCCAAGATACTATGTAGAACTATAAATACCCCTTCTCTTGATGAGAAGGGTGTTGGTTCTTGGTTAATCAAATATTTCTTATTTCTCATATAAGATCCTTCCTTCTCTCTCTCTCTCTAACTTTCTCTCTCTAGAACTAATGATTCAAACTTAGTAACAATGGTAGATTAGGGAACCTACACCTACTAATGAGAAAAAGGGCATCCAACATATAGCTGACCTCTCTCAAATGTGGCGCGAGGGTGCATCTGGTATGTTGAGTCAAATTTTGACCAAATTACCCCTCACAAGTATTTGAAGCAATAAATCAGCCTAAGTTAAATAGTTGATTAAATCAGAGAACCAAATCACTATCTGATAAAGTCAAAATGTAAACCATGAGCAAGGTTACCCCTTGACTAAAGATCAGCACAACTGATCACAATCAGCTATCCAAAAGACTTAAAGGTATAAACCTTATGAGCAACCTCGGGGAAGTCAGAGTCAAACCACTGATATAAAGAACAACGGTTCTGACTAAGGGACTCACTGAGTGTTCACATATCAGAGGAAAAACACCTCAGATATGTTGTATACTTCTTTGTGAAAATAGTCTAGCTATGTGAAAGTCGAAGTCCAAACTGACTGAATACTTTGTAACCTGATGCAGAGTCAGCCAGCAAAGTGCAAGTAGATACAAACAGACAGAGACTTAGAGGACTGAAAAATGTCTCTAGGGATCTTAAAGACTTATCATCTTAAGCCATTAGAAGAACCAGTTACACTGATCAGATACACTTAGAGTATAGTTCAAGATACTTACTAAAGTATATCGAAGGATCTGGCTGAAGTTCTTAGACACGCTTAGGCGGGAGTAATTTGAGATAAGGAAAAGCGGGAAAACGCTTGGGAAGATAGGACTCATCGAGAGCTGAGAAAGCAACTTGCATGTACAAAAGTTTTCAGCACAGTAAAGCAACCCTAGCCACACACGTGCACGTGTACCCTACTTCTAGTTTGCTTCTAGTTTTGATATCATTGATCTCTTGTAACTACTAACAATGTATCTCCCTGGTATATAAAGTTAGGTTATTAGTAGTGATAAACAATCGATTCCACCACTAGAAACTTCTTCCTCTTCTAAGTAGAATCTTCCTCTTCGTAACTTGAAGAGTAACATTTGTCATTACCAGGGATAGTATTCCGCAACTATCCCTCGTAAAGCCTTCACCTTAACGACTAAGCAATCGTAATGTACAAATGGGTATGATTAGTTGACTCAGGCCAAGATTGGGTTTAGATTGCGCTACAGCTCCAACATTATCACAATAAATTTCCACGGGATCTGAGATACTAGTAACAATTCCAAAATCTGTTAAGAAATTCTTAAGCCACACCGCTACTTAGTTTCATCATTCACTGCTATATACTCCGCTTCTATAGTGTAATCAATTATAGTACTCTGCTTTACACTTTTCCAGCTGATTGCTCCTCCATTCAACATAAACACATAACCAGATTGTGACTTAAAGTCATCCTTATTACTTACAAACTTTCATCAATGTGGCCCACTACTCTGAGCTCTTTTTCTTGACCACCACCAAACATTAATATCACATCCTTAGTTCTCCAAAAGTACTTAAGAATGTTCTTAACTGCTCCACAGTGCGTTACGCCTGAGTTCGTTTAGTCCTTGCTCGTAAGGCTAATAGCATACGCAACATCTGGACGAGTACATAACATAACATACATGATAGACCCGACTGCCAAGGCAAAGGGCTGCCCACTCATGTAGCTACATTCAACTTCTTTATCTAGGAGCTAATATTTGGATAAAACTACACTCTTGGGCATCGGGAGATACCCCTTGCTGGAGTCGTTCATTTTGAACTGATTCACAGCTTTGTCCATATATGTACTCTGGCTTAGTCCAACCAACCCTTTATTTCATGTCCTAGATTATCCAAATCCATAGGAAATAGGCAACTTGTCCGAGGTCCTTAATCTAGAAACATTTACTCAACAAACTCTTAACTTTAGTTAGCGTCTTCGTATTGTTTCCATTGATCAGTATGTCATCGACATAAAGAACCAGAACTGTCACATCCTTCCCACTGATCTTTCTGTAAAATCATGACTGAAATCACTTTTTATGAAGCCATATAGAATTATCTTTTCATCAAAATCAGTGATTCCAGCTTTTGGATGATTGCTTTAAACCATAAATATATTTAAGCAACTTTCAATCCTTATTAGGATTCTTAGAATCTACAAAACCATCTTTTTGTGGCATATACACGGCCTCTGTCAAGTTTTCATTAAGAAAGGCGGTTTTGACATCCAGCTGTCATATCTCATTATTTTAATATGCGGATATGGCCATCAGAATCCTTATGGGATTCAGCATGGCCACTGGTGAGAAAGTTTAATCAAAGTCAGTGCCATGAGTTTGGGTGAAACCTTTCACAACTAGCATTGCTTTATCAGTTTGCATATCTCCATCCATGTCAATCTTCTTCTTGAAGACCTATTTACATCCTATGAATTTACCCATAGGAGGTAGATCAACCAGCTCCGAAACTTCGTTATCATACATGGATTGCATCTTAGTCTCCGTGGAATTCTGCCATTGTGCAGATTCTGTTGGAGTCTGTTCATGTCATAATAAATAATTATATAGCTAGATACACGTGAGCGTATGGGGTTACACACATATAAAAAGATATACCAGTTAGTATAATGTAATTATCGTATTTGTGTTATACATAACCTAAATAACTCGCGATCAAGTAACCGGCCACTAATCACTAAGTTAGACATAGTGTATTAGCATTGGACTCAAGAAATGGCTACCCCATTTGGCAGTCCATTTGGACGGCACATAAGGGGTATAAGATGAAAGAAAGAAAGTCCAAGGACTTATGTGTATGTTGAAATATGATAAGATATATTTGATTTGATCATATCTTAAAACTGATTACAAGATAACACAAACAATTTCTTCCCTTTCCCTCTCCTACCATTCGGGCAAACCATAGGAGCGTCCCTAGGGTTTTGGTCTTTGATCTTTTGCCTTCTTTTATTGTAGAACAAGATTTATAAACGCGTTACGGGTTTGGACTAGCATCAAGTGGTATTTTATGACGTTTAGTGTGGATACCAATAGAGGTGATCACCTACTTGATCACAATCGTTTTGTGTGGTGATTTTGGTTATAGTGCTAGTCTCCGTTTGGTCAACCAATCTCGCTACAAAGGTATATTGTTTACTTGTTATTTTATGCGTTAATCATATAGCTATATCGATCTGTTATTGGTGTTTTGTTCCGCTGCGTTTATTCATTTATTTCATGTTATTTAATATGTTTTGTATCATAAATCACCAATAGTGGCATTGATGACGAATTATTTGGTACCTTTGTAAGCGGTCATTTAAGGCCAAAATAGTATTTATATGATCGAATATTGCCCTAAATCATTTCTTTTTTCATTTTAGGTACTTGGTACAAAAAATATGGAATTCGGCCCATTTATGACTTATTTGGACGAAAAAGTGAAGAAAACGAGGAAGTCTCAAATTCTGTCAGATAAGGGAGTCTGACGGCGTCACACATTACAACGTGACGCCGTCACTTACAATTGTAGATGGATTCTTGGCTCAAAATTAACAAGCCAAGCCCCAGTTAAATCAGAAGACATTATAACCTGACGGCGGCAGGTGTATTTGAAGACAATATCAGACGTCACATGACGGCATCAGACATCACAAGTGACAATGTCACAACGGCGACTTGGAGAAGATGAAACCCTAATTGGAGGCGAGCTGACGGTGTCACACTTTGAAAGTGACGCCGTCACAATTGTGAATCTATATATACTTTCGCATGTTTTTCGTAATTCGGGTAACATTTTGGAGTGGCAAACCCTAGAAGAATTTTACAACTTTTTTAAGGCTTTTACAGCCTTTGAAATTCATGTTTCAATAAAGATAAGTTACTCCTTTGATCATTCGACATGTCTATGTATTGTTTGGTTATGTGTTTTTATTTTCTTTGGTTTAACATGCTAGCTTAAGTTATTAAGTGTTTGCTTAGATCTAATGAAACCTATTTATTGATCATTGATTTGTCGTCTCTTATTTAATTGATTGCCTCGCGTTTGGATAAGAAAACTGGCTAAGTTCTTGTATGTATTAGCTTGAACGTCTTGTAAAACGCAACCATAGAGTGCACTATTGGTTTTCCTTGTTGTATTTATCGCGTAAATTGCGGCTTGAAGATCGTAGAAAACTTAATAGACTTTCAGGGTTTTAGGGGAGACTAACGTTCATAGAGTTGGGGACTTCGGCACCTCCCCACGACTAATATTAAGGAATACAACGCTTCAATTAAAATAAGGACGTGACAATTCGACAAATCAGTAGAAGATAACTTGTAACACCCCCGTTTTCGATATTCGCAGCGGAAATATAGGTTGGGGTGTTACTTCAAGGTTCACAGTCATGATAATAGAAAACGACTCAAAAAGAGACGTTTTAAATATATTGTTATTATTCATTTATTAAATCAGAGTTTACATATAGAGGTCCCAGCGTGAGTTTTCGAAATACGTTATAAATGATACAATATTCGTTGAATGATAACAAAACAGACACTCTTTTTATAAGAAGAAAGTCCATGCCACTCCATGCCAAATCGTACTTCCAGTTACCTAAGATAAACATGCACAAAAAGTCAACGCAAAGGTTGAGTGAATCCATAGCGTTTAAAGTTATAATCAATTTGAACACAAGCTAAAGAGAAAGTAAATCGGTTATATCAAAGTTTGGTATACTGCACTAAGCCTCATGACACACAAAACATTAACAGGTTTATATAAATTACCCCATAATTAAATGTAGGTAACCTTGCCCCCGAGTAGGAGTCTGCCTGAAACTCTTTATTAAACGTTCTCAAATAAAGTGCATTTGGATTATTTAACCAGCAACACAAATGGGGCGTCAACAGCCAATAGATCTATTCACTATATTCGCGCTCACCCGTAGGTGATTAATGGTGCATGAAAAGAGGGACTTTTAAAATAAATAGGCAACTGTTAAACTTATGCAATATAAATCAAGAAAGCATACAGGAAAACACTTGTGTTCGGTTTAGTAGCATGTATCTCCCCACAAGTTTGGAAAACGTATATAAAAAGTGGGACTATGAACTCACCTGGACAGTCTGGATGGAAAACAAAGTTAAATAGAGTTGATAAACGTCTCCGGCACGCAACCTGGGTTGGTATGTCAAGTTTCAGTAATCGTTTCTGAATATATATATATATATATATATATATATATATATATATATATATATATATATATATATATATATATATATATATATATATATATAAGTTTTATTGTTCGTTTCGTAACGTTTTTGGTTGTCGGTTAAATGTTAATTTGAGACAACATGAAGTCTCTTCAAAAGTTATAGGATTTATCTTATTTCTTATTTTTGTGTTTTCGTTCCGTTCGTTCGTTAAATAGAGACTTTGTTTGTTCGTTATCGAAGAAAATGTATTTCGTTTATAAATCAAATAATAATAATAATAATAATAATAATAATAATAATAATAATAATAATTAATAATAATAATAATAATAATAATAATAATAATTATTATTATTATTATTATTATTATTATTATTATTATTATAGAAAATGTTACGCTTTTTCCCTTAAAGTTTCATATATTGAAAACTTATACCCTTGAACTTTTGTAAAATGATAATTTTTACCCTTGAACTTTTATAAAATTACAATTTTTACCCTTGTAATTTCAAAAATGACACTTTTTACCCCTGAGGTTCAAGTCGACAGCAAACAAGGTCCTTTTTATAATTTTAGTTAGAGTCTTGGCAGAAAATACCCCTAAGACTCCCGTTGCGTTACACACGACGTCCCTATTTCATAAAAACGCGTTATATCTTACGAAAAGTGACAAAACTTTTTACGACTCTTTGGTACACTTAATTATAAGTTTATAAACTTCGTCTTTACAAAGTTCCAGCTCGTGGTTCGAGCTCACGAGCTCGAAATAATTTTTATTAGGGTGCGTTTGTTCGAAAGTTTGGGCAGAAAACAAGCGAAAAGAAAAGCCAATATCGCGATGAAAACTTAATCATTTTACTCCGTTCTTTTTCCTATAGTTAGACAGCTAGGTGATCTATGTTTTGACAAAAATCTAGAATTTTTATAGATCGTTTAATAGTCAGAAACAATTGTTCAAAGTTGGGCGTTTTTATAAAAGAGCTGTTCAGAATTTGAAGAAAATCACCATCTGTTATGCGTTTTCAGGACTCGGGGTCTAAAGAGTTTTTGATGAAAACGTCGTTCCGGACAACTTTCGTGTTTTAACTTTTCAACGAAACGGACCATAAAGGGCTCGTTTTGCGTGATTTCGTATTCTGTTACAGTATGCATTTACATATTTTTATATAACTTCAAATCGCCATATCTTTTGACTCGGTTACTCGTTTTAGGGGATTCAAATTGCTACGTTTTCCTTGTAAAAATAAATATAAGGTGTGTTTGTTTAGTTCGAACCAAAACCAAAAAGAAAAGAAAGAAAAAGAAAACTTTAGTTTTAGGTTATAACTATCATTAGTGATTATTTATTAGTGTTATTAGAGATATTTAGAGTATAGAAAACGAAATGAAATGGGTTGAGGACTTACCTAGATAGTATGGATCGAATAGGGCAAAGTTTGGGGCGTAGGGTTTGGAAATGGATCACTAGTGCTTCTACCTTCCTCCTTTGGCTTCCTAGAGTGTTTTGAAGACTTGTATAGAGGCTGTGGGTTACAGAAATATGGGTGTGTGTGGGCTGTGGGGTTATGTCGAGTGGTTTGTGGGAGTTGGAGTGGAGTAGAGATCTTGTATTTATAGAGAGGGTAAGCTAGGGTTTCTAAAGGGTTCTAGGGCTTCTTTTGGGGTTTGTGAGGAAGACAAGGGAGATGTGGCCTTTCATTTGTGGCGCCACATGGTGTGGAGGGGGAAAGAGTGGTGTGGAAGGCTCTCATCCATACAAGTATATCATTTCTAGAAGCGGGGGGGGGGGATGTGGAAACTTAGGGTTTTGACACTTAGACACTTAGGGTTTAGAGATGATAGGGTTTTGGTTGGTTTGTAGTTGAATTCGAACTAAACATAGGAAGAATGGGGTTGTTTGGTTCGAATTAGGCTTTAGGGGTTTGTACATTGAGCTTAGGCATATGGTACTCTAGGGTTAGGGTTCTAGTTAGGGTTTCTAGGGTTGAGGTATTAATTAGAAATGAATTTTAGGGTTTTCTAAATAATTTATGTGTATATCGAATTACATAAAATCAAAGGGAAATAAATTGGTGCTTTAGGGAGTTGTACCATAGGCTTAGGGATGTTGTACTAGGGTTTAGAAAATAAGAAAAATATAATTTTAATAATTTCTTAATTTATATAATTTTTATATAATTTTTATTAAAGTTTTAAAGTAATTAAATGGGTTTTTATTAATATTTAGTTTTTATGCATTAGAGACTTGTACTTTAGTTTATAGGACTTGTCCATATATATTTTAATAAAAATATTATTTAGGGTTTGTGATTTTATTACATAAAATCATAGTTTTGTGAAATTAGGGTTTTTATCGGGAGTAATGCTGGAATTAGGCTTTCTATGCTTTTAGTGACTTGTACATTACCTAAATATATTGTATTTTAAGGTTTTTAGGGTTTAGTTATTCATAAATGTTGCTATAATGATTTAGGGTTTCATAGTTACTCTATTAGATAAGAAATATTCAGTTTTAAACGCACGTTAACGAATTAACGTAAAGTGGTAAATGGGATATCATAAAGTTTTAGGAAAAATATATTTATATAGTTAAATACTAAATCAGTTAAGGTTGGGTTGCGAGCACGTTTATCGAGGATGTGATCTACGTCACATAAGATAACATTCATAATCAGATAACAAAACAAAAAAAAAAACAAAAAAAAAAGAAAAAAAAAAAGAAAGTTACACGTGAAAAAGGTTAAGTATTCTGAGAGATAGTTTATTATAACGTGGGATTTTTCACAGTGGTTACAGTCACCCGCCGTTGAGGGAATCTCGTCCCGAGATTCAGTCTATGTTGGTCGAGATGTGAGGGAAAATGTTTGGGTATCTTGTCCGTATTTGATTTTCTTATCTTAGAGATGATGGATAGTAATTGTAGACATTTATTGTGAATGGTCAAATGGAATTAGTAAGAACAATTTTTTTTGTCTCAAAATTTTGCTTTTGAATTAAATTGTTATTAGAAATTCTGAAAAGATAACTGTTCCATTTTTAAAATGATTCTTCCTAAATTATACATAGTTGATCAGGCTATGTATAATTGAGGACCAAATGATGTAATGTTTGGCTCAGTTACTGTGGTATTTATGTTTCTCCAAAAAGTTTTGGATGGTATTCAACGTTTTGTTTTTGTAAAATGACAACCTAATAATTTCTCACAAAAATAAGAAAATTATTGTTCATACTATGGTGCTAAGTCAGGAATTTCTAGAGTACTAATGGGATATCCTTAAAACAAATCTTAGGGTTCGAGTGGAATTCTTACGGGAGGGTCAAAATGAATATTAACCAAATATTTAGTGAGATGACAGTGTAGTGACTACGAACAGGTCAAATGGAATAGAAACATAGATTGCGATTATTACGGAAATATTACAAGGTAAAGATTTCATACGGTAGAAGGATAGTTGATACACTTAGGTTACGTCCATCGTAACTAAGGTAGAGTACAATGGGAAATATGCTTAGGAAGTTTCATGCTACGATTTATTTACCTACATCAGGAATTTCTTTTCTGTTTAAATAGGGATGTCATTCCTTGATATGGTCAGGATCTTAACGAGTTCTCATTCTTCTGCACTAATCTTGATTCGGCTGTGCGTTCCCATCTCCTAGCACATACGCTCTTCCACGGGCATCGTTATTCTTGTCAGCTTTCGGTTTCGAGCACCGGCTCCTGTAATGCCCCTTCTCACCACATCCGTAGCAAGTTATGGCTACTGGCTGTGGATTTTCTCCTGTTGCTTTACAGTCTTTGGTCTGATGTCCAACTTTTAGACACTTTGCACACCTAATGGTGCACGGACCGTAGTGGTGCAACTAGCATCGATTGCAAAATGGTTTTGTTCCGATATAACCATTCTTCTCAGCAGGTGTGACGGTATAGGCTCTGGCAGTCTCTTGCCGACGATTCTGTTGGTGGTGGTGATTGTTACGGTCGTGCTGGTAGTTGTTGTGGTGATGGGTGATCCTTCTATCATCAAGCTTTCGCTTGTGATCATCATTTCCTTGAATGAAACTTCGCTTGATCTGACGATCCATTAGCTGTTGAGCTATGGTAATCGCCTCTTCCAATGATTGCGGCTTGGATGCAATAACATTTCCCTCGATACTTCGAGGTAATCCTTCCGTATATTTTTCCAACATCTTCTCCAGATCAGGCACAATAGTTGGATATAGGAAAGCAAGCTCCTGAAACCTTCTATTGTATACCTTGAGATATGTTCCTTTCACAACCAGTTGGTGAAACTCATCTTCCAGTTTCTTTATCTCAGAACGAGGGCAGTATATCTTCAACATCTTCTTTTTGAGATCTTCCCAGGTTAGTTGGTGAGCTGCTTCAACACCCATAGTTTGGGCAGTCAAAGTCCACCAAGACAGGGCATCTTCCAAGAAAGTTCCTGTAGTAAAGGTAACCTTACAGTCGTCGGTACACCCACATCTCACAAAGACTATTTCTGTACGCTCAAACCAACGAGCCAACTCAGTAGCTCCTTCTGTTCCTTTAAAGAAAGTTGGTTTACAGTTTATGAAGTCTTTGTAGGTGCACTTGCGAGCTGTAACAGTCTCGTTCTCTCCATTGCGTCTGCTAGTACTTCTAGTACGAGCAAATTCTGCTGCTTGACTTTCAAGTGCTGCAGCAACACTGTCTGCAACAAGTTTTCGGATAGCAGCTTGGGACATGGCTGGTTCTGAGGAAGTGCGAGGCATATTTCTATTGATAACACAAGGAAATACACGTTTATATTTTGTTCATGTTAGATTTTCAAGGTAAAACTCATGATAATCATAAGGTCACAACATGTCCAAATACTATCATACGCGTATGTAAGATGATCATCACTGGCCTACATCAACCGATACCGTACACAGCAAAATACAACAAAATCAAAACCACATATAGTCATAAATAACTTGCTAATTTGTTATATATAACAAAATTAGTACAAGCGTCATATTTATGCTACATATCCCATGGCCAAGATATAGTACAAAAGCTGGTAGATATAAATCTGATTTTAGTGGCTACCAGAAACTCTTCCGAGTCAACTTTTCAGTTTGACGATCATGCTGACGAGGATATATATTTACTCTTAATATTTATCTTGCATGTCTCCCACTATTGTCTCCAAAATAGTGATCGTCGTCTGAGCTGTCATTAGTTCTTTATTTTTCTTCTCCTTTTCTTCCATCAACTTCAATTCGTCATAGGTATTTCTCATCTCAGCTGCTCATGACAGTTCTCTGTCTTCTTACGATTCTCGTCCATCTTCTGCTTCATGGCCTCTAAATCTTCAACTTTATATTTGATACCCTCGATGCCTTCTAGGGCAACTCGTCGAGATGATCTGAAGTAGTCTCGATATGCTCTTCTTGCCGTTCTAATCACGTCAGCAGGGTGGAAATTGTCGGTTGTCATTCCTGTGCTGATTGCGAACTTTTACCCACCTCAAATACTCGTGGCGGAGTAGGAATGTCGGGAGTGGGTGGTCGGGGTAAAGCATGATATCGGGCGATAATGGTCCTAATTTCTACACTAAGTTCGAATGGAACAGATGGGGGAATAGAAATTTGTAGATGATAACGGAGGTGGTGGTAAAGATGTAGAAACCGACGGTATATATGTAGGAAAGTGGACGTGGTAGTGGTGTTGAGGATGTAGGTACAAGCGTGATGTCCAGTACTGTCGTGATATTTTTCAATATCCGAGTCTGACATAAAAGGAATAGAATGGGTAGAGGAAGTCAGGATTCTGTAACCACCCGGTATTTATAAACATTTTACTATGTAACAAATAATTAGAAGTAAACATATATAAGTAACGTTTCAGTGGCGTTGTGGCACGGAGGACTTTTGGGTTAAGTTTTTGTGAAAATCGGTTATAGTCCAATGTTTGAAAACATTTGGTTCTCTATAACCATGAGCTCTGATACCAATCTGTAACACCCTCATTTTCGATATTCGCAGCGGAAATATAGGTTGGGGTGTTACTTCAAGGTTCACAGTCATAATAATAGAAAACGACTCAAAAAGAGACGTTTTAAATATATTGTTATCATTCATTTATTAAATCAGAGTTTACATATAGAGGTCCCAGCGGGAGTTTTCGAAATACGTTATAAATGATACATTATTCGTTGAATGATAACAAAACAGACACTCTTTTTATAAGAAGAAAGTCCATGCCACTCCGTGCCAAATCGTACTTCCAGTTACCTGAGATAAACATGCTTAAGAAGTCAACGCAAAGGTTGAGTGAATCCATATCGTTTAAAGTTATAATCAATTTGAACACAAGCTAAATAGAAAGTAAATCGGTTATATCAAAGTTTGGAATACTGCAATAAGCCTCAACATTAACAGGTTTCTATAAATTACCCCATAATTAAATGTAGGTAACCTTGCCCCCGAGTAGGAGTCTGCCTGAAACTCTTTATTAAACGTTCTCAAATAAAGTGCATTTGGATTACTTAACCAGCAACACAAATGGGGATTCAACTGCCAATAGATCTATTCACTATATTCGCGCTCACCCGTAGGTGATTAATGGTGCATGATAAAAGGGACTTTTAAAATAAATAGGCAACAGTTAAACTTATGCAACATAAATCAGGAAAGCATACAGGAAAACACTTGTGTTCGGTTTAGTAGCATGTATCTCCCCACAAGTTTGGAAAACGTATATAAAAAGTGGGACTATGAACTCACCTGGACAGTCTGGATGGAAAACAAAGTTAAATAGAGTTGATAAACGTCTCCGGCACGCAACCTAGGTTGGTATGTCAAGTTTCAGTAATCGTTTCTGAATATATATATAAGTTTTATTGTTCGTTTCGTAACGTTTTTGGTTGTCGGTTAAATGTTAATTTGAGACAATATGAAGTCTCTTCAAAAGTTATAGGATTTATCTTATTTCTTATTTTTGTTTTTTCGTTCCGTTCGGTCGTTAAATAGATACTTCGTTTGTTCGTTATCGAAGAAAATGTATTTCGTTTATAAATCAAATAATAATAATAATAATAATAATAATAATAATAATAATAATAATAATAATAATAATAATAATAATAATAATAATAATAATAATAATAATAATAATAATAATAATAATTATTATTATTATTATTATTATTATTATTATTATTATTATTATTATTATTATTATTATTATTATTATAGAAAATGTTACGCTTTTTCCCATAAAGTTTCATATATTGACAACTTATACCATTGAATTTTTGTAAAATGACAATTTTTACCCCTGAACTTTTATAAAATTACAATTTTTACCCTTGTAGTTTCAAAAATGACACTTTTTACCCCTGAGGTTCAAGTCGACAGCAAACAAGGTCCTTTTTATAATTTTAGTTAGAGTCTTGGCAGAAAATACCCCTGAGACTCCCGTCGCGTTACACACGACGTCCCTATTTCATAAAAACGCGTTATATCTTACGAAAAGTGACAAAACTTTTTACGACTCTTTGGTACACTTAATTATAAGTTTATAAACTTCGTCTTTACAAAGTTCCAGCTCGTGGTTCGAGCTCACGAGCTCGAAATAATTTTTATTAGGGTGCGTTTGTTCGAAAGTTTGAGCAGAAAACAAGCGAAAAGAAAAGCCAATATCGCGATGAAAACTTAATCATTTTACTACGTTCTTTTTCCTATAGTTAGACAGCTAGGTGATCTATGTTTTGACAAAAATCTAGAATTTTTAGAGATCGTTTAATAGTCAGAAACAATTGTTCAAAGTTGGGCGTTTTTATAAAAGAGCTGTTCAGAATTTGAAGAAAAACACCATCTGTTATGCGTTTTCAGGACTCGGGGTCTAAAGAGTTTTTGAAGAAAACGTCGTTCCGGACAACTTTCGTGTTTTAACTTTTCGACGAAACGGATCATAAAGGCCTCGTTTTGCTTGATTTCGTATTCTGTTACAGTATGCATTTAGATATTTTTATATAACTTCAAATCGCCATATCTTTTGACTCGGTTACTCGTTTTAGGTGATTCAAATTGCTACGTTTTCCTTGTAAAAATATCTTTAACATTATGTAAGTGTCCTATAGTCTACAGTTTTAGAAATATCAAAGAGAAATAAATATAAGGTGTGTTTGTTTAGTTCGAACCAAAACCAAAAAGAAAAGAAAGAAAAAGAAAACTTTAGTTTTAGGTTATAACTATCATTAGTGATTATTTATTAGTGTTATTAGAGATATTTAGAGTATAGAAAACGAAATGAAATGGGTTGAGGACTTACCTAGATAGTATGGATCGAATAGGGCAAAGTTTGGGGCGTAGGGTTTGGAAATGGATCACTAGTGCTTCTACCTTCCTCCTTTGGCTTCCTAGAGTGTTTTGAAGACTTGTATAGAGGCTGTGGGTTACAGAAATATGGGTGTGTGTGGGCTGTGGGGTTATGTCGAGTGGTTTGTGGGAGTTGGAGTGGAGTAGAGATCTTGTATTTATAGAGAGGGTAAGCTAGGGTTTCTAAAGGGTTCTAGGGCTTCTTTTGGGGTGTGTGAGGAAGACAAGGGAGATGTGGCCTTTCATTTGTGGCGCCACATGGTGTGGAGGGGGAAAGAGTGGTGTGGAAGGCTCTCATCCATACAAGTATATCATTTCTAGAAGTGGGGGGATGTGGAAACTTAGGGTTTTGACACTTAGACACTTAAGGTTTAGAGATGATAGGGTTTTGGTTGGTTTGTAGTTGAATTTGAACTAAACATAGGAAGAATGGGGTTGTTTGGTTCGAATTAGGCTTTAGGGGTTTGTACATTGAGCTTAGGCATATGGTACTCTAGGGTTAGGGTTCTAGTTAGGGTTTCTAGGGTTGAGGTATTAATTAGAAATGAATTTTAGGGTTTTCTAAATAATTTATGTGTATATCGAATTACATAAAATCAAAGGGAAATAAATTGGTGCTTTAGGGAGTTGTACCATAGGCTTAGGGATGTTGTACTAGGGTTTAGAAAATAAGAAAAATATAATTTTAATAATTTCTTAATTTATATAATTTTTATATAATTTTTATTAAAGTTTTAAAGTAATTAAATGGGTTTTTATTAATATTTAGTTTTTATGCATTAAAGACTTGTACTTTAGTTTAAAGGACTTGTACATATATATTTTTATAAAAATATTATTTAGGGTTTGTGATTTTATTACATAAAATCATAGTTTTGTGAAATTAGGGTTTTTATCGGGAGTTATGGTGGAATTAGGGTTTCTATGCTTTAGTGACTTGTACATTACCTAAATAAATTGTATTTTAAGGTTTTAAGGGTTTAGTTATTCATAAATGTTGCTATAATGATTTAGGGTTTTATAGTTACTCTATTAGATAAGAAATATTCAGTTTTAAACGCACGTTAACGAATTAACGTAAAGTGGTAAATGGGATATCATAAAGTTTTAGGACAAAGATATTTATATAGTTAAATACTAAATCAGTTAAGATTGGGTTGCGAGCACGTTTAACGAGGATGTGATCTACGTCACATAAGATAAACTTCATAATCAGATAACAAAAAAAAAAAAAAAAAAAGAAAAGAAAAAGTTACACGTGGAAAAGGTTAAGTATTCTGAGAGATAGTTTATTATAACGTGGGATTTTTCACAGTGGTTACAGTCACCCGCCGTTGAGGGAATCTCGTCCCGAGATTCAGTCTATGTTGGTCGAGATGTGAGGGAAAATGTTTGGGTATCTTGTCCATATTTGATTTTCTTATCTTAGAGATGATGGATAGTAATTGTAGACATTTATTGTGAATGGTCAAATGGAATTAGTATGAACAATTTTTTTTGTCTCAAAATTTTGCTTTTGAATGAAAATTGTTATTAGAAATTCTGAAAAGATAACTGTTCCATTTTTAACATGATTCTTCCTAAATTATACATAGTTGATCAGGCTATGTATAATTGAGGACCAAATGATGTAATGTTTGACTCAGTTACTGTGGTATTTATGTTTCTCCAAAAAGTTTTAGATGGTATTCAACGTTTTGTTTTTGTTAAATCACAACCTAATAATTTCTCACAAAAATAAGAAAATTATTGTTCATACTATGGTGATAAGTCAGGAATTTCTAGAGTACTAATGGGATATCCTTAAAACAAATCTTATGGTTCGAGTGGAATTCTTACGGGAGGGTCAAAACGAATATTAACCAAATTTTTAGTGAGATGACAGTGTAGTGACTACGAACAGGTCAAATGGAATAGAAACATAGATTGTGATTATTACGGAAATATTACAAGGTAAAGATTTCATATGGTAGAAGGATAGTTGATACACTTAGGTTACGTCCATCGTAACTAAGGTAGAGTACAATGGGAAATATGCTTAGGAAGTTTCATGCTCCGATTTATTTACCTACATCAGGAATTTCTTTTCTGTTTAAATAGGGATGTCATTCCTTGACATGGTCAGGATCTTAACGAGTTCTCATTCTTCTGCACTAATCTTGATTCGGCTGTGCGTTCCCATCTCCTAGCACATACGCTCTTTCACGGGCATCGTTATTCTGGTCAGCTTTCGGTTTCGGGCACCAGCTCCTGTAATGCCCTTTCTCACCACATCCGTAGCAAGTTATGGCTACTGGCCGTGGATTTTCTCCTGTTGCTTTACAGACTTTGGTCTGATGTCCACCTTTTAGACACTTTGCACATCTAATGGTGCACGGACCGTAGTGGTGCAACGAGCATCGATTGCAAAATGGTTTTGTTCCGATATAACCATTCTTCTCAGCAGGTGTGACGGTATAGGCTCTGGCAGTCTCTTGCCGACGATTCTGTTGGTGGTGGTGATTGTTACGGTCGTGCTGGTAGTTGTTGTGGTGATGGGTGATCCTTCTATCATCAAGCTTTCGCTTTTGATCATCATTTCCTTGAATGAAACTTCGCTTGATCTAATGATCCATTAGCTGTTGAGCTATGGTAATCGCCTCTTCCAATGATTGTGGCTTGGATGCAATAACATTTCCCTCGATACTTCGAGGTAATCCTTAAGTATATTTTTCCAACATCTTCTCCAGATCAGGCACAATAGTTGGACATAGGAGAGCAAGCTCCTGAAACCTTCTATTGTATACCTTGAGATATGTTCCTTTCACAACCAGTTGGTGAAACTCATCTTCCAGTTTCTTTATCTCAGTACGGGGGCAGTATTTCTTCAACATCTTCTTTTTGAGATCTTCCCAGGTTAGTTGGTGAGCTGCTTCAACACCCATAGTTTGGGCAGTCGAAGTCCACCAAGACAGGGCATCTTCCAAGAAAGTTCCTGTAGTAAAGGTAACCTTACAGTCTTCGGTACACCCACATCTCACAAAGACTATTTCTTTACGCTCAAACCAACGTGCCAACTCAGTAGCTCCTTCTGTTGCTTTAAAGTTGCGAGCTGTAACAGTCTCGTTCTCTCCATTGCGTCTGCTAGTACTTCTAGTATGAACAAATTCTGCTGCTTGACTTTCAAGTGCTGCAGCAACACTGTCTGCAACAAGTTTTCGGATAGCAGCTTGGGACATGGCTGGTTCTAGGGAAGTGCGAGGCATATTTCTATTAATAACACGAGAAAATACACGTTTATATTTTGTTCATGTTAGATTATCAAGGTAAAACTCATGATAATCATAAGGTCACAACATGTCCAAATACTATCATACGCGTATGTAAGATGATCATCACTGGCCCACATCAACCGATACCGTACACAGCAAAATACAACAAAATCAAAACCACATTTAGTCATAAATAACTTGCTAATTTGTTATATATAACAAAATTAGTACAAGCGTCATATTTATGCTACATATCCCATTGCCAAGATATAGTACAAAAGCTGGTAGATATAAATCTGATTTTAGTGGCTACCAGAAACTCTTCCGAGTCAACTTTTCAGTTTGACGATCATGCTGACGAGGATATATATTTACTCTTAATATTTATCTTGCATGTCTCCCACTATTGTCTCCAAAATAGTGATCGTCGTCTGAGCTGTCATTAGTTCTTTATTTTTCTTCTCCTTTTCTTCCATCAACTTCAATTCGTCATAGGTATTTTTCGTCTCAGATGCTCATGACAGTTCTCTGTCTTCTTATGATTCTCGTCCATCTTCTGCTTCATGGCCTCTAAATCTTCAACTTTATATTTGATACCCTCGATGCCTTCTAGGGCAACTCGTCGAGATGATCTGAAGTAGTCTCGATCTGCTCTTCTTGCCGTTCTAATCACGTCAGCAGGGTGGAAATTGTCGGTTGTCGTTCCTGTGCTGATTGCGAACTTTTACCCACCTCAAATACTCGTGGCGGAGTAGGAATGTCGGGAGTGGGTGATCGGGGTAAAGCATGATATCGGGCGATAATGGTCCTAATTTCTACACTAAGTTCGAATGGAACATATGGGGGAATAGAAATTTGTAGATGATAACGGAGGTGGTGGTAAAGATGTAGAAACCGACGGTATATATGTAGGAAAGTGGACGTGGTAGTGGTGTTGAGGATGTAGGTACAAGCGTGATGTCCAGTACTGTCGTGATATTTTTCAATATCCGAGTCTGACATAAAAGGAATAGAATGGGTAGAGGAAGTCAGGATTCTGTAACCACCCGGTATTTATAAACATTTTACTATGTAACTAATAATTAGAAGTAAACATGTATAAGTAACGTTTCAGTGGCGTTGTGGCACGGAGGACTTTTGGGTTAAGTTTTTGTGAAAATCGGTTATAGTCCAATGTTTGAAAACATTTGGTTCTCTATAACCATGAGATCTGATACCAATCTGTAACACCCACCCCCATTTTTGATATTCGCAGCGAAAATATAGGTTGGGGTGTTACTTCAAGGTTCACAGTCATAATAATAGAAAACGACTCAAAAAGAGACGTTTTAAATATATTGTTATCAGTCATTTATTAAATCAGAGTTTACATATAGAGGTCCCAGCGGGAGTTTTCGAAATACGTTATAAATGATACATTATTCGTTGAATGATAACAAAACAGGCACTCTTTTTATAAGAAGAAAGTCCATGCCTGTAACACCCCAACCCGATAAGGGTAGAAGTATTACGTTATGGTGACATATCAAAGCAAACATAAGCATATGACGAAATAATACAAATGAATATCAAAGGTTACAAAGGAAATTCTGAAACTACAAGGTTACAATGAGAACATTAACAAAATACTAAGGGTGCGTTTCGTTCGCAGTATGTTTTGAAAGGAATTGTAATCTGTCAAAGGAATTGTAATTTGAATGAATTGTAATTCAAAGAGTTGTAATGTGTTGTAATTGTAATGTGTATGAATTGTAATTGATGTTTTCTGTCACTGTGTTTGGTTGGATCTCAACGTAATTGTAATTCGAAAAAATTTATAAAATTTCAAAAAATTTATAAAAATTCGAAAAAAATTTATAAAAATTCGAAAAAATTTATATAAATTCGAAAAAATTTATAAAAATTAAAAAATTTATAAAAATTCAAAAAATTTATAAAAATTCAAGAAATTTATAAAAATTCGAAAAAATTTATATAAATTCGAAAAAATTTATAAAAATTCGAAAATTTATATAAATTCGAAAAAATTTATAAAAATTCAAAAAATTTATAAAAATTCAAAAAATTTATAAAAATTCGAAAAAATTTAAAAAAATTCCAAAAATTTATAAAAATTTAAAAATTTAAAAATTTTATAAAAAAATTATAAAATTCAAAAAATTTATAAAAATTTAAAAATTTGGATTTTTATAAAATTTTTTTGTAAAATTTTTAAATTTTTTGAATTTTTAAATTTGTAAATTTTTATAAATTTTTTATAAAAATTTTCGAATTTTATAAATTTTTTATAAAATTTTTAAATTTTATAAATTTTTCGAATTTTATAAATTTTTTATAAAATTTTTAATTTTTTTAATTTTTTGAATTTTTAAAATTTTAAATTTATATAAATTTTTTGAATTTTTATAATTTTTTTTGAATTTTTATAAATTTTTTCGAATTTTTATAAATTTTTATAAATTTTTCGAATTTATATAAATTTTTTCGAATTTTTATAAATTTTTTGAATTTTTATAAATTTTTTCGAATTTTTATATTATTATTATTATTATTTTTTTTTTTTTTTTTTTTTTTTACAAAGGTAAAATATATTAAATAAAATGAAAGGGTTATGTACAGGGAATAGCCAAGAAATCACTCTGTTAGGACAACCCCTAAACAGAATAATTCTTGCCTAAGAAACAAAAACAAGACACATACATGGACAAAATCCCAAATCTGAAAAACAAAATCTCTAATGACAAAAGACTAATAACCAAAAAACAGCCCCAAAGACACAAAACATAGCAGTAAAGAGAAGCATCAACTAAAGATACCATCATACTCTGAATAAATGGGCCAATGCAAAGGGACCAACCAATGCACCTCCAAACATCACCATATGATAGTACCTCATAGAGAGCTAAGCTGCTATGATTAAGCCAAGGGGAGAACCATACATAACCCATAAAACTAATGCAGCAAGAAGCCATCCAGTACTTGTGCATAAAAATAATAACAAAGTGCAGCATAGACCCCTCCAAAATCTAAATGCAGCCAAGATAACTGAAACCAAACTTTATAGCATCTGTGAAGGTCTTCAAATTTTGGAGTACCCACATCATCATAGAAAAACCAAGCAGTATCAACACTTCTAGTGCAGTCTTGGAATAAGATAAATACCAAATAAGTGATCTTCCATAAGCCCTGTCTCCTTAAAAAACCTTGCCAACTAAAACCCTGTGGGGAAAAAATTGTACAAGGAAAAAGAGTACAGCAGCAACAATAGTTAATAGTATCAGAATTCATATATATAGGAGGCTTATTATCATCAAAATCAACAAGCCAAAACCAAAAATAACCCAAACTATAGATAGAATCAGTACACCTCATAAACCAAAGCAAATGACCAGCGCAGAAATCGCGATTCGGTTCTGTAGTGCATAACCTACTATCCTCCAAACACCCAACATGTAGGCCAGCGCAGAAGCTAATCCAATTTCTGTAGTGCATAGCCAAAAGCATAAAACCCTCCAAAATACCCATATAAGAAGACCAATTTATGACAGCGAGACCAAAAAGGGTAACCAAAAGCCAAGTAGTCCCACTATCAAAACTAACTGCAATTAAATTGTAATAAAACCACAGGTCCAAATCAGTAGACAAGCTCATCCTGATGAGTAAATTCAACAACCCAAATCTGCATATCCAACTGTAAACCATAATCCAAAACAAGTGACCAGCGCAGGAATTACGGTTCGGTTCTGTAGTGCATAACCTACAACCCTCCGAACACCCAAAAGGTAAGTCAGCGCAGAAGCTAACCCAATTCCTGTAGTGCATAGTCAATTGCATACAACCCACCCGACAATCATCACAGTCAAAAATAGCATTGCAATCCCAGAAACCAGTCCCGAGACAGAAATAATTGGCCCAAATCATGACAGTGAGACAATAACAAATACAAACATGACACCTAATACCCTGAAAAAACAGAACACATTGGTGAAACCCCGACTTCTGCCCATGACTGAACACCATCATGTACAGAACAATAAAGAACACCTTCCTATGTAATCCCATCAGCAAAACTTTCTTGACCCATACTACCTCCACCATTCATGCCTTTCACAGGAATTTTCCACATATTGGCAGCCTTTTCAACCTCACGGGAAGGCTTAATACTCAGACCCATTAGCTTAAATCTTACAGTATCCACAATGAGTTTAAACACCACCTCTTCAGTTCTAAACACCTTCCTGAAAATTCGATAATTTCTTTCTTGCCAAATATAATAAACCGCAGCACCAAAGACTAAACGTTGAATCACACTCCAAATCGAACTATTAGCAGTTTTAATGGAAATTCCAGAAACAATCTCAGCCCAAATATAAGATAGATCCTCCAGCTTACACAAAGGCTTAAGATTGTCCCAAACCGTCCTAGAAAAACTACAACAGAAAAATAGATGTCTATGGGTTTCATCGACAGAATTGCACAATGGGCACAAAGTACTATCAATATTGAACCACCTAGAAATTCTATCCGTGGTTTTAAGTCTACCCCTCATGGCCATCCAAAGCACAAAAGCGTGCCTTGGAATACATTGAGAAAACCAAACGTGCTTATGCCACAAGACCTTAGGACCATCAGACCTCATAGCTTTCCAGGCTTCCTTGACACTAAAATCCGACTCCTTATTCTTTTTATTAACCCAAATAAGCTTATCTTCACAGTCATCAATCAGAGATGGAACCGGGACATTCACAACCTCACCAAATAAAGCATACCATTCATAAGGCCATTTCCAACCATTATCATCAATCCAGTCAATAACTTTGTCATTCACATCAAAACCATGCTCTATAAGAAAACTATGGGTGATAAGCTTACACAGTGGTCCATTAGTGTGCCATTTATCAAACCACACAGAAGCTTTCCTACCATTACCCAATTTATACGCAACAAAACTGTGAATTTTATCCCTAAGTCTCAGAATTTGATTCCAACTCCATGACCCATTCACAGACTTAACATCATACCAAATATTCCTGCCCTTAACCCTATAAGCATGGACCCACTTGACCCACAAAGAATCTTTCTTACTAATAACGTTCCAAAGGTGTTTAGACACTAACGCCTCATTCATTAGCCTAAGGGGTTTAATACCTAGACCACCTTGATTTTTGGGCTTGCAAACGTCTATCCAAGCAACACTAGCAATCCCACTACCCTCACCCCCACCAGACCATAAAAACTTCATAAGCATCTTATCAATATTATCACAAACGTAACTGGGAAGAATGAACATGGAGGCCCAGTATACATGAAGCGAAGAAAGCACAGAGGCAATGAGTTGAAGTCTACCCGCAAATGACAAAGTCTTATTCCTCCAATCATGGATTCTATTCTTAACTTTCTCAATCAAAACTCTACAGTCAACGTTACGAATACGCTTACCAGTTAGGGGAATACCCAAATATTTCATAGGAAGCTCACCAACTCTAAACGGCATAGCAAGCAGAATTCTAGACTTGACCTCCTCAGAAACACTCCCAAAGAAAGCAGAACTTTTGGCAGGACTAGGGAACAAGCCAGAGGTCAAGGAAAACTCATCTAACGCCCTTCTTAGGATACAGGCAGAAATTTCATCACCATGGCATAACAATAATAAGTCATCCGCAAAACATAAATGGGTCAATAACAACTTCTTACAACCCCAATGATAACGAAACCTATTATCTATCCTAATCTGTCATTTCAACATTAGATTAAAAGCTTCCATGACAATGGTAAAAAGATAAGGAGACATAGGGTCTCCCTGCCTCAACCCCCGTTTACTCTTAAAAAACCCATGCAACTCCCCATTTACACAAATAGAAAATGAAGCAGAAGTAAGACATACCATTATCCAGTAAACCATCGAGCTGTGGAAACCAAACCGAGTAAGAATGGTCTTCAAGAAATCCCAATTCACTGTATCATAAGCCTTCTGAATATCCACCTTGAACGCGCACTTGCTGATCTTACCATTCCAACCATATCCCTGCATAAGCTCTTGAGCCAATAGAATGTTGTCACATATTTGTCTTCCCGGAATAAACGCGCATTGGTTGCTATCAATCAAGTCACATAAGCCCTCTTTGAGTCTGTTAGTAATGACCTTACTGATACACTTGTAGATTACATTACCGCATGCAATGGGTCTGTAGTCCGAGACTTTCAAGGGAACCTGAATCTTGGGGACGAGAGAAATGAAGTTGGCATTGAACTCTCCAAGCAGCTTACCAGAACTAAAGAACTCTTTAACCGCTGCACAGACATCACTCCCAACAATGCTCCAAGCTGCTTTAAAGAACTTAGAAGTATACCCATCCGGACCCGCTGTTTTATCTTCATCAATGCTAAACATAGCATCCTTGATTTCAATATCAGTAACAACTCTAACCATGTTATCAGCAACCCTTGGATCAAGTTTCTTGGTGAAAAGCCCATCACAGTCATCAATAGGAAAGACTGCATCCTCACGCCCAATAAAATTCTGAAAATGATCAACAAAACATCCCGGAACCTCATCACCATAATACTTGTTACCCTTCTCATCATCAACTACCTGGATTCTACACTTACTAATTCTAATCTTGAGAACATTATGGAAATACGACGTGTTCCGGTCACCATCTTTTAGCCACTGAATTTTAGTTTTTTGCCTAAGTAAACACTCCTCATCCCTAACAGCCTCCTTATACGCCTTACAATAGATAATCTCTTCTTCTCTAAGACTACTATTAGTAGGGTCTTTATCTAAATCTTGTTGAACCCTTTTGAGCTCAAATCTTAACGCTTTCACGTTATTATTATTATTATTATTATTATTATTATTATTATTATTATAAAATTTTGAATTACAACGTAATTCAAAACTTTCCATCCAACATCCTATGTAATCTGAATTCCCTCCTTTGATGTAATTGTAATGACTGAATTACAATTACAACGCAAACCAAACAGCCTACGTAATGTAATCTGAATTACAATTACATCAAATTACGCCAGATTACGGCGAACCAAACGCCCCCTAAGTCTGAATTGCAAATCTCTTCTAGTCATCACTAAGTCCAGGATAACAATCTAAGTAAAGCCTTCTAAGCTCAAAGCACTCCACTCATAACCCAGCTTCCAACTAAAACCTGCCGCAGGAAAAGAAATGCGGCTGAGCTTAAAAAGCCCAGTGAACAGATATATATACACGAAACGAAAGGTAAGGGACAAGAATATAATATGGTGCATTGGGGGAAAACATACGGTATAAATAAATGGATATCAAGAGTAAGAAAAGGTCAGTAATCTACCACGAGCCCGAACACAAATCAAATCAAATATCATAGTAACCATGGAGTAGCTAGCTCCCGAACATGTGAAAGACGTGTATTGCACACAAGCATCAGTCACCGAACAATAGTATATCATATCATGTCATATCCATCGAATACGAACCGAACCTAGGATGCATCCATACGCCCCCCGAACAATAATATTGGCCATAATAAATAATAAAGCGCGCATAGCAAAATGGGAACGGTGTGGAACATCACTCAACCACACTAAAGTCATGCCATTGGTGCATCAATGACACGGCCATGTTACCTTCATGGCTAGGAAACGAACTTGGCTCGGGTATCAAACTGAAGGGTCAAAGGTCAAAGGTCCAAACCATAGCAAAGGTTCAAATAGTCTAAGTCATCGAATCATAGTCAAAGTCCAAGTATCAAAGGTTCATGGCAAAGGGTTCATATCAAAGGTTCGAAATCAAATGATTCATAGCAAGGTTCAATTCAAAGGTTTCTATCAAATGTTCCTTTAAAGAAATCTTTAATAACGGTTTTCATAAAGGGAGTCTTTAAAAGTATTTTTCATAAAAGTTAGTAAAATTTCATATAAAAGTGGTATCGTATCGTGCTCATAAACATCATTTTAAAATAGTTTTTCTCAAAACATTTCCATGATAAAATTAAGAAAGGTTTTCACCTCCAGTTACAATATCAAATGAACCTTCAAAGTATCAAGTGATTCGAATACTTATGTCACAGGGTACGAACGAATTATGTCAAATATCATACCATAAGGATCAAAAGAACGAATGTCAATGCATCATCATACCAACGAAGCATATCAAACGAATGAATCAAAGTACAAGGGATCATAGCAATGGCTTAAGGGAATCTTATAACGAATCAAAGATCAAGATCAAGTCATGAGAGTGAAAGCACCCTTACTGAAAAAGGGGTAGAATATCTGTACCTTAAACCGCCAAGGAAACACACACTAGAAACGTAAGGATTGGAATAAACTCCTTCTTCAGCGAATCTACACGAATTATAAGTTTACTTATAAGTTTCATAGTTTTCTTAATCATAAAGGTTTCATTTTAGTTTTCTTTCCATTTTGGGTAACTTTCCATATTAAGCAACTTTCCAAAAGTAGTAAGCTTCCATATTTAGTAACTTAAGGTTCATAATGCCATTTACATAAGTTTAGGGTTCATAGTGTAACCTTCATATGTTTTAGAGTTTAATATGTAAGTATAACAAGTTTAGGGATTATAGTGTCATTATGGTAAGATTAGGGTATGAAATGTAAGTATTCTAAAGTTACATATTTTCACAAGTTAGACCCTTTAGTTTAGAAAAATGACAAATTAAACCCTTTAGTTAGAAAACATACACATAACACCTTTTAATTTCCTAAACCCTTAACAGTTTTTTATATATATACAAATTTATTATGTTTTGTCTAATTTATGAATCACCTTAAAACTTCGAAATAAAATCTACAAAAATTCACACACGTTCCTCAATGTCTTAAGTATTTTACATAATTTTTCCAGATTTTATTAAGTAGTATAGGTGCGAATGAAAAATCAATTTCCACAACATATTCCTGAATCGGATCTGATGAAACACCCGAAAAGTTTGTACTTTTTTACCAATTCAGAAAAATTCATAAAAATCTACCAAAATTCCAGTAATTAATAAACATATGAAATATTACTCAGTTCAAAGGGAATCTTCTAATTCGAGACATACGAATTCAGTTTGACACTTTAACTTCTAAAAATCAAAAAGTTGCCTTCCCGACCTCTAAAAATTACAAGATTAATTTTCCCAGAAAGATATTTTCTTAAATTTAGTTCTAGACTCCAAAAACACCCAAATACACTTTACCATCATTTAGTTACAATCGATTAAAGTCGGACAAATTTTCTGATCAGTAACAGTTTCATGATTTCATGTGATCAATTAGGGTTTTGTTATTCTATTGATTAATTCTTGATACAAAACAATTATGGTTGGTTTAGAACAGATCTAGGTCGACCTATATAAGGTTTTAACATGTCCATAACAAATTCGAATCATCATAATAACATTAGTCGATCATATTAGGGTTTTTAGATTCATTATTTTATGTGGTATAGTTATGATCATATGAAGCTTTCCTTTATGATTTTATGTGAATTCCATTCGACAAGAATAACAAGAATTAAACAATGAGAGATTGAATTGAACAAGGATCATAAGAGTTACCCTTGTAGTGATCAAAGGAAGCAAAAGTGTATGGATCGAACCAACAAAAGAATCCCAGCCGAAAAACCTTCATAAGAATCCTCGAATGGATAGCCAAGGAACCCACGAGTAATCACCACACGAACTAAAGAACATTGCATGTCAAGAGGTCATCACCACACCTCCTTTCTGCTGCGTTTTTGATCGACCAGAAGTGAAGAACAAGATGGCAGCCGTGAGTTTTGGTGTGTCTTATTTCTAGGGTTTGGAAAAAAAAATGTAATCGGTCCATATAAAGAAAAGAAGACCGACCTTTAGAGTGGGGTGAAGATGGGCCAAGCTTGCAATATTATCTTTAAGGATTAAGGCCCAATAGGTTGTGTACAATTATACTTAGTTTTTGGTCTATACGGAACTTCTAAACGTGCCATATTTTATTTATGGAGTTCTTGTATCATTTCATATTTTTCTTTTAGTTATAAGTTCATATCGTATTGTCTCGAGTCTTAACACGTTATATAACTCGAATTTTGATTTATAGCGTATTTCACAAGTTCTTAAAATTTCAAATTCAGAGGGTATTTTGGTCATTTCGGATTGTGGTAATTTTGGGGTTTTACAATTCTTCCCCTCTAAAAGAAAATTTTCGTCATCGAAAATTGAAGTGAAACGAAACGAAAAACATAACGGACAGTGAACGGAATTGTGAAATGACTAGTTTCTCATGACTCGAACTTGTCGATCCAAAATTGCTTCAGTTCCTCAGAATAGACATAACATACTGAATCCAGATCAAAGAATAATATACCAAATGTAATAAATGATAATTGTAATCTCTCGAGAGAGATACAGGAAATACGTAGGATTTGACGGGTATGCCGTCCATAGAATTTGATTAAACAAATCAGACGAGAACGTACAGAAAACAGATTGTTCGATATCATCAAACGGTAGATGGTTCTACAACATAACCTAAGATTATTATCGGAAATATAGAGGTCAGCGAAACGTGTGACGAGAATCCAAACGTATCAAATCGCATAACGGTGAAAGCAGATTAAACGCATAGATAGAATGAACCTAAAGTCTCACTAACGCAGATAATCTCAAACAGTTATCAGAATTTCTAAAGCTCTAAGGCACTTCTCGAAATATCCTATGCCCACAACAAATGCACGTTATATGATGTAAGTATTATCACGTTGGCCGGACGTCATAATATTGACATCTTATAAATACGCCCTCATGATGGTCATACTTTATCTCAAGTCGTGAACAAAATAACTTATCTTAATCCACCTAATCCAACTACAGTTTCAGAGGTCATCAAAATCAAACAACATAACTAAGAGGAGAACGAAACTACTCGTAAGCGTAACAGAGATCCTAGAATGTCTATCAGAATTAAGGTACGACATTAATAGCGTCAATCCTTCATCACTCACCGGTACCAAGTCAACCAGAATAAGTGGTGGCTTCAAATCCACCCATTCCTAAACATAAATCTCCAGGTTCCTTCCACAATTCGTCAAAATTCGCATAACAAAAACCATCATCCAACATACGCAGAATGAACACAGAACGAAATTACTAATAGGGAACCTACATCATTTAAAGGACCTTATCATCAGGTAACGGAAATCTAGGTAGGTTAAGAGGAGGTGAATTACGTCATCAATGGCTTCATCCTTCACAGAATCAACTCTCCCAAACACAAATGTTCGCTTCAAAATTCATCCATTCCAATACATGATTCCAAATCTCTTCCAATTCCAAGTAGTCTGTCTACGTCTGTCCATATGATCATAGGGTGGAAAGGGATTATAAACTTGAGTCTGGTCCCTCAAGCCTTCGGCACCTCTTCTGGATACTGTGGTGTAGTAACGTGAATTTCTGACACGATCAAAGTGCATTCTTCCATTCGCGAGTCTGCTTCTGCTCTCAATTCACCTTAGTACAACTAAAATGAATAGCGAAGCAAGACTGCGTGTCTTTGACAGGTCTTCTAGCACAGTTCGAAATTTGCCAACTCAAACTGCTGTCATCACAGGATACCTGGTAGTGTTGTCTGCTACAATCTCTGGTCGCCAATCAAATATACTCTTCCAAAACAAAGGGTCATTCTACTTAATACGAAAATGATCTATATATTCCTCCTTCGTCTCTGAGCACAAACACACTGTCATACTATGACAATTGTCCACAGACTCGCGAAAGACATGATTCTATTAGCCAATACAATTGGCATCCTTTAGAGCTCATAATGATCACAAAGAGTACAAAGGCCGTTTCAGGGATCGTCTTCATATCTACTTCACATCACCTATCTTCCTCTTCATGAATAAAACTGAAATGCTTCGCAGGGTTACTCTCATTTAGTCGACTTTCTTCTTAGAAGTTCTTGTGGTTGCTTCTTCAGTCCTTCAAACTTAAATGAGGCCATCTGATACGGAGTTTCAAAGGTAGGCCAAATCAATCATTGATACGTGGAAAATGGATAACGATTACGGATAGTGATACGGTTAAGTTCACGATGGTCGATACGCCGCCGCATAACTTTTCTCTTTCTTCTTCATAAACCAACAGGAGCATCCAAAGAGAAACACTGAGGTGAACAAAATCATATTCCATCAGTTCCTTCAATCTCTCAACTTCTATGGCATCATGGTTTCGTCAACTGAGATCCGTTCAATGCCAAATCTACTCCCCAAGCAAGAGGGAATCCCAAGAGGTTCATCAGAGGACACCAGAAGATTTGTACAACAAATACTTCCAATGCCAGAGCTTTCTAAGGGTGGATACTAATAGGTGTCAGGAGTAATCTGACAATCAAATGAGATCGGTGAATGTGCTTTCATAGCAACATTAATCTTAACGGATTTAAGCGGTTGAGAGTCATCATAACAAAAGTAGGGTGAAGCAGATTGTTAAAGGTCACATTTCAGATACGGTAGTCTATGGTAGCTTTACGAAGAGCCATCCAATCCATAACCAAAAGACCTCAAAGTCAATTATATCAAGAGTAAACAGATCCGTAGAACGGATACGGTCGTTAAACCAGACGGATAGTTCATATATCAGAGTCAAGTACATGGTTCATCAAAGAGTTGAGATAGATAAGCGAACAGTTCAAGGTGTTGGAATCTTGCTTAGCTCCTTAGCAAAATGACAGGTAGAGTGAGTATCATCGGTAATACGAACATCGTAAGGTTGTCAAAAGCGAGACGTATGAGATATCAGTTGTCAGCATCATCATGCTTAGTTAACAAATCCATATTGAAATAATATTAACATCATATTCTCCAAAGGAACTGATCGGAAAACAAAGTTCATCATTCGAAGGGAGGGAACAAATCTCCATAGATTCATGGTTAACAATTACCAGAGTTCTCATAGGAGTAGTAGTGGATTATGCAGATTCAAGTAGTATCAGATGATACATTTCATATCCGGCACGAGTAATGAATTCATAGAATGTGTCAAACACATTATGGTTGAATGACCTTCAGGATGGTCGGAGAGGTATCAAATTGTTTATCAAACAAATCGGAGATGGAGATCAGAATCAGGAAGTGAAACTTAAATGGTGTAAAGTATCCATGTAATTCCCGAGGTATTCCAAACTTACTTAGTTACTAAGCTTAGGTTGCAAAACTTTCTAGCTTCTGAAACAAATGTTCTTATAAGGCATAGCTAAAGGCAGAGGCACGAATCAGAGTGATGCGGAAGCAATGCTACTTACATAGATGTCATAGTCTACCCATTCCTCACCGGCAATAACTTATGTTCCTATGGTGAGATCCTAAAGCAATTTCTCAAAGGTTGTCTTATGAGCGCCTACAGTGGAAACTTAATGGTCCAAACTTCACAGGTCAAGGTTTAATGTATTACAAGTCGCAGCCTGTTCTCTGATACCATAATTGTAACACCCCAGCCCGATAAGGGTAGAAGTATTACGTTATGGTGACATATCAAAGCAAACATAAGCATATGACGAAATAATACAAATGAATATCAAAGGTTACAAAGGAAATTCTGAAACTACAAGGTTACAATGAGAACAATAACAGAATACTAAGTCTGAATTGCAAATCTCTTCTAGTCATCACTAAGTCCAGGATAACAATCTAAGTATAGCCTTCTAAGCTCAAAGCATTCCACTCATAACCCAACTTCCAACTAAAACCTGCTGCAGGAAAAGAAATGCGGATGAGCTTAAAAAGCCTAGTGAACAGATATATATACACGAAACGAAAGGTAAGGGACAAGAATATAATATGGTGCATTGGGGAAAAACATACGGTATAAATAAATGGATATCAAGAGTAAGAAAAGGTCAGTAATCTACCACGAGCCCGAACACAAATCAAATCAAATATCATAGTAACCATGGAGTAGCTAGCTCCCGAACATGTGAAAGACGTGTATTGCACACAAGCATCAGTCACCGAACAATAGTATATCATATCATGTCATATCCATCGAATACGAACCGAACCTAGGATGCATCCATACGCCCCCCGAACAATAATATTGGCCATAATAAATAATAAAGCGCGCATAGCAAAATGGGGACGGTGTGGAACATCACTCAACCACACTAAAGTCATGCCATTGGTGCATCAATGACACGACCATGTTACCTTCATGGCTAGGAAACGAACTTAGCTCGGGTATCAAACTGAAGGGTCAAAGGTCAAAGGTCCAAACCATAGAAAATGTTCAAATAGTCTAAGTCATCGAATCATAGTCAAAGTCCAAGTATCAAAGGTTCATGGCAAAGGGTTCATATCAAAGGTTCGAAATCAAAAGATTCATAGCAAGGTTCAATTCAAAGGTTTCTATCAAATGTTCTTTTAAAGAAATCTTTAATAACGGTTTTCATAAAGGGAGTCTTTAAAAGTATTTTTCATAAAAGTTAGTAAAATTCCATATAAAAGTGGTATCGTATCGTGCTCATAAACATCATTTTAAAATAGTTTTTCTCAAAACATTTCCATGATAAAATTAAGAAAGGTTTTCACCTCCAGTTACAATATCAAATGAACCTTCAAAGTATCAAGTGATTCGAATACTCATGTCACCGGGTACGAACGAATTATGTCAAATATCATACCATAAGGATCAAAAGAACGAATGTCAATGGATCTTCATACCAACGAAGCATATCAAACGAATGAATCAAAGTACGAGGGATCATAGCAATGACTTAAGGGAATCTTATAACGAATCAAAGATCAAGATCAAGTCATGAGAGTGAAAGCACCCTTACTGAAAAAGGGGTAGAATATCTGTACCTTAAACCGCCAGGGAAACACACACTAGAAACGTAAGGATTGGAATAAACTCATTCTTCAGCGAATCTACACGAATTATAAGTTTACTTATAAGTTTCATAGTTTTCTTAATCATAAAGGTTTCATTTTAGTTTTCTTTCCATTTTGGGTAACTTTCCATATTAAGCAACTTTCCAAAAGTAGTAAGCTTCCATATTTAGTAACTTAAGGTTCATAATGCCATTTACATAAGTTTAGGGTTCATAGTGTAACCTTCATATGTTTTAGAGTTTAATATGTAAGTATAACAAGTTTAGGGATTATAGTGTCATTATGGTAAGATTAGGGTATGAAATATAAGTATTCTAAAGTTACATATTTTCACAAGTTAGACCCTTTAGTTTAGAAAAATGACAAATTAAACCCTTTAGTTAGAAAACATACACATAACACCTTTTAATTTCCTAAACCCTTAACAGTTTTTTATATATATACAAATTTATTATGTTTTGTCTAATTTATGAATCACCTTAAAACTTCGAAATAAAATCTACAAAAATTCACACACGTTCCTCAATGTCTTAAGTATTTTACATAATTTTTCCAGATTTTATTAAGTAGTATAGGTACGAATGAAAAATCAATTTCCACAACATGTTCCTGAATCGGACTGATGAAACACCCGAAAAGTTTGTACTTTGTTACCCATTCAGAAAAATTCATAAAAATCTACCAAAATTCCAGTAATTAATAAACATATGAAATATTACTCAGTTCAAAGGGAATCTTCTAATTCGACATGGTTTGCAAATTAAAATTCAAAAACACGGACTGTTTTTCCAGACATACGAATTCAGTTTGACACTTTAACTTCTAAAAATCAAAAAGTTGCCTTCCCGACCTCTAAAAATTACAAGATTAATTTTCCCAGAAAGCTATTTTCTTAAATTTAGTTCTAGACTCCAAAAACACCCAAATACACTTTACCATCATTTAGTTACAATCGATTAAAGTCGGACAAATTTTCTGATCAGTAGCAGTTTCATGATTTCATGTGATCAATTAGGGTTTTGTTATTCTATTGATTAATTCTTGATACAAAACAATTATGGTTGGTTTAGAACAGATCTAGGTCGACCCATATAAGGTTTTAACATGTCCATAACAAATTCGAATCATCATAATAACATTAGTCGATCATATTAGGGTTTTTAGATTCATTATTTTATGTGGTATAGTTATGATCATATGAAGCTTTCCTTTATGATTTTATGTGAATTCCATTCGACAAGAATAACAAGAATTAAACAATGAGAGATTGAATTGAACAAGGATCATAAGAGTTACCCTTGTAGTGATCAAAGGAAGCAAAAGTGTATGGATCGAACCAACAAAAGAATCCCAGCCGAAAAACCTTCATAAGAATCCTCGAATGGATAGCCAAGGAACCCACGAGTAATCACCACACGAACTAAAGAACATTGCACGTCAAGAGGTCATCACCACACCTCCTTTCTGCTGCATTTTTGATCGACCAGAAGTGAAGAACAAGATGGCAACCGTGAGTTTTGGTGTGTCTTATTTCTAGGGTTTGGAAAAAAAATGTAATCGGTCCATATAAAAAAAAGAAGACCGACCTTTAGAGTGGGGTGAAGATGGGCCAAGCTTGCAATATTATCTTTAAGGATTAAGGCCCAATAGGTTGTGTACAATTATACTTAGTTTTTGGTCTATACGGAACTTCTAAACGTGTCATATTTTATTTATGGAGTTCTTGTATCATTTCATATTTTTCTTTAGGTTATAAGTTCATATCGTATGGTCTCGAGTCGTAACACGTTATATAACTCGAATTTTGATTTATAGCGTATTTCACAAGTTCTTAAAATTTCAAATTCAGATGGTATTTTGGTCATTTCGGATTGTGGTAATTTTGGGGTTTTACAATGCCACTCCGTGCCAAATCGTACTTCCAGTTACCCGAGATAAACATGCTTAAAAAGTCAACGCAAAGGTTGAGTGAATCCATATCGTTTAAAGTTATAATCAATTTGAACACAAGCTAAATAGAAAGTAAATCGGTTATATCAAAGTTTGGAATACTGCACTAAGCCTCATGACACACAAAACATTAACAGGTTTATATAAATTACCCCATAATTAAATGTAGGTAACCTTGCCCCCGAGTAGGAGTCTGCCTGAAACTCTTTATTAAACGTTCTCAAATAAAGTGCATTTGGATTACTTAACCAGCAACACAAATGGGGCTTCAACTGCCAATAGATCTATTCACTATATTCGCGCTCACCCGTAGGTGATTAATGGTGCATGATAAGAGGGACTTTTAAAATAAATAGGCAACAGTTAAACTTATGCAATATAAATCAGGAAAGCATACAGGAAAACACTTGTGTTCGGTTTAGTAGCATGTATCTCCCCACAAGTTTGGAAAACGTATATAAAAAGTGGGACTATGAACTCACCTGGACAGTCTGGATGGAAAACAAAGTTAAATAGAGTTGATAAACGTCTCCGGCACGCAGCCTAGGTTGGTATGTCAAGTTTCAGTAATCGTTCCTGAAATATATATATATATATATATATAATATATATATATATAATATATATATATATATATATATATATATATATATAAGTTTTATTGTTCGTTTCGTAACGTTTTTGGTTGTCGGTTAAATGTTAATTTGAGACAACATGAAGTCTCTTCAAAAGTTATAGGATTTATCTTATTTCTTATTTTTGTGTTTTCGTTCCGTTCGGTCGTTAAATAGATACTTCGTTTGTTCGGTATTGAAGAAAATGTATTTCGTTTATAAATCAAATAATAATAATAATAATAATAATAATAATAATAATAATAATAATAATAATAATAATAATAATAATTAATTATTATTATTATTTATTATTATTATTATTATTTTATTATTATAGAAAATGTTACGCTTTTTCCCATAAAGTTTCATATATTGACAACTTATACCCTTGAATTTTTGTAAAATGATAATTTTTACCCCTGAACTTTTATAAAATTACAATTTTTACCCTTGTAGTTTCAAAAATGACACTTTTTACCCCTGAGGTTCAAGTCGACAGCAAACAAGGTCCTTTTTATAATTTTAGTTAGAGTCTTGGCAGAAAATACCCCTGAGACTCCCGTCGCGTTACACACGACGTCCCTATTTCATAAAAACGCGTTATATCTTACGAAAAGTGACAAAACTTTTTACGACTCTTTGGTACACTTAATTATAAGTTTATAAACTTCATTTTTACAAAGTTCCAGCTCGTGGTTCGAGGTCACGAGCTCGAAATAATTTTTATTAGGGTGCGTTTGTTCGAAAGTTTGGGCAGAAAACAAGCGAAAAGAAAAGCCAATATCGCGATGAAAACTTAATCATTTTACTACGTTCTTTTTCCTATAGTTAGACAGCTAGGTGATCTATGTTTTGACAAAAATCTAGAATTTTTAGAGATCTTTTAATAGTCGAAACAATTGTTCAAAGTTGGGCGTTTTTATAAAAGAGCTGTTCAGAATTTGAAGAAAAACACCATCTGTTATGCGTTTTCAGGACTCGGGGTCTAAAGAGTTTTTGAAGAAAACGTCGTTCCGGACAACTTTCGTGTTTTAACTTTTCGACGAAACGGATCATAAAGGCCTCGTTTTGCTTGATTTCGTATTCTGTTACAGTTTGCATTTACATATTTTTATATAACTTCAAATCGCCATATCTTTTGACTCGGTTACTCGTTTTAGGTGATTCAAATTGCTACGTTTTCCTTGTAAAAATATCTTTAACATTATGTAAGTGTCCTATAGTCTACTGTTTTAGAAATATCAAAGAGAAATAAATATAAGGTGTGTTTGTTTAGTTCGAACCAAAACCAAAAAGAAAAGAAAGAAAAAGAAAACTTTAGTTTTAGGTTATAACTATCACGAGATGGGCGACTTACGCCGCGTTGCGGGCGTGTCTGTTTTTCGGCCAACGTTTTAAATGGTTGAAAAATAATTAAAATAAAAAGTTGTATATTATTAATAAATGCAATGTTACAATATAAGTGCTAATGTTTATTTGGCTTGAAAAGTTATTAAAAAAAACAGTTGTGTAATATTAATAAATGTAACGTTACAATATAAGTGTTTTTTTTTTTTTTTTTTTTTTTTTTTTTTTTTTTTTTTTAATGTGTTTGAATGTTTTTTTTTATAAGATGTTTAGTTTTTTAGCTAATTTTTTTTTATAGTTTTTTTTTTTTTTTTTTTTTTTTTTTTTTTTTTTTTTTTTAATTGCATTGTGTTGTTGCATGGGAGTGGAACTGAAAAAGGTCTTGTGTGATTTTTTCGTGGTTCTTTGGAAGATTTAACATTCTGATAAATATCAAAGAGACAATCGGATATAACATGGAAAATTATCTCTGCTTATATAAGGAACGCTCTTTTTTTAGGATTTACTTATCTATTATTATAACCTAAAAGCATTTTCATAACTACTCTACATCTGATCAAACAATGGCTTCTCTGCCGCACATTGAACAACTGAAGGAGGCTTGTGGGTCGGATAGATTGCAAGATTGTTTTAGGTTTTTCTTCGGTCAGGAGAGGGCTGAGCTGGAAATACTGATTCAACGTATTGGAGAATTATGTGATGAGTTGCGTATAACTGCTGAGAACCGTCAAGCTTTGATTGCTGAAACTGAGACTTTTAGTCCTTTTCATGAAGTTGCTGGGGATGTGCTTGATTCTATGGATGAGACTGTGGATAGAAATGCTAGGATGTTGGAAGGTTTGGTTGGTGTGCTTGATTTGGCAAGAGAAGGAAGGCTGGAGAAGGATCATCATATAAATGCTATGGATCTACATGATTAGGTTGCTTGTTTTAGGTTTGGTAGTCTTAAGGGTATGTAAGTGTTCTTTTGTTGGTGTCTTTTGCTACAATGTTTATCTTTGACTTATGTGTAAGCTTTTGGGCGAATTTTGGGGAGGTACTGAATATGCCTCTATGTATGTATGAACTCTTTTAGCTTTTATGTATAAATATAAGTGTTATTATGTAGTTTAATTTGTGTTTTTTTCCATTATTTGTGTTTTGGTTTTTTGATGTGTTATATGTTTGCAACCTGTGTAACATTGGTTTTTTTTTGGTACTGCTGGATATATTTGGAAGTTGAGTTATGTTAGAACACTGAGATAACTGATTTGGGAGCCATATGTTGTACCAAAGAGCAGGCCTACTATTTATTTAACGGTAAAGCCATGCGCATATATGCGTTATACAAAAGAGATAATGACTTGACTGTTCTATGGCAGAGATTTGCCTACATGATTGGTGCTAAGTAGTAGTGATATATATTTACATAAGTTATTGCGTTTAAAGCATATGAAAGTAGTCTGCACATACGTAGGTTATATTATACATGGATGATCTGCGATGTTCTGTTGCATTTGTAGGTTGAAAGGTTGCAATGATTAGTTTCTTTTTCTGGTTTTTTTTGGGTGGTGGTGGTGTGGCTGCATCTTTGTTTTCTGTGAAAAGGGATTTCCTAGTAGGTTTTTTTTTTAGGTTGGGCTGTTGATTTTGATGGTTCAGGTAAATGGGTATGTTGTGTTGGTGGTGTAGTCTGATGTTCTTTGGGTTGAACTGTTCCACTTCCCTCGGCGTCAGTAGTAGGCTGTTCTGTTATTGATGGTGTATTGTCCCAACATGTATCGAGAATGAAAAGCTGTTTTTCTTTGGTACTTTCTGGGTCAAAGTGAAGTTGAAAAATCTTTTCTTTTCCTTGCAGAGAAAGCAATTCCATTGGGTAGTGATAGGGACTTTGGTCAGGCATGGCTTGTACCAATTCTTTGCAATCCTTCACCAGCGAGTTTGCTTCATTGCTAAAACATGTCATTGTTACATTGGCAGTACTATCGGATAGTTGTACTCTGAAGCAGTAGGTGTGTAAAAAATATATAGAATGCTTTTTAATAATGCAAATTATTTGTTATAAAGAGTTAGTTGTATATATTAAGCTATGAATGTGTAAATACTGTGGTTTACCTGTAAGATATGTCGCTTTCAGAGTTTGGTTGGCTGCAATGGGTGTGCGGAAAGCGTTGAGAGATTTTGCGTTTACAGTCATGGCATTTCTTGAAAAACCATTCTCTTGTTGTATCGATGTTGTCAATTGTAGCAATGACAGTAAACCGGACATTCTGTTGTACAAAAATATAAACTGTGTATCAATGTTTTAATTGATTATGTGTATAGTAGAATTGCTGGTTACCTGTTGGTTGTGTGGATTTTCGCTAACCAAATTTGCTAGGGTCACTCGGTTTCTGAGCTTTTCTTGAAGCACATCTGCACACCTTTCATGCTGGACATTGAGTATTGCTGGTGGATCAATGAACTGTTTGTACCTGTATCATTAATTGTTGTGACTCTAGTTTCTTTTAAAATTTTAAACTCAATATAACTTTTTTATTTTCCTGACTTACACACTGCGGATTTCATGGCATTCGCTATGTCTGGGTTGAAATAGTATGCTGTTGCAGGTGTGGCTGAAAGTTGTAGGCCTGTGTTATTTTAAGGAGATGTTAAGCAAGTAAGTTAAAAAGGTTAATTATAAGTTTAGAGTAATCATGTTACCTCCATAGTTTTTGACAAAGCATGAACTGACTGCTATGATCACTGGTTGTTCTGCTTTTTCGTATTCTATTTTCTTAAAATCGTGAGCATCCTGATTCCATAATGTAAAACGCACTGTGTGACCACTGTTAGAACGACAAAGAATTTGTAAGAGCAAATCTAAAAATGGACTTTTAAAGATAAATGGTAGATACATACTCTAAATTTTGAATACCAATGTCTCTCCAAACAGCCGAATCTTTTGTTGGTTTCAGTGATTGCTGTATTCCAGTTACATATTGGACACAACCGATATAATCTGTAAATAGTAGGACCGAATTAGAGATCTATTAGCTATACTTGTTTTATATATGCATGTATTGTATACCTGTTAGTAGGCCTTCTTTTACATCTACTTTTGAATAAAGTTCTCGATACTGGCTGAACTTGAAATAATGATTTGGAAAGCTTGTGTCTGGTATAGGCTTAATATCTGTGTGTGTTCCAAAAACTAATGAAAGTGATTGAGGAACAACCTGCATCCATGTTCTTGCAGGCTGAAAGCCGAAGCCGGTTATCCTGTAAGTTTTGCTAATCTGAAGGATTGCATCAAATTTGTTTTTTTCACGGAAATTAATATTTGCCTGTATAGCTTCACCCTGCAAATAGGATGGTAAGCAACAAATTTAATTTTATAGAATATAAGTGTGCGAAATTCTGTTGTTGGATGATAGGATAGTCGTGTATACCTGCTGATCAATTAACACGCAACAAAATAGTACGGTTTTCCTTGCTTGTTTGTTGGCGTCCATTTTCGGTATACTTTTACACATATACCCTTATCAGTATCTGATTCTTTTATGTTGGCAAGGCTGATGTCTTGTGATGTTGTGACAACTTGTTTCCCTGTAGAAGTAGAAGATGTAACAATGCTAGAGCTCTGGTCCATTTGCCTATATGTTGAAAACGTTATGTTAATGATAAGTGTATCTAAGTGTATGTTTACACTAACAATAATACGTAAGCATTTAGCATAACAATTCTAAGTGGATTGGTATAGATGATATGATTTAGCATAACAATTTTTGAATGATGCAGTGGCTGATTGTAATGTTTTGTCTGTTTCATGATATCATTTAGCATGACAATTCTAAGTAGATTGGTACACATGATATCATTTAAAAAATGAAACCTATGTAACCATATAATAGATACAATATTTTGCTATTTACACTAACAATAATAGGTAAGCATTTAGCATAACAATTCTAAGTGGATTGGTATACATATGCGGCATTTGGAGAAATGTATTTTTAAAAGGTAAATGCAACCATCAAGAACCTGTGCTGCCGCGACCATGGCTAAAAAATCTTTGTAAACAACATTCTTAGTCGTGTTTTTATCTTTGCCTGGATGTTGTGTGATAAGCATTTTTAACCCTTTAGGAGATGTTGCCCTTGACAATGCAACGTACAACTGACCATGGCCAAAGATAGGTTCAGGTAAGTATACGCCTATTTTATTTAGGGATTGGCCTTGGCTTTTGTTGATTGTCATTGCGTAGCACACCTTAACTGGGAACTGTTTCCTTTTAAACACAAACGGTAGTTTCTCATCTTTATTGATCAGCAAAATCCGAGGTAAGTAGACTTTTTTAGACATTCTTGTGCCGGTGATGATCTTTGCTTGGATAAGCCTCGTAAAAATCTGAGTAACAATCATCCGTGTACCGTTACACAAACCACCGCCTAAGTTTAGGTTTCTTAGCAGCATTATAGGTGCACCTATTTTAACTTGAAGCTTATGAGGTGGCATTCCTGAAAAGGAAAGTGTGTTTAAGTATTCTTGAGGATACAATAGCTCTGTTGCTCCTCCATCATTTGTTTTTGGTGTAGCTTCGTCAATACTTGTAAAAGTATATGTATCTCCTTCTAGCATATCGAGGACAGTAGAATTTATGATATCGGCTGTTTCATTTTTGGGGCACACTATAGCTTTTTCTTGTAACGATGCTGCAGTGGGTGCTTGTAATGTTTCGTCGTCGTATATAAAATCAATGAGTTCTTGGATAGCTGTTTCGCTTTCGGGAATACAGTATGCTGGTGGTATCTCTAGCCAACTTGTATCTTCTGGATTGGTTTCATCTGGTTGCCCAATCGTACCGTTTCCAACATGCAGTAACCATTCAGAAAATGTGGCAGTTGCTTGATATTGGTGAGGTGAGAGGCCTGGTTGCTGTAGCCGCATATTTTGGTTAAGGCGAATGATTTTGAAATACGGCCATAAGTATGAAAGTGTTATAGAAGAAGAGATAATTTCTTGTTTTGAAGCATTTTTCTTGACAGGTAGTGTTTGCCTAAAATCACCACCTAAAATAACCGGCTTTCCGCCAAACACACTGGTTGGTGCATCCATTACATCTCTTAATGTACGGTCAAGTGCTTCAAAGCATCTACGATCATTCATAGGAGCTTCGTCCCATATGATAAGATCAGTCTGCTTAAGTAGTTCTGCCATCTGCGTATTTTTTTTTATGGTGCACACTGATTCGTCAGTTAAATCAAGCGGCAATTTGAATCGTGAATGAGCAGTTCGGCCTGATGGGAGCAACAAAGCTGCAATACCTGAAGAAGCGACTGCAAGTACAATTTTTCCATCTGACCTGACCTTAGAAATTATGGTCTTCCAAACGAAAGTCTTTCCTGTGCCTCCGTGTCCATAAACAAATATGAGCTTTTGTTGGTGATTAGTAAGACCTTGTGTTACTTGGTCAAAGATTCTTCGCTGTTCAATGTTTAATTGAGCGATTAATCTTTGACTTTCACTACGTAAAAGCTCACGGTTGTAGGACCTTTCTTCCATTACTGTTCTGTTATTCAAGATCTGTAGCAAGTGAGGTGGAGGTAGATGAAAGCCAAAATCTTGAACCGATTTTCCATAGAAAGTAAGGATCGCCTGTAGCTCATACATAAGACCACCTTCTAAGTCTTGCGCATTAACATGAAGATTTGGTATGTGTAATACTTCTGAGAGTATTAAAGGAATATCTTCTGACATGGAATGTACATGTGACTGCAGCAATGTAACTGGGCTAGAAACATCACAAAAGATGAGGATTTGGCAAAAAAGATTTCTCATTTGAGATGGAGTGGCTGAGAAAGAAGCTTCTTGTAAAGCGATGTTCCATTCTTGATCACCACCTAAAAGGCCCATTGCTTCACACGCTGCTCTATTTGTAGGATAGACAGTTTCGTCAACTGTACGGATATGGCGGAATGACTTTCTACCTTTTTGATGGCAGAGTAATAGTCTCAAGTAGAATGCGTCTCCAGAGCTGGGATGGATATATGTCAATCGACCAATAGCTATGCTGGTTGTACGCCGCCTCCGCTGCCAATATTTCCCATCTTTATACCATGCAAACTCTTTAGGAAAGTTTAAATACGTTAGATGTTGCCCGTCTGTATTGTAAGTGTTATATTTTAACCATTCAGTTAGCGTTGTTCTTTTGTTGTGCTCACTATCGACAACTGCCTGCAATTGCTGCTGCCTTCTAAAAGTGACGCGTTGCATATTTTCAAGGTGAACTGCTAGTATCTGGACCGGTGGATCTCTGCTATGTATGCTGAATCCGAGAATCCTCCAGCATGCTTCATGTGGGCCAATGTATCTAGCATCTTGGAAATTCTTTATTTCATCAATGTGCAATGATTGCTGACTTGTGGTTGCTTCTGCAGTTCCCAGTGTTCTTGTAATCTGAGCGACTATTCGGTCAGTGCCTTTAGAAATGTACTTGAAGAGGTATTTTATCAGCATTGACCATTCACAGTACTCAACATTGATGTGTGCATAGAACCGCATGCATAGAGATCGGTTATGCGGAACGACGTACCCGTTATCAAGCAGGACATTCTGTTTTAATGCTGTTGTGCCTAAATCCCGCCTGCGGTAATGCACATAACCTTTTTGATCAATGAATGTCACAGGACAAAAAGGTTTAGGAAACTTCTTACTACAATCATCACCACGTCGCATACATGGTGCAGACTTGTTGACCAGGCCACACGGTCCATGCATCATGAACTCTGTAATAACTCTATAGCCTTCTGGATCAATCACTTTGTCTGGTAATTCTGCAGAGACATACATGTCCACATCTTCGTGCCTCTGTACACGGTGACTTTCTCTGACCCATAGCAATAAATGACAATGCGGCAAACCTCGTTTTTGAAACTCAACTGTATATAAAACTGCAGTGAAATGAGACCTAGTTAGGTACTAACTAAATGTAATATCTTTAGTAAGGATCACATATATAATTTAAAGCATACCTGCTTCTACATATCCAAAAGGTTTTGATTCTCGTAAGAAAATAACCAAATCATGTATCTTTCTTTCAAAGACACGATCGACAACGTCTGGCCTGTCAGCAACTGTTATATGCGGAAACTCTTGCATATATTCTTCAATTTCAGGCCAGTTAACATTGCATGTGAAAGTAATAAAGAATGATGGGTTCCCGTGCACACGGCATATAGCCAAAGCATCTAAATAATGGCTATACATGTAGCGAGGCCCGCCTGTAAAAGATGAAGGACAGTATTATCCTTGAACCTGCATCTGAACCATCCCGATCACCACGTGAGATTGCATCATATAGCCCAGCCATGTAATCATTGCGAATGTCAGCCCTGGTGCTCTCGTATATAGTCAATCCTTGATTGTTCAATGCTACAGTAAGCAGTGACAACATACTGCTGGAAAAGCCTGCCACTTCTTCTCATTAAGCTATACTGATCAAAGCGATCGTGTAACTCGTATGAATAGTACATCTTCATTGTCATTTTTTTCGCCTGTTCAGAAGTTGAACCTCTGGTTAATAATCTACGGCCCAAATGATAGCCATCTTCACCAAAGATAAAGATCAATGGAAATTGCAGTGGCATATAAGAAGCGTTTAATTTGTTGACTCGTTGCAGAACACGACTGTGTTGTTCAATAATGACATCAAAATCAGTCTGCATATCTGGGCCACCTTCAAAGACAATAGCACCAATAGAATCTCCTGCAGGCAATTCATGCTGCCTCGAACCAACGACACCAAATAAACGGATCTTGAATTGTGGAATATCAACTTCAGCCATTTTATTCCTTGCTGTTCTAAAGAGCTGCACCAATTGGTTATGATTGTCTAGAAGATCAATCAAGTTTTCTACAATGTCTGTGCGCAAGCTGTGACCAGACCTTTGAAAGTTTTCCAAACGATTGGCGACTTCATTTTCTGTATCGTATATATACAACTGCAGAAACTGTGGCCGTGCATCTTCGTCTGGACACATGCTTCCTATCTTGTGATAAATTTGCCCAGAAATTTTGAATACATAAGGACCACGGCCAGTGTTTATAGACCTGTCTACTTGTGCACCTAATGATGTCATTGCAAACATTTGATTATACGCACGAATATTTTCCATGAAGTGACGATTAGTGAAAAGCTCTTTTATATACGGCGGATAGTCATCGTGAGCATCAATCTTTACTTTGCCACCATTGCAACATTTATGATATTCTACATGGTTTGTACGACTCAAAGCAAACTCTTTCAGCATACCAAAAGCGTGCATTGCAATGATGGCACTTCTGATCACATTGGCCCATATGTATGTATGTGTCCGGAGGGCCTGCATTTGAAAAAGATAAATAAAAGTGTAAAAATAAAAAAAAATAAAAAAAGGTGAAAAAAAAATCAGTCGTTCATTTGACTGAGACAACAGGTTAAAGCAAAGCATAAGCATACCTTGCCTAGACCTTGCACGGGTTGTGTGCACATTACGTGGACGGTGTGGTGTTGTTGATGAAGAATGCATTATAACTGGAAGAAACAAAAAGAAAGGTACTGAGGATTTGAAGAATGGATCAAAATACATACATAATTTGTTTAAAAAAAAGGAATCAAACCTTGAGACCGGTATTGTTGCCTATTTGTGTAGGAATTTGAATTGCTGCCAATTGTGAACGCATATTGTGGTGAGGTGCTTTGATTAGATGAAGACGCACAGGCATGTAAATTGGAACGGTGTGGTGTTGTTGATGAAGAATGCATTGTAACTGGAAAAAACAAAAAGAAAGGTACTGAAGATTTGAAGAATGGATCAAAATACATACATAATTTTTTTTAAAAAAGGAATCAAACCTCGAGACCGGTATTGTTGCCTATTTGTGTAGGAATTTGAATTGCTGCCAATTGTGAACGCATATTGTGGTGAGGTGCTTTGATTAGATGAAGACGCACAGGCATGTAAATTGGAAGGCAAATGTAAACGCTGTCTTTCATTAGCAACATGGTAAGGTTGAACATTTGGCTGGTCACAATCCATTGAAGAAAAAGACTCTGTACCTGTTAAAACATAAAGAATATGTCGATCAATCAATAGAAAACGTATACAACGGCAAATGAAAAAAAAAGTGTTCAGAAATTACATAGCAATTCTGCATTGCAATTAATTCCTGAGGACAACAAAGGCCTATTGTCTTGTACACATGTTTCGTCTTCATGAGAAACATCATACAATTTCTGTTTTCCTTTGTCCATAAGCAGTGCACACTGCTAATCACATGAACAATTTTATCTAAGATACGCATCTTCGCATCATTAACTTTTTCCAAGGCAAATTTGACTGAAAAATAGCAGGAAAAAAAATATATTTAATACACAACCAAGTTTAAAGCAATTAATATTAGAAAATAAAGGATGAACTATGAAGAATATCATACGTACTCAGTATTCGCACACCTTGATCAGTGCAGGAATTAATGATATTATGTTGAGAAACAGCACTATTAGGTATATGCGCTTGTTGACTGATAAGAGATACCACACTCTCAAAGTGTTGATATAACAACACATCACTTGAATTACACTATCCGTAGTTAACACCAACAGCATCACATTTTTCAAGGTTCGACACGTCTGGCTGTTCTATACAACTGCTAGCAGCAGAAACATGAACAGGAACAGGCCAAGACCCACATCGGTTCTCACTAATCAAATATAAACTTAGGCCAATACTACCTACATCAGTAAGCAGCCTCTCGACTTCTACATCTACACTATAAGATTCTTAGGTCTGACAAAACCTACAAATACACACTTCCTACAGAAGCAGCAGAGGTAATCCTGTGTATGATTTTTTTTTAACTTTGATACTTGACAACAACAGTCATAGTTTACTCTCCATAGTTAGTGGCTAATAAAAATAGTATAAATTGTACATCAAACGTATAGAAGTATACTCATTTGCATCATATACACATGAAACATAGATGCATATGTTAAAAGTAAAACACATAAGCAGTCTTAACAATATAGAAATTATGCAAAGCACATAAGAACTAAAAACAGTATAAAAGGTGCATCAAACCTATAGACGTGTGCTTGTTGGCATCATATAGACATCAAACATAGATGCATTTGTTAAAATTAAAATAAATAACCATTCTTAACAATTTAGACATTATGCAAACCAACTAAAATCAAAGTAAAAAACCAATAAATATGCATGACTCAAGTAAAACACAATGCACACCTCCTTCAAAAGGTGCTGATCTCTGTATTGTTGTAATAGATCTTTTTTTTTTTATTTTTTTTTTTTTTATTTTCGCACTTTTCTTTTTTCTTTTTCTCTCTACTCTGGATATAGCTGAAGAAATATATTTTGTGGTATAGAAAGTTCTATTCTCTGTATATGAATCATAACACACGTGTACCTGGGTTGAAAAAACAGGCACAAAATGTTAAATCTTAGGTAGAGAAGCCATACCTGAAGAGTAAGGTCACAGAGGACAGGTGGATAAAGCTTATTTATCTCTATTATCTCCATTATCTCTATTATCTCCACAATCGATTTAACGGCAGACGAAAATAGCCCACAAAATGGGCCGCAAATCGAAGAGAAGCTGGACAGGGAAGATGGACAAAGCGGCAAACCAAAGGTGGGCCAATAAATTTTTTGGCGGGAAAAAAGGGTGCAAAACGGCACCGTATTCTATGTGGTTTAATATATATTATAATTAGTGATTATTTATTAGTGCTATTAGAGATATTTAGAGTATAGAAAACGAAATGAAATGGGTAGAGGACTTACCTAGATAGTATGGATTGAATAGGGCAAAGTTTGGGGCGTAGTGTTTGGAAATGGATCACTAGTGCTTCTACCTTCCTCCTTTGGCTTCCTAGAGTGTTTCAAGACTTGTATAGAGGCTGTGGGTTACAGAAATATGGGTGTGTGTGGGCTGTGGGGTTATGTCGAGTGGTTTGTGGGAGTTGGAGTGGAGTAGAGATCTTGTATTTATAGAGAGGGTAAGCTAGGGTTTCTAAAGGGTTCTAGGGCTTCTTTTGGGGTGTGTGAGGAAGACAAGGGAGATGTGGCCTTTCATTTGTGGCGCCACATGGTGTGGAGGGGGAAAGAGTGGTGCGGAAGGCTCTCATCCATACAAGTATATCATTTCTAGAAGCGGGGGGGATGTGGAAACTTAGGGTTTTGACACTTAGACACTTAGGGTTTAGAGATGATAGGGTTTTGGTTGGTTTGTAGTTGAATTCGAACTAAACATAGGAAGAATGGGGTTGTTTGGTTCGAATTAGGCTTTAGGGGTTTGTACATTGAGCTTAGGCATATGGTACTCAAGGGTTAGGGTTCTAGTTAGGGTTTCTAGGGTTGAGGTATTAATTAGAAATGAATTTTAGGGTTTTCTAAATAATTTATGTGTATATCGAATTACATAAAATCAAAGGAAAATAAATTGGTGCTTTAGGGAGTTGTACCATAGGCTTAGGGATGTTGTACTAGGGTTTAGAAAATAAGAAAAATATAATTTTAATAATTTCTTAATTTATATAATTTTTATATAATTTTTATTAAAGTTTTAAGGTAATTAAATGGGTTTTTATTAATATTTAGTTTTTATGCATTAGGGACTTGTACATATATATTTTTATAAAAATATTATTTAGGGTTTTTAATTTTATTATTACATAAAATCATAGTTTTGTGAAATTAGGGTTTTTATCGGGAGTTATGGTGGAATTAGGGTTTCTATGCTTTAGTGACTTGTACATTACCTAAATAAATTGTATTTTAAGGTTTTTAGGGTTTAGTTATTCATAAATGTTGCTATAATGATTTAGGGTTTCATAGTTACTCTATTAGATAAGAAATATTCAGTTTTAAACGCACGTTAACGAATTAACGTAAAGTGGTAAATGGGATATCATAAAGTTTTAGGACAAAGATGTTTATATAGTTAAATACTAAATCAGTTAAGATTGGGTTGCGAGCACGTTTATCGAGGATGTGATCTACGTCACATAAGATAACGTTCATAATCAGATAACAAATAAATAAAAAATTACACGTGGAAAAGGTTAAGTATTCTGAGAGATAGTTTATTGTAACGTGGGATTTTTCACAGTGGTTACATAACTAGGGAGTAAAGATGTCTAAGTAAACACTGCTTTTCCTATCATAAGAGTTACCACCAATTTACCTTTTAGTTTTATAATTAGTTTTGGGTTAGTTGACTAGCAACTAATTCCGCCCACTCTTTCAAAACCCGAGATTTTTACCTGATTTCATAAAATATAAAAATACAAAAAAAAATCATCCCTCACCTCTAGACCTATCTCGACATACACTTCGAGCTTTCCACAACTATTGCGAGACTATTCCCCTAGAGAACGATCAATCCCTCGGACTTACCTATACTACACTACAACGGTTAGGTACACTGCCTAGAGGATTGTAAAACTTCCTTTGAGAGGTTCGCATCCCTCACATCAAGTTTTTGGCGCCGCTGCAGGGGAATAGTTAATAGTTTAGGTTCGATTTCTAGCTCGTTTAGGTCTACTCACGAGATTCCTATCAAGTGAGATTTTTATTTTCTTTTTATTAGCTTTCTTGTATTCTATCTTTTCTTCGTTCCCTTTGTTCGTAATCCATATGATTTGCTATCATGGTGGATGATAATATCTTTAAACCCATTAACCAACCACACCAAGCACACCAAAAGCAACCCCACCAAGAACAACCACACCAAGACCCACCTCGAGCCCATACTCTAGGTGAGTACTCCAAACCTAGCCACCAGGGCTATCGAAACACCATTGAGATCCGTCAAAGAGCCAATGTGTCTCCCTTGCGATCCAACACTATCCGGTTGGTGCAAGGCGGATGTGCATTCCATGGACTTCGTTCCGAAGATCCAAATCAACATCTCAAGGATTTCCTTAAAATCATAGATTCTATAGACTTTGATGTTGCAACTCAAGAGACAACGCGTTTGCGTCTCTTTGAATTCTCTCTACGTGACCAAGCTAATCATTGGCTTGAGTGTTTATCCGCGGGATCTATCTCATCTTGGGATGATCTCACTTCTCGTTTCCTCGCTCAATTTTCCCCACCGGGGAGAACTACCAAGCTAAGGAACGACATTTTGATGTTCCGGCAACGTCAAGGTGAAACTCTTTACGAAGCTTGGACTCGTTTCAAGGACTTACTCTAAAAAGTCCCTCATCATAGCATTGATCTTTGGCTTCAAATCCAAATTTTCTATGATCATGTCAATCAATCCACAAGGCAAACCATTGACCCGGTGGTAAGCTTCGTGACAATAATGCGGATGAATCGTGGGGAATCATAGAAGATCTTGCTCTCTATGACAACAAATGTTGGAATGACCCCCGCGAGTTGAGCAAAACGGTCAAGGCAATATCCTTGCCTTCGAATAACTCAAGCATTCCCGATCGTAGGATCATACAACTTGAAGACAAAGTCAAGTTTCTCATGAAATCCTACGAGGCTCCTAAACCAACAAGTCAAGTGAACAAAATCACTTCTTCATGTGAATTATGTAGTGGTCCCCATGACACTCGTGATTGCATGGAACTCCCCGAACAAGCTTTTGCGGATTATGCATCCTTGCGTACCGACGGAGCGGGAAATAAGTGGTTCACTTTCAAACCCGAGCAAAACACCCTTGGTGATTCATACAACCATCTTGGAAAAATCACCCAAACTTTAGGTGAAACAAAACCAAAATTATTCTCAAAACAATTTTTCAAATCCACATAATCGTTTTCAACCAAACGGTTCGTCCTCGAACCGTACTTTTAACAATAATCCTTCCGACAATTCCAAAAATCTTGAAGGATTAGTGTCTAATTTTATGTCATCTCAAGAAGCTCGTTTGTCCAAGTTTGAAGCCGATTTCAAACAACAACAAAGCGAGATGACAAATAAAATTGAAAACTTGTTAAAGGCTCTCAACAACCAAGTGATAACCCCGTCAAGTAGAGTAGCTAGGAACACAAGTGGGGGTAGTGAAATTAAGGAACCCTCATCATCAAAACATGTCCACTTTGCTAAGGCCATCACTCTACTACCACCAAATAAGATTAGTGAGGAGGAAGATCAAGAAATTGTAATAGAAGGTATTAGTGATCCTAGGAAGGAGGCAACGGATGATGAGAGTAAGGAAGAAGGAGAAGTAGATAACGAATGCTTTAATAGGTTCCCACAAAAGGTGAACTTGCATACCATAAGTATTTGTTAGATGACCCTAATCCACCATATTACATGAATCTACCGATCATCCAAGCGGGTTACCCATCCAACAAAAATATACCATGTAATATCGGTCATGTACATTGTGGAAAGCTTACATTGACCTTAAGTCCCCCATAACTATTATGACTATGATACATTAAAATTGGATTACGAAAAAGCGATTGGCACCTAGGAGAGACCCCGATAAGGAAAAGACAAGTAATTTTGTGAGGCGAGTTAAGGGAATGCATGTTTTTGTTGGAAATTTCACATATGTTACGGATTTTGTGATTGTGGAGGATATTAGTCCAGCGGTTGATTATTGTTTGACTCACGTAGTGTTAGGTAGGCCATTCGTGGAAACTTCTAAGATGACTTATGACCCGTCCTTAGGGATAGTTAGGTTTAAAAATGAAACGGATAAGATTGCCTACCAAATGCCGCATAAAATTGAACAATTTAGACGATTCTCAAGTTTAGAGAAGGAATATAAGAAATCGGTTTATTATAGGAATGAAGATGATAAGAGAAGAGGTGTAGACTATGTGATGAAGAAGATACTTGGTTTTTACAAAGAATGTTTAAAATTAGGTCCAGAATATAAAACCAAGGTAGAAGATGACTATGGAGTCACGTAAGAGGCATGAATTTAAGTCTAGCTACAAGACTCGTTAATAAAGAAAAGCGCTTCTTGGGAGGCAACCCAAGCTTTTTGTTTGTTTGTGTGATTTTTATTTTTATTTGTGTGTTTTATATATATATATATATATATATATATATATATATATATATATATATATATATATATATATTATATATATATGTCTTATCATCATTGCTTTAATCTTTCATGTTTCCAATACTTTGCAAAAATGCTTAATTTTGTTTTTAACCACGTCTTAATTGCATATAAAGGTATTTTACAAAAAATAAGTGTAGGGAAGATCATATATATTTAAAAGAACGAATTCGAACACGAAAGTTAACAATGAATGATTAGCATATATCTATGTGTTTGTTTGAGTCAAATGCTTGTATCAAGTCACAATGAATGTTTTGTAGAATTTCCAGGTTTTAAATACTCAGATTTTTCCTGAAATTCTCCAGAAACAAAACGCAAAAATATTGTCAGGTCATTCCTGACGGCGTCAGGGTTTATAATCCGACGGCGTCAGGTACTGTAGCAGCACAGTTTTCCAGGATTTTGTTTTTCTGCTGGAACTTAATTTTTGAAAATATTTTAGAATTTTTAATTTTCAGGAATCTATAAACATTATTTTGCAAGCATTATATTTTATTTGCTTTCTAGGAATTAGTTTTTTTTATATAGTTTTACCGCCGATTTTATGTGAGGTTTCGTGTTTGTTTTTTTAGTGAATTACATGTTACATTGGACAATAAAATAAACTTCAATACGTGCACATCTTTTTATTTTCTTGGAGGAGGATTTAACCATGTTTCACATTGCCCATGCCGAGCAAATCAGGAGAGTATTAGTTTCTTTCATCTATTTTATTTTTCCCTTTGTCATAACTTTGATACTTTTTAAGAACATTGGGGACGATGTTCAATTAAAATGTATAACTCGCTTGATATTTGTTTTGTTTTCTAGTAAATGTGTAATAAGCTAATAGAGATACTTGTTAGGGTAATTTTAGCACCAAATTTAATTTTTTTTACAACATATAGGAGTGAAACTTAGTTTTAATAAGCGTCTCATGGATAGGAATTATATAGCTAGCACAAAAACCCTTTCACTCAAAAATTTTCACCCCAAAATTGTGAGGTTCGCCTTTAGATCTATAGGAAAAAGCATTCACTTTTAATTCTTATGAGTGTACCAGTAGTATATAGATTCTAGAACTTGCGTTTGTGATGCATCCCGAGATCGCTAGTGAGACTACATTCGTGTAGTTAGGATTTACTAAATGATAAGAGGCATTAGGATAACCCTTTTTTTAAAACTGTTTTATAATTACGTTGGCTTCATTGGTCAAGTAATTTCCCCACACCTTTGCGATGTACTCATTTTTAGTGCACGATACCCCTAGTACACCCCTCAGAGCCTATCCTTTTTGCGGTTCTTGTGATATTTCAGTGGAATCCAAAATATTAATGAAGAACATTATTTACAATCCACCCCCATATGTACACCCAAATCGCCATAGCCTACATTGTATGCACTTATTTTTAGTGCATTATTGTTACAACTTATGTGTTAAACCCTTTCTTAATTATCTATGGGTTACATGGTTGCTAAGTCGAGTCATATTTTGTAAATACAGTTTTGGGACGATTGGGACTAATGGGTAAAGTAATAGTTATGGAGTAATGGGGAAGAATGTCAATGTTATTACCCCCATATATGCATTAATGTTTAAAGTTCAAGTGTAGGGAAGTTGCAAGTAATCCCTTTGTAATGATGTATTATTTTGGATGGTAGGGCAAGAGTGTATGATAATATATATATATATATATATATATATATATATTATATATATAATATATAATATAAAATATATAAAGAAAAAAATTCAAAAAAAGATGAAAAAGAAAAAAAAAAAAGAAAAAAAGAAGAAAAAGAAGAGAGAAAAAAACATACGGACTATCACCCTGTCTTTTATTTTTGTTTTAGTCAATAAAGTGTCAAGAAAAATACAAAAAGAGTTAGTAGTTAGCGAGTCGAGTCGAGTCTTGGCTTAGCAACGCCTCATTGTACATGTAATTGACTATGATGATTGACTTCCCACCAGTAAAATTTCATATATATAACAAAACCGTGTTTTCCATACCCTTACACCTAACATTACAACCATTTAAAAGACCTCTTTGATAGTTTATCCTAGGTGCTTATTCCAAAGTGGTAGAGGTTTGATCCGTTCCCAAGCCTATGGTAATCTATGTACTATGTCAGCTAGACATTGTTTTATTTTCTCGTTTCCATTTGTTATATAAATTTATACACCTGAGAGATGTGAGAATCCAAATAGTTTATGTGAGGTGCTAGTATATAATTTATGTGCTTGTTACGACTAACGTGGAACGATTGTATGTTGTAATTACTTTTATATTAATGTTAAATGACCCTAACTTGTAAATTGATTAGGATAAAAGCATATTTGCTTAAGTACAAGTAGATCCCAAGTGTAAGGATATTTGATGAGGAATGATTTGGTGCCTTTTTAAGGGGTCATTTAAGGCCAAAATCATATTTATATGATCAAATATTTCCCAAAATCATTTCTTTTTGCATTTTAGGTACTTGGGACCAAAAATCTGGAATTCGGCACATTTATGGCTTATTTGGACGAAAAAGTGAAAAAAACGACGAAGTCCCAAATTCTGTCTGATAAGGGAGTCTGACGGAATCACACATTACAACGTGACGCCGTCACATGCAATTGAAGATGGATTATTGGCTCAGATTTAGCAAGCAACGCCTTAGTCAAATCTGAAGACATTATAACCTGACGGCGTCAGGTGTATTTGAAGACCAAGATTTCGTAGAAAGTTAACAAGAGACGGCCCAAAGCATTTACAAAAGGACGGCATCAGACATCACATGACGGGGTCAGACATCATAAGTGACGCCGTCACAACGGCGAATTTGAGAAGACTAAACCCTAATTGGAGGCGAGCTGACGGCGTCACACTTTGCATGTGACGCCGTCACACTTTGCATGTTTTTCATAATTCTTGAACACTTTAGAGACGCAAACCCTAGCCAAATTTTAAAGCTTTTGTAAGGCTTTTACAGCCTTTGAACTCATGTTTCATTAAAGATAAGTTATTTCTTTGATCATTCGATATGTCTATGTATTGTTTGATTATGTGTTTATCTTTTATTTGCTTTAACATGCTAGCTTAAGTTATTAAGTGTTTGGTTAGATCTAATGAAACCTAGTTATTGATCATTGATTTTTCGTCTCTTGTTTAATTGATTGCCTCGCATTAGGATAAGAAAACTGGCTATGTTCTTGTATGTATTAGCTTGAACGTCTTATAAAACGCAACCATAGAGTGTACTATTGGTTTCCTCGTTGGTGTTGATCCCAACTATATACTTGATCGAATTCCCTTAGCTTGTAAAGGTTTATTTATGCTAGATAAACTAACAAAACTAGTTATAGATACTGTATTGAATTACTAAGGTTTATGCGGAATCTAAACAATAGTATTAAGAAGAACAATGATCACAATAGTAAACAAACCAACAGCTTCAATATATTAACACGAATACTCTGAAAGTAGGAGGGTTTACAACTTGAAGCAATGAATAAAAACCTATTGATCTCTATGCCCTAGGACCTCCTTTTATAGACTAAGGAGTCCTAGTCGGCTTACAATAACTTTCTACACAAGATAAATATCTTTTTTATATTTATCTATTACTAAACTTTCGTTACAAGATATTCTATAAACATAAACGGACTCAATCTCTTCAGCAGTAGTAACAATTAACCAGCAACATTAACTCTTTATACTCGCAGTACTAACTTTGAAGCATTTGTAACTTAGTACTAGCAGTACTAAGTTTCCTTCTAGCAGTATTAACCACTTTGAGTATTTTTCCTTGAAGTCTTTCAGCAAGTCATAATGTACTCTAGCAGTCTTAACTTCAACTAGCAGTCTTAACAATCATAACTAGCAGTAGTAATGTCTTGGAACAATTCTTGTGTAGACCATGAGCAATCTTAACCATGTAAGCAGCAGTAACTCAAAAAGCCTTTAAAACCCAACAATCCTCCCCTAAACTTGATATTTTCCCTTAAAATCATCAAGTTTCCTTTAAAGCTTGAATCTTCACTAGGAGGATGCTTCCAAACACTCTATTTTCTCATTTTCTTATAATCAGCACCATAGAGTTGTTTCTCCATTTTCTTGAGCAACTGATAAACCATCTTAGACCAATAATCAATCTTCTGTTTAACAGTACCATTCAACATCATATTAAGAGTAGCTTTACTTGGAGGATAGTCTTTCTTAACTAGCATGTAGATATGTAATCCTCTCATCATCACTGTATGTACTCCACATGATTGAAAAAGTTTCCATAGCACCACTTTATTTCCCTTCTGTTCTGCCCATACACTATCTTCATGATGCCATTCAAACATAACTTTTAAGTCTCTCAGAGAATCCTATCCAAAATGCCTTCAGGCCTAGTTAATCCATACTTAGCTTTAACCAGTCCCCATAATGTCTCTAGGTCTTCTCTGTCAAACTTTCTGAGCATTTGATCAAAAGTAACAAATCTTTGAGATGTTCCACCAACCCTTATAATTTCCCACCATGCAGTTTTTCCATGATACCCTGTCTTCCAGTCAATAATGGGTATCTTGGTCTTCAATGGAACAACATCAATGATTTCTTCATCATGGTCTGAAGCAAGTTGAGTTAAAAGTATTAACTTAGCTTTTGCTTCTTCTTACTCTACTTGCTCTGTTTGCACATCAACTTTCTGCTTCTTGCTGCTTACAGACTCTAACTCTGACCCTGTTCTTTTATTACTACTATCTTCAGTTGTCTTTGCTTTCTTAGAACTCCCCACTACTTCGTCTAAACTCAAAGCAATAAAAGTATTTGTCCTTCTGAAAAGTATGTCAAACTCTTCTTTAATTCTTCTTTGATTCTGTCATAACTCATCCATTTGAATTGAGCTTGTTTCCATCCTCCCATATTTTTCAGATAAGTCTGCATAAAAGTCTTTCTTTGTGCCTGAGTAGGTGGTTTGTTCCTTTTAGCTTCAGATCTCTTCCTTGCTTGGTCAGCTAGAAATTGCATGAAGAGCTTTGACTTTTCTTCCAATGATAGCTCTTCCTGTTCATCTTGCCACATTTGTTGAGCTAACATGTGATCAGCTTCACATTTAGCTTGAATGTCATCCCTTTCATTTAAATCATATATCATAGCAAGACTATCTTCTTTCATCAAGTATTTTCTGATTTTCAGCATCATACTCTTCTTGTTGTTTCCTTGCTATCTCAGCATCTAAGAGCATTTTCTTTGATTTTGAAAGAATCTTTTTAGGCTCTTCAGGTTCTACCGTAATGCTTTTGCCTTTGCCCTGTGGTGGTGGTTGTGTAACTTTTGTTGTTGTTGTTGTAGAAGATGGTTCTCTTATTATAACTCCTTTGACTGGTGGCTTTGACTTCTTCAGATCAATCATTGCTTGAGCCAAAACAGTTTCATCATCCATCACTTCAACATTATCAGCAGTAGAAACATCCTCTTTGTTAGCAGTTGTAATTTTTGGCTCAGCGGTAGAAACTTTTGTTGCAACAACATAAACTTTTGTTGCAGCAGCATAAACTTTTGTTGCAGCAACAGAAACTGACTCACTAGCAACAGTAACATGCTCACTAGCTGCAATAATTTCTTCAGTAACAACAACATCCACCATAGCTTTTTCTACTTCAGCAACCTTCAAAATATCAACATTTTGAGTTTCCACTACTTGTCCATCTGCTCTTCTTCAACAACCTTAGCAGCTTTATCTAAAACCACTTCATTATCCATCATATCAGCAACCACAAACTCATGAACCCACTCATCATCCAAATTATCAAACCCAGTTTCAAACTCCTCCCCTGAAGCTTGGCTTCCATTCCTCCCCTGTTTGGGAGCATCCTCCCCCAAACTTGTAGCTTCAGAAGAACTAAGCTTTGTAGCAGTCCCTACTTTGTGAATTCTTTTGAGCTTGTGGGTTCTTGACCTTTGTACCCCTTCTAAGAACCTAACTCTTCTCTTCAACAATTTGATTTCATCACCCTGAGAAGCAGCTATTTGTTGTAGGTCAAGAACCTGTTGTGACAATGTGGTACAAGTAACCCTCAATTCATGAATGAGTTCCATACTACCCTCAGCACTTCGGAGTGTGTTACCTCTCCCAAGTGGTGCATCATTGGGAATGTTAGACTCAGCCCCAAACCTAGTTTGAGCACTTGAGCCCCCCATGGTTTCTGGGCGCCTGGGGATTCCTTCACCTGATTCAGTTCCATGGGAACTTGAAGCATTAGAAGTTGCCTTGGTTGTGGCTCTCAGTGATGTTACCACTGGCCTGTGTTGCATCTAAGCTAGCAACAGTAGTGGCATCCCTTTCCAAACTACCTCCCAACTCCTCATGGGTAGCCTCATCTGCTTCTATACCAACACTAGCCTGAGGTAGCTGAGTGCCCTTTTTAGTGATCCTATGGTTATAGGTCTTTTTATGTGGTTGAGAAGAAGAAGGTAAAACTGTGGGTGTGTGCTGGGTTACAGTTGGGATTACCTGAACCTTCACCCTGGGTCTGAGATTGGTCAAGTGCCACCATTTCAGGAAATAATGGTGTCACTTTCCTAGAAAAATCTTTACCCACCCTTCTCATATTAGCAAACAATTTCTTTGTAAGCAAGGGTGCATCAAAAGTTCTTTTGTGAACTTTCTTCAGAGAAAGTTGTTGATCCAAAAACCATTGCAAAAATCTTGGATATAGAAAATAATGACTTGATTTATCCAAGTTCTTAACCAAACCTTCCAAAATCATTTTAGAAAAATTAAATTGCTTTCCTGAAATGAGGCAAATTATAGCAAAAGCCATACTAGTACCAAACTGATTCCAGCCAGTAGTTTTAGGTCTTCAACAATGTAGGAAGGTGTGGATTAAGAATTTCCATTGAGGTGAGAAGAGTCCTTTATAAAATTTCAAAAATTGCAGAGTTTGTGAGACACTCCACACCATTATCATCTACTAGATGAAGTGATTCCCTAACAGAAGACTCAGTGAGGAGTATTTCTTTGTCATCTACATTAGCCTTTATTTGTACTTCCCCATTAATAGTTATGGCCTTAGCATTAGACCAAAACTGGTTAATGTGAGAAAGATATATAGTAGGATTCACAGTTAATGCAAACCTTATAGGGTTTGCATTCAAGAAATCAATGATTTATGAGACTTTTTAGGTTTATCAAGAAAGGAACCAATGTTGTGACTCTCAGCAAATTGACGTGTAGACATTATGAGTTAGGGTTTGTGAGTTAGGGTTTGTGAATTAGGGATTTTGAATTTAGATGATAAAAACCTGTTAGGGTTTGGGATTAGAAAGAATTATGAGTGCGTGAAACTGATTAAGTGATCCATGTGGGGATTTAAAGCCATAAGTGAAAAAGTTACAAAATCGTCCCTGCACTCTCAGACATAGCAGCATAAACCTAGCAGTAGTAAGTTAGGCTTAGAAGCACTAACTTTTGCCCAGCAGCACTAAGTCTGTTTTTCACTCCAAACAACTTAATAATAAGCACTCCAACACTTCTCATTGCTTATTCTGCAAAAGATTAGTCCAAAAACACCAAAACACATTCTCTAAGAATCATATACTCAATTATACTTAGCAGTTCTAAGTATAACAAGCAGTTGAAATTATAACTAGCAACACTAATTAGAAAATGTTGTCAGGAGTTATGTTATCTCTTCTAGGAACTTTAAGCAAAACATGACTTTCATCAGTTAGATTAAAGTAAGGAGACAAGACAATACACTCAGTGTCAGTAAAAAGAACAATGTTCTTTTTGTCACACATTTGTGAGACACTAAAGAGATTGAACTTTAGCTCTGTTACAAAGTACACATTTTCAAAATCTAATTTACCAGTTCTTATTGTACCTTTCCCTGTGATTTTCCCTCCTCTAGGGTTACCTCCAAAGGCAACATATCCTCCATCAATTTCTTCATAATCATCAAGATAGGACATGTTTCCTGTCATGTGCCTAGAGCATCCACTATCAATAACACCTTGATCTTGTAGTTCCACCTGTGGATTTTCCTGCACATAAAGTAAGAAAATCAGTGTCTCTTGGGGACCCAAGCCATTACTGACTTGGATATGCCTTGTGCATCAACAAAATCAAATTTCTTTAAAACAATTGATGCACTGTTGTTTCTGGAAAGATGATCTAAAACTTTAATTTTTGGTTTCCATAACCAACAAGCTGAGGCCTTAACAACATAAAAATGATTTCCCAAAACAGAATCAGTTACTACTTTTGGCTTAGCAGTAGAAACTACTGCTTTTGCCTTAGCAGCACTAAATGTTGTATCCTTTTGAATGGGTCTTGTTGCATATGAATGTGACAATTTTGAAAAATGTAACCTTGATTTAGCACCATTCTCTGTTCTTTTAGTGGGAGCAGCATTAATTTGTCTAGCAGTATTTGTTAATACTGCTGGTTTAAAAACATTTTGTTTGGCAGTATTGACTGATACATACCCAGATTTCATTAACACAGCTCCTGGAACTATATTTCTTTTAGCATTAGGGTGAGTATTTTTAGAAAAACTTTGATGGTTCACCCTCTTAGCATAGTTCCAAACAGGCTTTTGATTATTATGACAGTCCTGTTGCAAGTGCTCAAAACTACCACAGAAATAACAAGCCTTATTGATCAATTGCCAATCACATCCTAGCCTTTGAGACACCATATTATTCCAATTCCTCTGATTCCCTCTAGGACTGTGTGTGTTGTTCCTAGGTTTCTTAACAAGATCAACAATTTTCCTAGTCAACCTTCTACCAAACTTAGGTTTGACAAACTCTGGCTTTTCAACACTAGGCTTAATTGTTTCTCTTTCAACCTTTGGTTGAGACTCATCCTGTTCCTCATCATCAGATACCCAATCTTCAATAATTGGGGCATCACTTCTAACTGGTTTAAGTTCTACCTCACTAAACTTAATTTTAGCACTCTCATCTACAGACTTACTAACATATTCATCTAAGACTGTAAAAGGCAAATCCTTTGAGGGAGGTGCAAACATTCCTGTAATAGGAGGAGGAACAGACTTATATCCTACACCAGACTTACACTTGTTTATAATCTGACTATCAATTATCTTTTGAGTTCTTTCAGGTGCATATTCAAGTGTATCTACACTTAGTTGTATGTCTGCTTTTTCTTTTTGGGCTGCATCTTTTTCATTCTTAGCAACTTCTAGTCTTTTTCTAAGTTCTTTAATGAGTTCATCTCTAACATAAAGTTCAGTTTTAAGTATATTAATCTTTTCAACATACTCAAACTCATTTTCTTTAAAGAACTTTAATATTTGTTCCACAGACTCCTGGCGTACTTTATATCCTAAACATAGCAACTCATACTTTCTTAAATCTTCTAAAAGTTTATTAATCCTAGATTTAAGTGTCTCAACAGTATCTACACAAGATTTATATAAACAACTAGAAACATTAGATACCTCAGAATCAGAACTGGATGAAGAAGAAGAATAGGCCATCAATGCAAAGTTTGGTCCTTCTATTGCTTGATCACTCCAATCATAGCCACCTAAACCATCACAAGAAACCAAAGCTGTGGAATTGCTTGGTTCCACAGGCATAGTTCTCATTCAACTTTCACCATTCTTCTGATCTTGGCTACTTGGTGCCCTGCATTCTCTGGAAAAATTTCCTTTCCTGTGACAATCGTAGCATTCAACCTTTGACTTATCATGCCCCATGTTGTCCTGCCCATTGACTTTGAGCTGCCTTCCTGTGTTCTTCAAAAATCACCTTGCCCTCATTGTCAACATTGCCATCTGCCACTTCAAATCCATCTCTTCAAGATCATCAGGATGAATTGGTTCCAAATCCTCATTCACCAGTTGAGGACTATTAACTTGACTAGTCAAGAAAGCAAAGATCACAGCATCACTCAAGTTGTCAACATTTGTTGAAGTAGCAGCAGAAACTTGAGTGCTATCAGTATTAACTCCATGAGCAGTAGTAACTGCTTCATTGGTACTGCTATTGTTGTTTGAGGAGGACACAAAGGCCATGTTCTGTGTATTTATACTGGAGCTAGATGATCCTTTGACCTCTGGTTCATAAACCTTCAAGTTGTTGTACAAATCATCCATGCTCATTGTGTCTAAAGTATCTTTGTTTCTCCACACAACAACATGTGTGCTCCATTCAGATGACAGGCTTCTCAGAAACTTTTGATTCATGTCTTCCAGAGGAATCACTTCCCCCTACATCTCTAACTGACCGATAAGCTTTTGTAGTCTATCAAAAGTTTGATCTAACTTTTCAGAACCTGAAGAAGAAAAGTTTTCATACTGCTGCTTCAAGAGATTCTTCCTTGTCTTCTTAGTAGCAGCATTACCTCCAAACCTCTTCTCAATAGCTTCCATCAGAGACTTGACATCTTTAATGGAGTTGAACTTCAATTGATGCTCATTAGGAATGGCCATCATCAAAGTACTCCTGGCTTTAACTTCCAATCTCTTCTTAGCTTTTTCCTTAGCAGTTGTAAGAGGAATCACTGTAATAACACCTTCAGCAGATGTTGTTGTTTTTGGTGGTTCATTTCCATTCTCAACAACCTCCCAGAGTTGAAAGTCAAGCATCTGGATGTACTACTCTATTCTCATCCTCCAGGTCTCATATTTACCAGCCTTAAGCATTGGAACCTTTGATGCAGCAATTATGTGAGTAGTTTCTGAATCCATGGCTTCAGTAAGATCTTAAACAATCTTGAGCTTTAAACAAGTTCTTCTTTATTACAGCTTCTAGATCACAAGGTCTGATACCACTTGTTGACCCCAGCTATATACTTGATCGAATTCCCGTAGCTTGTAAAGGTTTAGTTATGCTAGATAAACTAGCACAACTAGTGATGTGTGTCGAGAGTGCAAGTTTTAAATTTATAAACACGATCTACCAATGATTCAAACGAAACACATACGAGCAAGTATACTCGTCCGTGCGTAGCAAGAGGTGATATGGTATGCCGAGGTCGTTCACAAGGATTTGTTTAGTTTTTATGTAACGTGAGTTTGATTATAACAAAGACTTAGTAATGATTCTAAAGAAAGAAAATAATGATGATGATGTAAATTCAATATATTAAAAACTGCACTTGCCTAGACTAGTTTGCACAATTCCCTTGATATGATTATGACAATGGTTCAAATCGATTATGATCAATAAATTAGATGGTGCTCTAATTTGATTAGTTGGTGTACTAATCCTCTTGTTTTCAACACTTTCAATCCTCGTCAAGATTTTAAGATGACAAAAACAATATTAAATTTTGATCAAACAAGACTAACATAATTCAATCACTTGATTCGCTATCGTTTCACAAGTAATTGACAACTACACTTTTAGTTTTCTAAGTTTAACCAAGTTACATATGAAATGGTCAATACATAAGGTAACACCTTCATAGACAAAGGTTTACAATTGATTAAATAACAATGTCTCTTTCCACCTATTACACCATTAATAATCAACCAAACTTGATAACTCTTTTGTTTATGAAAACTTTGAAAGCACAATTCGATCTTAGTATTAGATTTTAATTGAATTAGAACCATAGAGTCATAATCAATCAACATTCATGTAACAAACATCATCTAGGCAAGTGCACAAGGCACTTAGCCGCTCATGGCAAACAAAGTAATAATCACAAAAATTATATCACTTGAAATCATGATTAAAGAGTCTTACAAAAGTTGTAATGATGATTACAAGACTTACGAACAATTATGAGGTGATCAACAATGATTCCTTTGATGATCACAATGATGGATAATGAATGTAAGTCAACTTCTTCCTGCATTTTCTTCTCTGTAGCCTTCTTGAGAGAGTATGAGAAATTTGGTATATGAGTATGTGTCTTTTCTCTCTAGTCAGTGCTTCTAATTAATAGAAAACTACTCCTTGGCCAACAAGCAAGTTTCTTGGGCACCAAGTGTCATAAAATTCTGGACATGAAGTAAATGAAGCATAATGACAACCCACATGAAGAGTTAGATCATTAAAAGTAGTCATTAAGTGTGCCAGGAGTTGCAGCAACCCAAGTTTGAAGTCTCAACCTGAGGTTCAGATTCCAGCCCAAGGTTTGGAGTAAGGTTGGCATGGCAGTTTTGAACCTTGGGTTGAACTTAAGCCTTAGTTGTATTTCTTGAACCTTTGGTTGAGGAAGCAAGCCATAATTCATAGCAAACTTTGCATGTAACTTCTCATTCATTTCATCAACACTTGATCTTTTCTTGAGCTCGGAAATCTTTGTAACTTGATTCTTTATCTTTGATGATCTTCCCAACGTCTTTATTATGCGTAGAATCTTTCATTTTGCATAAGCTCTTGATTTAGCGACTTTTCCCCATCTTTCTAGCTATTGTAACCACTGTGAAAAATCCACACAATAATAAACTATCTTATAGAAAAACTTATCCTTTTCTACGTGTAATTTTTTTTATTTGATCATAACTGTTATCTTATGTAAATCACATCCCTGATAAACGTGCTCGCAACTCAACCTTAACTGATTTAGTATTTAACTATATAAAACATACTTGACCTAAAACTTTATTAGATCCCATTTATCACTTTACGTTATTTCGTTAACATCTAAAACTGAACGTTTCTTAATTGATAAGAGTTTTATAAAACCCTAAACCACCATAACAACATACGTAAGTGACAAAACCCTAGAAAGACTAAAATACAATTTATCTGATTAATGTACAAGTCACTAAAGCACAGAAACCCTAATTCCACTATAACTCCCGATAAAACCCTAATTTCACAAAACTATTATTATATGTAATAAAATCGCAAAACCCTAATAAATGTTTTTATAAAATATATATGTACAAGACTTTTAAACTAAAGTACAAGTACTTAATACACAAACATAAGAATATTAATATAAATACCATTATAAACCTTAGTGTACTCATTTTAAGACACATTGTCCAAGTATTCTCTATATTAACTTTAAAAATTAATTACTTAACATATCAGATATATGTACAAGTCTTCTAAATTAAGGTACAAGTCTTTAATGCTTAAAAATTAACTATTAATAAAAATCTTATATAAACCTTAATAATAAATATTTTTAAAGGCACATTTTGTAATAATTTTACACATTAATTTTTAAAATAAGTTTATTAATTTATAAAATAAATGTACAAACTCTCAAACCCATGGTACAACCCTCTAATGCACAAAAACATAAAAACCCATTTAATTACTTTGAAACTGTAATAAAAATTATATAAAAATAATGAAAATTAAGGAAAAAGTAAAATTATATTTTTCATATTTACTAAACATTAGTACAACCTCCTTAAACCTAAAGTACAACTTTCCAATGCACCAGATTATTTTCTCCTAAATTTCTATAAATCGAAATACATATAAAATATTTAAGAAATCCCTAAAAATTATTTCTAATTAATACATAAACTCTAAAAACTCTAAACTAAACCTTAAACCCTAAAGTGCCATACCCTTAAGCATGATGTATAATTTCCCCAAGCCTAGTTCGAACCATTCCTTCCATATTTACTCAACCTAGTTCGAACTAAACTAAAACCAAACTAAAACCCTAACTTACTTAAAATCTAAGACTCTAAATGGAAGAACCCTAGCTCTCCACATCTCCCTCCTCTAGAAGATAGGTACTTCTATGGATTTTAGACAAGACACATCACCCCTTCCATATATCACACGTCCAACCTTCCCCTACCTCACACATGTCCTCACAATCCATGAACCACACCATCTTGTTCCTTAAAAACCCTAACAAGATGACCTTTGAACCTTGAACCCTTAACCCTTTCTTTCCTCTATAAATATCAAATCAATTCCCTTCACTTTCTTCAAATCCTAATTCGAATCACCTACAAACAGCCCTAATCTCATTTCCTAGCCTAAAATACAAGCTAAACAAAACCTTAGGAAGCTTAGAAGTGAGGGAACAACTAGTGTTAAAGATTCAAATTCAAATTCATCCTAAAAGCCTACTCGAACTAAGAATTCCAGTAAGTGACTCCAACTCTACTTTATTCAGTTTATTTACTTTGAAATATCTCTAAAAACAATAATATATAATCACTAATACCAAACACAATCAAAAACTATAAAATTTCTTTTTCCATTTCTTGTCTGATCAAACCAGGAAACCAAACGACTCCATATATCTTAAATAATTGTAAAAGAAATCAAGAAGTGATAAAGTATGTTAAAAATGAGTTTAATATACATAATATAATCATATCATGTGTTAAAACATGTTTAGAAACTCTAAAAATTCGAAAACCTATTTGCTTTTCTTTTTCTGTTTCCATCGCTAACCAACAGCTCCACAACACCAACTTTGACTTAAAAACCGACCCCCAAACGACTTTCATAAAATCTGATTTTTGGCGGATCAAAAGTTCACCTAACTAGCTAAAATTAGGAAAAAGAATTTTGAAATATGATTGAGTATTAACAAAGTTATCGAGCCCTACTTTTCTGTCTTTATCGCTAAAAACTACAAACCCAGGTTTTTATTTTATTTCTTTCGACCAGTGACCCAACTTTAGAGCTATTTTTCGAACCCTTAACCATCACTAAAAATTCTGAGTTTTTGGCACATTAAAGATCACCTAGCTAAGTTATTTTAGAAGAAAGAATCATGTAAAATGATCGAACGATTTAAAAGATATCGAGTCCCAAACATTCACCTTCATCGCTGGAAATCACAAACCAAATTTTTCATTCTATCTCTTCAATTTTAATGTTCCAACTCGTCCACTTTGGACATACTTTTCGACCCACAAATGATCACAAGAAAATGTAAATTTTTGCAAAACTAAAGATCACATGGCTGTTTGATTTTAGGAGAAAGAATCTTGTAAAAAGATTTAATGGTTAAAAAGATATGCGAACTCAAAACCGCCCACTCGCTAGACTAAAAATCCATTTTTCCAGATTTCGCCAAATTATAGCTTTACTCGACTGACTTTGAGGAATACTTTCAACCATCAAACGATCTTCAAAAATTATGAAATTTGGTCAGTAGCGAGACCACCCAGCTAACTTTATGTAGGAAAAAGAACGGGGAAAAACCGAACCCTCGCCTCGTATTTATTTGTGTCCAAAAAGGGGGTGATCACAAAACTATTTTTAAACCTTAATATATATATATATATATATATATATATAATATATATATATATATATATATATATATATATATATATATATATATATATATTTCGAGATTAGAGTTTTTATGGGCCGAAATTGTAAATTATCCAAAGTTATTTTAATCAAAGATCATTTTTGCCAACAATAAATAAAAAGGGGTAGAAAATGTCATTTTCAAAACTCCAGGGTAGAAACTGTCAATTAACCAAAGTTCAGGGGTAAAAGTTGTAACTTTATAAAAATTCAAGGGTATAAACTATTAAAATATAAAACTTTAGGGACAAAAACATAAAATTTTATAAATATTATTATTATCATTATTGTTATTTCCGGTTTAATAATAAATGTAATACGTTTATAACAATAACCAACGAACAAACAAGAATTATTTAAAGAACAAACGAACGAACAGAAAATAAAATGAACCATAATATAAAATCCAACTTTTGAAGAGACTTCATATTGTCTCCAATTTAACAACAACCAAAACATTACGAAACGAACATTGGAAACATATATATATTCTAAAACGATTACTGAAAACTTGATATAACCAACCCAGGTTGCGAGCCGGAGACGTTTATCAACTTTGTTTAAAACTTTGTTTTCCATCCAGACTTTCAGGTGAGTTTATACTCCCACTTTTCTTTAAATGTTTTCCATATGTGTGGGGAGATACATGCTATCAAACCGAACACAAGTATTTTCCTGATTGTTATTGCACTAGGCTAACTGTCCCTTATTATTGTGATTGTATTTATTGAAAGACCCTCATATCATGCACCATTAGTCACCCGCAGGGTGAGCACGAATATAGTGAATAGATCTATTGTCCTGACGAACCATTTGTATTAGCCGGATGGATATCCTTAGGGGTAGCCGGTTATGCAGATGCATTATATTTGATTTCGTAAACTCGGGGGCAAGACTAATTTCATTTAATTATGTTTGTAGAACCTGGAAACTGTCAACGCATTGCGTGTCATGAGATTTAGTGCAATATTCCGAATTATGATTGAACTGATTTCTTTACTATTTACCTTGTGTTCAAAACTGATTATTACTTTAAACACTATAGATTCACTCAACCTTTGTGTTGACTTTGTAAGCATGTTTATCTCAGGTAACTAGGAGTATGGCTATCGGCACAGAGTGGCTGTGGACTTTCTTTTTATAATAAGAGTGTCCACTTTGTTATCATTCAATGAATAATGTATCTTTTATAACATATTTTCCGAACCTCCCTCTAGGACCTATATAATGTACTCTGATTAAATAAATGAATGATAACAATTTTTATTTAAAAACGTCTCTTTTCGAGTCGTTTTCTATTCTCATGACTGTGAACCATGAAGTAGCACCCCAAACTTATATTCCGCTGCCTATATCAAAAACGGGGGTGTTACAGAGTGGTATCAAAGCTCATGGTTATAGAGAACCAAATGTTTTCAAACATTGGACTATAACCGTTTTTCACCAAAGTCCTCCGTGCCACGCCGCTAAAACGATATTGGTATGTAATTTATGGTTAATTGTTTAAACTGCATAAATGAAATATTTATAACTATAGAGTGGTTACAAAATCCTGACTTTCCCTATCCGACCTATCCCTCTCATGTTTAGGCTAGGACATCTAGATGATACTATACTTAGAGCCTTATCCATTTAGGATCATTTATACTAAACTTCGTACCCTCGATAGTTATCCTTACATTTCACCTTTAGTTTCTTCCCCTAATGTTATTAATTCCTTATAATAATTTCTTATAATTATTATTTGCAAATTATTACAATACCATGTCTCCCGAAACCCCTAATGTTAACGAAACCACCCCAAAACCCACTCTAGATAACAGTTCCTTCCCACAACCTCCAACCATAGACAACCAATCAACTGGTAACATATTAAGTGACGGAAACTAGGACCACTATTGACAACAAGGAACCCAAGTATCCATACTAGAGACACAGAATCCTTAACCTACCACATGGAATATTAATAAAAGACCTTGTTTTAATTGTTTTGAGTAAAAACAATCAATCAAGTTATTAATATCATGTTATTATCCTCAGAACCTATACCAAGACTTACTAGGACATTACTTAGGATTATTATGATTCCATAACTAGGCAATAACCATAGAACCCTCTAAGATAAAATTTCGTAAGAAAACTTGATGAATGTAGAGAATGTTGCTGAACTTCAGCTTTTATAGAAAAATTAGTTCGTTCCTTAGCGGTTATCAGCGTGATCGTCAAGCTGAAAAGTTAACTCGGAAGAGCTTCTGGTAACCACTAAATCAGATTTATACCTATCAACTTTTGTACTTGATGTGCGTGTGGTATTGCTCTAATTTTATATCCACGATATGTCGTTGTGGTTTTAGCAGTATTCAAGTTTTAAATTTATATTTAGCCGACTTATCAATAACACACACTTTAACGAGCAGTGTACCCGGTCAGTATGAATATAATGGTAAGTAGAGTGTCGATCACTAAGAGTGGAACGTATTATCTAGTTATTCTAATCAGTATTTTAATATCTTAAGTTAGCTATACAACCTAATCTAACGCAAGGGGGTTCAGCCTGAGAGACTGGCACGGTTTGGTTATGATTAAATAATAAACTAAACTAATAAGCACGAATCAGCGAGTAGCACACACGTACACAGATAAATACTTGAGACAATAAGAAGACCTGTCCTGATAGTTAAGTAGCTTGTCACTTGTTTTATTGCTAGTTTTATATGAAGTGTATAGTTCGATGCAACGCACCGAGATTAAGTCCTTTCTCGTTGGTTCTAATCTTATCGGCGAGTAAACCCTTAATGATTACTTATGACTATCCTATTTATCTTTCTTCCTACTTTTCTACAGACGATAGAATGCATAGGCAATCTAATAAATAGGCGAGGAAGGGGCATGGCGACCCAAGAAATGCTCAGCTAGACACAGAGGTTATCAATGCACTAATAAAAGTCACCAAAGACATCATCATATAAACTTTAATTAATCGGAAAGCAATTTTAAGGGGAGTTGAAGTGCATGATTAAATCAATGATCACAAGCCCATCAATCCTGACCAATTAAAGTGTACTAATACAATAAAACAAAACTACTTAATGAATTAAATACATGCAGGACCTTCTTACAACTCTTGTATCTTCGTTCAAGGTGTGTCTTGTGCTGCTACTTCGTCTGAATTCGGCTTAGGGTTTCTGTGGTCTTCGGTCTTCTAAATTGTCGAACTCCGAAATTCGTCTGAGTTTGGGGTATTTATAGTTTCTGTCAGAGGGCTAGATGCGGCGCATAGGATAAGTAGATGCGGCGCATTGACTTAACTTCGCGTGGGGGCCAAGATTAATATATTCAGGAATATTCGTACACCGCCAGAAGATGCGGCGTAACTCCATTCTTAGATGCGGCGCATGTCCTTGCTGTCTTGGATAATATCTTATGAAATCTTGATAGTGATGCGCCGTATATAATAAGTAAGATGCGGCGTATCTGGAGCAGAATGGTCTTGATCTTGTACATTTGAGTAGACTCTTAACTTCTTGCTTGTTTTGCTCCATAACTTGTCCAAAATCGCCAAGTTTCACATAATACTTGTTTTTACCTGAGAATTACAAAAGTAAATATTAACGTATCAATTCTAACAGATAATATAATAAAACAAGTCAAATAAATAGGATAATTGATGGTAATAAAATGTACTTATTTGAGTTCATCAAATATCCCCCCACTTGAACTTTACTTGTCCCCAAGTAAACCTTAGAATTAATCTTATGAAAATGTATCCTAAAAGATATTAGGATTTATTTTTATATTTAAGCATTTATTCATTTTTGTCATAATCACACAACCAAACACTTAACGAAATAGAAGTAAAATAAAATAATTTGATAAAAGCAAATCTAATCGTTTAACTGTCCAGTCGTGACGAATATTCTATCATAAGCTTGGCAAGTATACGCATCTCCTCCACTAAAGCCAAGGAATAACAAGTCTAAAGCGGTAAAAAGGGTTTATAGGTTAAGGGTTAATCAGTCTTCTTAATCTCTATCGATCTCAAATTCCAGAAAAAGCGACAAAATCACAAATACATGATCGAATCCACGAACACGATACTTGCAATTGCTCAAATCCTTAACTCGAATAGGCTAAAGATAGGACCAAGTAATCTTCACCAATAATAATATATCAAAAAGGGCGACAAAATCATAAATACATAGCCGAATCCACGACTACGATACTTACGATTGCTCAAATCCCTAATCTCAATAAATCAAAGGTTTGGATAAAGAATAATATAGGGTATGGATAATATTTGGGATACAAATTGGTGTAAAATGAAAAATAAACAAAATAGATAAATTAAAATCCTAAGTGTGGTTAATCACTATCCCAACCATCCCATGAATAAGACTCATATCATAGAATAACTCACGCTTTAACACTTGAAACACACGCTTTAGGTAGACACGAATTATACTCAACAAGATCTCAATCAAAGAATAACCTTAGTTGGCGTCCCCATAACGGCCAACTCCCATTCAATCCATAAATATAATATACAACAAATAGTGGTGATATCAACCACTTAATACAAAACTTTACATAAGTTGGTTAAAACAAACTTCCAACTTTTCCTTTTTCTTTTTCTTTTCAATTTTTTTTTTTTTTTTTTTTTTTTTTTTTTTTTTACTTGAAACATAAACATAGATGTGTAAAATTTCACCACATCACTATAATGATAACTCTGGATAATTTTTCCATACTTTTCATGACTTCAGAAATAACGGTAATAGTGAAAGTAGTAAACACACGAAAAATAAACTCAAAGATATACAATATTTACTTTCACTCCAATTGCATTGAGCAATTTCCCGACCTAACCAAAGATAATGAATTACGCACGGGAACAAAGATAATGTAAGGAAACACACTTTGCCTAAAGCAATTAACCAACCACGGATTTTAATCTACAGGGTAGGCTAAGGTGTAAGGGTGTAACGAAACATAACAAAGGTGTAAGAAACGAAAGGAATGGCTCTGAGTGTTTTTTCTAGGGTATCTTACTCTAAAAGTGAGAGTAACAAAAGGGTTTATACGGGGGTTAACTAACCAGTGTAGTTAGCTAATAACACATAACATATAAAGGCTATTTGGGTGTAATCCTAGAAATTTACCAATTTAGACAAGTCATTCCAATTATATCAATAATACTTATTATGGTGATCTCGAATAGTATACAAGCCAAGTTCTAAAGTTTACAAGTCACCGGCACACTTATAGATTTGTGAATTTTTGAAAAGTTCACAATTTTTGAAAATAACGTCATGTGTGCAGCTATGTAATTTAGACTTTAAACAAAAACATGCTAAAAATTTTAAATTTTGATATATTAAGCACATTTTAAGCATATTTTGAAAAAGTTAAGGACAAGTAAGTGTTCTAATTCTCCAATCCCCCCACTTAAGTTAAACAACGTCCTCGTTGTTTGTATAAAAGGTTAAAAACTGGAAAATAAAAGAATTAGAACAGAAAAACTCCCCTGAGATTTGCTCGGTATGATCCTCCATTATTTGTATAAGAGCAAAAATCATCTTTCTTGTGGATGAGAACGTTTAAGCTTCATATTTGATGTATCCACAGGAAATGCAGGAATCTATAATACCACCAAGACTTTAACACACCTAAGTTAAGAAGGTTCAAACTTGCATAATACATTAGTAGTTAGTAGAAATAAAACATAAAAATTAAACTGAAAATCATCAGGTCAGTCGATACGCCGTATCTTATGGAAGAAGATGCGCCGTATCGAGCCTGGAATAAATACGAATCAGAATAGAAGATGCGTCGCATCCTAACCAGGGATGCGCCGCATTAAAATAAACTGATAAAAAGTTTTAAAGTCAAAAGTAAAAATGCAGAAAATAAAGTAAGATATGACCAGTGCAGGAGATGCGTCGCATCTTAGGATTGAGATGCGCCGTATCCTCTGCGGGCCTGACTGACTCGACACAGAACAGAATAGTAAAAATTTTCTCCGGGTTGTCTCCCGGTCAGCACTTGTCTTTATTCCAGAGTCTTCAAGTTAGACTCACGTTCAGCTCTTTATTTTGTTCTTGTTACGAGCCATCCTTCTTCTTTCATCCGAAAGATGTTCCCGTATAGCTCCGCAACATTTTCTTCCGTGCGACTTGACCTAATATATTTTTTTTTTGTCTTTATCGCAACATATTCCTCATCAGGTCCCAAAGAATATTTGATGACTTTAAATTTTTTAGAAATAATCACGGGTGGCTTATTATAAGGGATCCCAATTAGTCGACATTTTCTCTTGGTGAATTCTTCTTCGTCTTTATCAACAAACTCGAAATAAGGATCCTTATTCAAATAGTCATCAAGTTCATCAATCAATTCTTCACGCGAGTCATCGTTATTAGCAGAGGGACAATAATTAAGCACGTTAAAGGATTGATAATAATCTTGAATCTCATCCCATTCTTTTTTCAATTCCCATTGTAAGCGTTGACTAAGTTTTGTGTAATCATCAAATTGTCCATGCACCCATTCCCAGAAAGTAGTGTCCGATGCTCCCTTAAGTTCTTTTAAGTAGTTGATTCTACCTTTTTCTTGCAAAGCTTCTGCTTTACGTGGGCAGTCTTCAACTTTTTCATACCAATCGTCGTCCTCAAAGTATACATCGTTTCCAACCCGTTTCATTCCAATTATACTTCCCCCATTACCGGTTCCATCATTCTTATAATCACAGGTCGGCCATACACTACTTCCATCCTTGAAATAGAAAGGCGTACAAGCGTGATTAATATGCTCAAATTCCCATGGTTTATCCCAAACCCATGGTATTTGGTCATTCCATTCATAGTACCAGGTGTTTTTTAAATCATCATAAGTTTTGAATCCTGGTAGATCTCCAGTAAGCACATCAGCGTCGATTTGAAGAAGGTAATTAAATTCTTTGAACTGTTTGCACAAGGGTGTCTCATAATTGAACACATCAATGTCTATCCTGAATAATTCTTCAATCCCTTCCTCGATTATTGAATTGTCATCAGACGATCCATTGTCGCTCTCTACTTCCTCATCTTCTCCTCTCGTCCAATATACCCATAACGCATCTTTAGTAGCTTGGTCCATGCTCTTATGGTTTTTGAACTTACTAGCTAACCAATCCGAAAAATCATCATTGTTAGGATCATAGTTAATGTCAAAGCTAGCGATACTAATCATTTTCCTCCTTATTTTCATGAACTCATTAAATTGTTCCTTGAAACTCCGTGTCAACCATGAAGTCATAATCCGCTTGACTTCATTCGCAGGGGCAAATTTTAGATTACCATATTTAAGCTCGAGCCAGTCTTTCAAAGAGATATCCATCAACTTCACCACCCTTTTACGAAACAGTATTTCTGCTTCAGCATAAATTCTTTCGTCATCAATATCAACTCCCAAATATTGTTCGGAATATGGCATATATGAAGCTTGTGTAGGTTGGGTATTTCCTTTGCCATAGCTTTCCTCACTCCATTTGTTGACTGCCTTTGCTGAGTTCATGAATTAAATTCGGAATTTCCCATCATTTTCTTCGATAGTAGTCCAAGTTAATCCCTTAGATTCAATGATGGGCCATAAGAGTAACAATTCATCTTCAGTGTAGCTCATTAGTAAATCATAAGAGAATATCCCATCTTCAATATTGCATAAGCGTTTGAATTCCTTATAAGTAGCTTCGAGAGGGGTCTCCCAAGAGAATAAATCTGTATTAATCATGAGCACATTGAAGTTGACATCATCGAAAACTTCCCTTTCGAATGGATCCAAAAGCAAGAGTTCCTTAGCAAGATATCCGTTCACTGACATGTCTTCCATAGCAAAACCTGTCATCATAGGTAAAATCGTAAGTAGGATTTGTTCGCTAGAAGAGAAATTAATGAATTTAGAAACGGATATAAGAATAAAAATAACTGATAACTGCAGACGATGCGCCGTATCCAAAAAGTTGGATACGCCGTATCTTATAATCATTAAAATTTAATCAGACTTTTATTCAGAAAATAGATACGCCGCTCAGAAATTAGAATGCGCCGTATCAGTTAAAATTATCAAAAATCAACGTATATTTATTAAAATTAAATGCGTCGTATTAACAAAAGTTAATGCGCCGTATTTTCGTTACGTTTCAAAATACAAGATTTTTGATTCAGAAGATACGCCGTATCGACAGAGATCGATGCGTCGTATCTGTTTAATAATTCAAAAACTGTTTTTAATTAAAATAATAGATACGCCGTATCTGCAAAAGCAGATGCGTCGTATAGCGTTATCGCTTAGAAAATTTTTTTTTATTAAAAACAGATACGCCGTATCTTGGGGAAAGATGCGTCGTATCGAATTTATTAAACGCGTTGTATTTTATAAAAATTAAACGCAATACGCCGTATCTATGAAAATATATGCGCCGTATCGTTTGAATTAGCTTAGTACAACGATAGCAGTATGCAAGAAAATACAGAAAATAAAAACAAAAATAAAAACGAACGAAAATAAACAAAAATAAAAAACACACAAAAACAGAAAATATGCAAATAATACAATGAATGCAATTTAACCTAATATACAACAGAGTTAGCGGTTAGAATAAAAATTAAAAAGAAAAACCTAATTAAAAAACTAATCAAATTAACAGATAATAACAATTCACTCCCCGGCAGCGGCGCCAAAAACTTGATGTGCGTGTGGTATTGCTCTAATTTTATATCCACGATATGTCGTTGTGGTTTTAGCAGTATTCAAGTTTTAAATTTATATTTAGCCGACTTATCAATAACACACACTTTAACGAGCAGTGTACCCGGTCAGTATGAATATAATGGTAAGTAGAGTGTCGATCACTAAGAGTGGAACGTATTATCTAATTATTCTAATCAGTATTTTAATATCTTAAGTTAGCTATACAACCTAATCTAACGCAAGGGGGTTCAGCCCGAGAGACTGGCACGGTTTGGTTATGATTAAATAATAAACTAAACTAATAAGCACGAATCAGCGAGTAGCACACACATACACAGATAAATACTTGAGACAATAAGAAGACCTGTCCTGATAGTTAAGTAGCTTGTCACTTGTTTTATTGCTAGTTTTATATGAAGTGTCTAGTTCGATGCAACGCACCGAGATTAAGTCCTTTCTCGTTGGTTCTAATCTTATCGGCGAGTAAACCCTTAATGATTACTTATGACTATCCTATTTATCTTTCTTCCTACTTTTCTACAGACGATAGAATGCATAGGCGATCTAATAAATAGGCGAGGAAGGGGCATGGCGACCCAAGCAATGCTCAGCTAGACACAGAGGTTATCAATGCACTAATAAAAGTCACCAAAGACATCATCATATAAACTTTAATTAATGGGAAAGCAATTTTAAGGGGAGTTGAAGTGCATGATTAAATCAATGATCACAAGCCCATCAATCCTGACCAATTAAAGTGTACTAATACAATAAAACAAAACTACTTAATGAATTAAATACATGCAGGACCTTCTTACAGCTCTTGTATCTTCGTTCAAGGTGTGTCTTGTGCTGCTACTTCGTCTGAATTCGGCTTAGGGTTTCTGTGGTCTTCGGTCTTCTAAATTGTCGAACTCCGAAATTCGTCTGAGTTTGGGGTATTTATAGTTTCTGTCTGAGGGCTAGATGCGGCGCATAGGATAAGTAGATGCGGCGCATTGACTTAACTTCGCTTGGGGGCCAAGATTAATAAATTCAGGAATATTCGTACACCGCCAGAAGATGCGGCGTAACTCCATTCTTAGATGCGGCGCATGTCCTTGCTGTCTTGGATAATATCTTGTGAAATCTTGATAGTGATGCGCCGTATATAATAAGTAAGATGCGGCGTATCTGGAGCAGAATGGTCTTGATCTTGTACATTTCAGTAGACTCTTAACTTCTTGCTTGTTTTGCTCCATAACTAGTCCAAAATCGCCAAGTTTCACATAATACTTGTTTTTACCTGAGAATTACAAAAGTAAACATTAACGTATCAATTCTCACAGATAATATAATAAAACAAGTCAAATAAATAGGATAATTGATGGTAATAAAATGTACTTATTTGAGTTCATCAGTACTATATCTTGGCCACATGATATGTAGCATAAATATGACGCTTGTACTAATTTTGTTATATATAACAAATGAGCAAGTTATTTATGACTATATGTGGTTTTGATTGATGTGGGCCAGTGATGATCATCTTACATACGCGTATGATAGTATTTGGACATGTTGTGACCTTATGATTATCATGAGTTTTACCCTGATAATCTAACATGGACAAAATATAAAGATATGTCTTATTGTGGTAATAATAAAAATCTAGGAAATATAACCAAACCTACCATAAACCATACCCTAGGAATTAAGCAAAATAACCAAAAGCGAAAACTCAATGATAGAAAAACCATCATCCCTACTTACTGCCAGAACACAAATGACCACGACTGGTGCAAAAGAATGAGAACTCTTTAAGATCCCAACAAATTCCAAGGATGACTTTAGTATTTAAGCAGAGGATAAATCCTTGTAGGAGATAAATAAATTGAGGTTTAGAACTCTCTAAGTTGAATTTCCTTTCAAATCTTACTTGGGATACGATGGATGTGACCTAAGTGAAACAACTACCTTTCTGCTATATAAATCCTCATTTTGTAATAAACTCCGTAATAAACTCAGCTTCTATTCCATCTATTCTGCTCATAGGTATTTCATAGTCATCCACTATTATACCATTAGGAATTAGGTTTACTCCTAACCAAACAATAGACGGATCTACCCTGTAGGACCCTTAGACAAACCTTAAGATTTATTTCGAGGATTACCTTAGTATCACCCTAGAAATTCCTGACCTACCACCGTAGTATGAACAAAAAATTTCTTAATCTTTTGAAAAACATTTATGAAGTCATTTTATAAAAACAAAACGTTGAACACCATCTAAAACAATTTGAAAAATATAAAATACCACAACAACTGAACCAAATATCACATCATTCAGTCCCCAGTTATGCATAGCCTGGCCAACTATGTCTAAACTAGGAGGAATCATGTCATAATTGGACAGTTATCTTTTCAGATTTTCTACTAATTTTCATTTAAAAGCAAGATATTGAAAACAAAACAAATTGTTTATAAACCATCACTTTTTCATAAAAGTCTACATCTACCAACCATTACCTCTAAGATAGGAAATTGACAAAATTATGGATAGAAAAACCCTAGGATTTATGAAAAACCCAAAATGATACAAATTTTATTAGGAAGCTTGAAAGATAATACATAGAAACATAGTTAGCAATGGAAGTGCTAATATTACAAGGAGGATTACCTAGGAAACATACAAAGATCTTATAGAAGACATAGATATTACAATTTACACTAGGATTCATGAAAATTCATACATAGCGAGATAACTAGCATCGGAAGTACTAGGATTACAATGACTCCAAGGTAAGAAATAGAATCACTGAAAGGTTGACCGGCCATCACCACTAAGACCCCCATCAACACCACGATAGCTAGTGTAATCACTGGATGGATCCTTTTGATTACCCTGCGTAATAGGAACCAACAAAAACAATAGGCACTAGACCAAACCTAGATCGTAAACATGTAGGCGAATAAGATTTATTGAGGATTATATAGAACTAAGAAAAGATCATTACCTGCATAACTTGTCAACCTCGATAGTTAGGAACCCAAATGGCATTAGAGTCGCCACAACATAGACCATGAACTCATAGTCTTCCTTAGGAACATACTTCAAAAAGATAATCCCGAGAACAATATGAACGGTCGCTAGGTATGTGACAAGGTGCGGCATTTTGAGGTTTTTAGAAGAGAATTTGGTAGTGAAAGAATGAGGATTGAAAATGAGGTATCTATAGGAGAAATATGGCCGTTATATAGCCGTTATATTACCGTTAGAAATCACTGTTACTGACCGTTTGGAAATCTGACCGTTGCACAGTACTGTTCATAACTCTTAGAATTACTAGGTGGCAAAACATTCAAATTTAGTTCATCTGGTAGGAATAAAACTAACCAAACTACGTTCCCTTAGGTATCAAATGGAAATTCCTAGACGACTCTTTTAGGCCAAAACTATAATTGAGGAACTGGTAGTGAAATGATATTATTGGAGACTTAGGACATAAAAATAAGGTAATATATTATTTTATTTTTTTTAACTTGAGGCATTTTAAGCATATCAAACTCTCATCATAAATCGTTGTACGATTTCCCCATTCTCATATTTCCTATCTAGGTTAGAAAACTAGGCCTGAACTATTCCTATACTTCACTTTTCCCAATTTCTCAACCAACAAAAACTGAATCTCGGGACGAGATTCCCTCAACGGAGGGTGACTGTAACCATTGTGAAAAATCCACACAATAATAAACTATCTTATAGAAAAACTTATCCTTTTTTATGTGTAATTTTTTTTTTATTTATTTTTATTTGATCATAAATGTTATCTTATGTAAATCACATCCCTGATAAACGTGCTCGCAACTCAACCTTAACTGATTTAGTATTTAACTATATAAAACATACTTGACCTAAAACTTTATGAGATCCCATTTACCACTTTACGTTATTTCGTTAACATCTAAAACTGAATGTTTCTTAATTGATAAGAGTTTTATAAAACCCTAAACCACCATAACAACATACGTAAGTGACAAAACCCTAGAAATACTAAAATACAATTTATCTGATTAATGTACAAGTCACTAAAGCACATAAACCCTAATTCCACTATAACTCCCGATAAAACCCTAATTTCACAAAACTATTATTATATGTAATAAAATCGCAAAACCCTAATAAATGTTTTTATAAAATATATATGTACAAGACTTTTAAACTAAAGCACAAGTACTTAATACACAAACATAAGAATATTAATATAAATACCATTATAAACCTTAGTGTACTCATTTTAAGACACACTGTCCAAGTATTCTCTATATTAACTTTAAAAATTAATTACTTAACATATAGATATATGTACAAGTCTTCTAAATTAAGGTACAAGTCTTCAATGCTTAAAAATTAACTATTAATAAAAATCTTATATAAACCTTAATAATAAATATTTTTAAAGGCACATTTTGTAATAATTTTACACATTAATTTTTAAAATAAGTTTATTAATTTATAAAATAAATGTACAAACTCTCAAACCCATGGTACAACCCTCTAATGCACAAAAACATAAAAACCCATTTAATTACTTTGAAACTGTAATAAAAATTATATAAAAATAATGAAAATTAAGGAAAAAGTAAAATTATATTTTTCATATTTACTAAACATTAGTACAACCTCCTTAAACCTAAAGTACAACTTTCCAATGCACCAGATTATTTTCTCCTAAATTTCTATAAATCGAAATACATATAAAATATTTAAGAAAACCCTAAAAATTATTTCTAATTAATACATAAACTCTAAAAACTCTAAACTAAACCTTAAACCCTAAAGTGCCATACCCTTAAGCATGATGTATAATTTCCCCAAGCCTAGTTCGAACCATTCCTTCCATATTTACTCAACCTAGTTCGAACTAAACTAAAACCAAACTAAAACCCTAACTTACTTAAACTCTAAGACTCTAAATGGAAGAACCCTAGCTCTCCACATCTCCCTCCTCTAGAAGATAGGTACTTCTATGGATTTTAGACAAGACACATCACCCCTTCCATATATCACACGTCCAACCTTCCCCTACCTCACACATGTCCTCACAATCCATGAACCACACCATCTTGTTCCTTAAAAACCCTAACAAGATGACCTTTGAACCTTGAACCCTTAACCCTTTCTTTCCTCTATAAATATCAAATCAATTCCCTTCACTTTCTTCAAATCCTAATTCGAATCACCTACAAACAGCCCTAATCTCATTTCCTAGCCTAAAATACAAGCTAAACAAAACCTTAGGAAGCTTAGAAGTGAGGGAACAACTAGTGTTAAAGATTCAAATTCAAATTCATCCTAAAACCCTTCTCGAACTAAGAATTCCAGTAAGTGACTCCAACTCTACTTTATTCAGTTTATTTACTTTGAAATATCTCTAAAAACAATAATATATAATCACTAATACCAAACACAATCAAAAACTATAAAATTTCTTTTTCCATTTCTTGTCTGATCAAACCAGGAAACCAAACGACTCCATATATCTTAAATAATTGTAAAAGAAATCAAGAAGTGATAAAGTATGTTAAAAATGAGTTTAATATACATAATATAATCATATCATGTGTTAAAACATGTTTAGAAACTCTAAAAATTCGAAAACCTATTTGCTTTTCTTTTTCTGTTTCCATCGCTAACCAACAGCTCCACAAGACCAACTTTCGACTTAAAAACCGACCCCCAAACGACTTTCATAAAATCTGATTTTTGGCGGATCAAAAGTTCACCTAACTAGCTAAAATTAGGAAAAAGAATTTTGAAATATGATTGAGTATTAACAAAGTTATCGAGCCCTACTTTTCTGTCTTTATCGCTAAAAACTACAAACCCAGGTTTTTATTTTATTTCTTTCGACCAGTGACCCAACTTTAGAGCTATTTTTCGAACCCTAAACCATCTCTAAAAATTCTGAGTTTTTGGCACGTTAAAGATCACCTAGCTAAGTTATTTTAGAAGAAAGAATCATGTAAAATGATCGAACGATTTAAAAGATATCGAGTCCCAAACATTCACCTTCATGGCTGGAAATCACAAACCAAATTTTTCATTTTATCTCTTCAGTTTTAATGTTCAACTCGTCCACTTTGGACATACTTTTCGACCCACAAATGATCACAAGAAAATGTAAATTTTTGCAAAACTAAAGATCACATGGCTGTTTGATTTTAGGAGAAAGAATCTTGTAAAAAGATTTAATGGTTAAAAAGATATGCGAACTCAAAACCGCCCACTCGCTAGACTAAAAATCCATTTTTCCAGATTTCGCCAAATTATAGCTTTACTCGACTGGCTTTGAGGAATACTTTCAACCATCAAACGATCTTCAAAAATATTGAAATTTGGTCAGTAGCGAGACCACCCAGCTAACTTTATGTAGGAAAAAGAACGGGGAAAAACCGAACCCTTGCCTCGTATTTATTTGTGTCCAAAAAGGGGATGATCACAAAACTATTTTTAAACCTTAATATATACATATTTTTCGAGATTAGAGTTTTTATGGGCCGAAATTGTAAATTATCCAAAGTTATTTTAATCAAAGATCATTTTTGCCAACAATAAATAAAAAGGGGTAGAAAGTGTCATTTTCAAAACTCCAGGGTAGACACTGTTAATTAACCAAAGTTCAGGGGTAAAAGTTGTAACTTTATAAAAATTCTAGGGTACAAACAATTAAAATATAAAACTTTAGGGACAAAAACATGAAATTTTATAAATATTATTATTATCATTATTGTTATTTCCGGTTTAATAATAAACGTAATACGTTTATAACAATAACCAACGAACAAACAAGAATTATTTAAAGAACAAACGAACGAACAGAAACATAAAATGAACCATAATATAAAATCCAACTTTTGAAGAGACTTCATATTGTCTCCAATTTAACAACAACCAAAACATTACGAAACGAACATTGGAAACATATATATATTCTGAAACGATTACTGAAAACTTGATATAACCAACCCAGGTTGCGAGCCGGAGATGTTTATCAACTTTGTTTAAAACTTTGTTCTCCATCCAGACTTTTAGGTGAGTTTATAGTCCCACTTTTCTTTACATGTTTTCCATATGTGTAGGGAGATACATGCTATCAAACCGAACACAAGTATTTTCATGATTGTTATTGCACTAGGCTAACTGTCCCTTATTATTGTGATTGTATTTATTGAAAGACTCTCATATCATGCACCATTAGTCACCCGCAGGGTGAGCGCGAATATAGTGAAGAGATCTATTGGCCTGACGACCCATTTGTATTAGCCGGATGGATATCCTTAGGGGTAGCCGGTTATGCAGATGCGTTATATTTGATTTCTTAAACTCGGGGGCAAGACTACTTTCATTTAATTATGTTTGTAGAACCTGGAAACTGTCAACGCATTGCGTGTCATGAGGTTTAGTGCAATATTCCGAATTATGATTGAACTAATTTCTTTACTATTTACCTTGTGTTCAAAACTGATTATTACTTTAAACACTATAGATTCACTCAACCTTTGTGTTGACTTTTTAAGCATGTTTATCCCAGGTAGCTAGGAGTATGGCTATTGGCACGGAGTGGCTGTGGACTTTCTTTTTATAATAAGAGTGTCCACTTTGTTATCATTCAATGAATAATGTATCTTTTATAACATATTTTCCGAACTTCCCTCTGGGACCTATATAATGTTCTCTGATTAAATAAATGAATGATAACAATTTTTATTTAAAAACGTCTTTTTTTGAGTCGTTTTCTATTCTCATGACTGTGAACCATGAAGTAGCACCCAAAACTTATATTCCGCTGCGTATATCGAAAACGGGGGTGTTACAGCTATTCCCTTGGACTTGATTGTACATGAACCTTAATATATCTTTTTTACCTTTTTCACATAATATGTTCACAAACACAACCAAATATAATGCACAAACATAGAAATAACGCGACTAAAACATGTACGAAATGAGCGTTATGAAATCCCCCCACACTTACACTTTGCTTGCCCTCAAACAAATCTAGCTTTTAAAAATAAATCCACATGATATAAATGAGAATGATTCTAAAAGTTGAGATGCAAATCCATCAAGTACAAGTACGAGATAAGATCCATCTTTTTAAGCTTTATAAGTGAAATGTCGAGATGTTTGACAATACCTTAATGATTCTCTTGCTTGATAACATGTTAAAACACCTCACGAAAAATGAATGAAGTATAATTTACTCAACACTCATTTATTTAGTGGGTGAGTATATAAGAAAATCACACTCATCGCTCAGTCATGATCTAAATATTACCATAAGCTTGTACAAGAAACAAAACTCCACCGACGTAGCGTAAGCACCAAGTGTAAACATCTAAGAGGACTTTTATTCGGGTTAAAGGGTAATATGGGGTTTATGTTCAGATATCTCTTGTAAAAACATACTAGATCGCTAGCGTGAATTTTTGATTTACTCAAACAATGGATGGACACTAAAGTAAAATACCTTAGATCGCTGGCGTGTTATTCGATCACTCAAGAACCAGATGGTCACTAGAATATTCGCACAATTGATATCTTCACTAAATAAAAAAGGTAGGGATAAGGCATGGGATATACTTATGAGAGGTGTAAAAAAAACTTTAAAAATAGTCAAAGTCTACAACCAATTGCTACTAGCTACGTCAACCTCTTTCACATGTGTGGGAGTATGCTTGTGTTATAATAAATAATTATATTGCTAGACATGTGTGAGCCTATGGGGTCACACACATATACATTGAGGTACCACTTTATGTATCGTGTTTATTGTATTTACGATATATAAATAACCTTACGTAACTCGGGATCACTATTGGGCTTCTAATAGCTAAGTAAAGGACTTAATCCATTGGACTTGGAAATCAAATGGGAAGCCCATTTGAGCCCAAATAGTGGCTGGCCTAGGAGGATTCAAAGGGAGGGTTTAGTTTGAATTTTTGGAAAAATATATCTCCATAATCTCCTCATTATTGAGATAACAATTTACCATAATTCTCTCCCTTTTTTCTCTCTTGTAACTCACGCCCTAAAACAACCTCCCACCTAGGGTTTTTGTTTTCTTGATCTATCACTTTGTTTCTTGTTCATTCAAAGTAAATTGCAAGGTTACGGGGTTAAGGACTAGCATCCAAGAGGTATACGATGATGTGTAGTGTGTTTCATTCATAGAAGAGATCAACCTTATTGATCTCTTTGGTTTCTTATTCCAAACGTGGGATAGGTGTTTGTTGGTGACTCCCGGATCACGCTACAAAGGTATAATCTTGTTTGTTTTAATTTGATTGATCATATGACTCTATGGATCCGTTGATAGGTGATTTATCCGCTGCGTTTGTTTATTCATATTATGTTATTTATATTCATAATCACCTATAGTAGTATCACGAGCCATCATATGATGTCATATGATCATCTAGTATGCGTAAAAATGGCCAAAAACGCGTGTTTTTAATGGATTTAAAAGGATAACTTCAAAACAGCCCCGAGGGCTAATTTTTTGAAAATAATTCGACCTATATGGGGTCTTATGACCTGGACTTTTTGATCCCATGTCCATTTGTTATGCATGTTTTAATTGGTATACTTGTTTGGTACCCGTAAAATGGCCAAAAACGGGTTAATTTGATAGATTTGTGAAACGATTTCAAATCAGCCCATGAGGCTTAATTTTCTGTGGTAAAATGATGTTAAGAAGGTCCTAATATCAGTGGGTTTTGAACCTATGGCCATTTGACATGCGTACCAATCGGGGTTTTAATTCTTGTTAATTAATTTCTTCGATTTCGTTGGCTAACAATTTATTTCTTGTCATTTATTTGTTATCCATGGCAAATACATGCATTTTTGTCCATGGAGTTAGCCAACACCTTGTTTTGATCATAATATTATTGTATTATTATGTGTATATGCAAAGCCGATGAAAACCTAGACTACTTATGCCTTGTGTTGTTGTGATTTGTTAATTGATTTCATGTTTTTGGGGTTTTGCCATTGTTTCGGCATTTATGTAATGTAATTCATTTTGGTTCTGCCATTTTTTGGGCATTTTTACAATGGATAGGAAATAGATTAGTTGTATTTTACTTCATATATTATGTAATCAAAAGCTTGTAATCAAATGGCAAAAGAATGAAGAACTTTGGACCAAAGATAGCTGATGGACACACTGCTGTAAAAGGCCATTTCCAGGAGCACCGTAAGGTATTTTGGGCTAATTTTTTTTTTGTGTAGGTTCACAAGACATGGGCCTACAACTTTGTCAACTGGGCCGAAGCATGAGGAGGTCATCTTCTAGGCGTTTTGGGCCTCCAAAGACAGAAAAACTAATCGGACATAATCACTTTTCCATGTGCATAATGGGCCTTTACTTGCCCATGATCGTCTTGGGGCAAGTGGGAGCCCTCCGTGTAGTTGTGTATCATGTCCCTAGTTGACTCTTGGTTCTCGTGATGGCTCACGAGACCAAGCATAGGATTTTCATCGGTTGAGGCTTTGCATATTGTGGTTGTGTGTCTGTTTGGTTGCTTTTATATATGCTTCGATTATATGTAAAACACAAAATGTTTTCTAAAAACTTGAAACAAAACACAAACCAATTTAAACTAAGTCTTATGATTTAGTTTAACTAAGTTTAAATTTGGATTTGAAACTTAAAATCATTGTTTTCTAAATAACACTTAAAATTGTTAAGCTTGGTTAGGTATTTATTGTATTGTCTAAACTTATTGTAATCCACTTAGGATTTATATTAGTCTTGAAAATGGACAACTTGACACACATAAATTAAAACAATGATTAGACTTAAGTTAAGAAAAGTTTTTAACTTGTGCTACGAAGAATGAATGCATGCTTCTTTCGTACACGTTTTTGATCCACATCAAAATATTTTACCCGTCAAATTTAAGTCATGCCGTCCAATTGTTGAGAACACTTTCAATTACCTTTTGCCTATGTGTGGGACCTAGGTTGAATTGTAACCCAAGGTGACTATTCTCTATGCGTGGGACCTAGATATATTCTCACACATTTTCAAATTGGATGACTTAATCGAGTTAAGTGGTTAGACCTTGACCCGAGGCAAAGATGGGACTAAACATGCCAGCTTGACACTAGTTGCTTGTTCACTAGTGCCATGAGTCCCATAAAGTTCTAAGAGTTGCACATGTAATGCAATTAGTCGACGTTACCTACCTATTGAATCCACCATTGCTAGCAGATTAACTGATGTAATGGTGGAACCTCAATGAGGATCTTAGCCTTTTCGTATAATTAATTGTTTTAATATGGTAAACTTTGGGTAGTTAATTTTAAAAATGATTAATTATTGAAACTTACTAAAATTTGAACTTTGTTTATTTTGTAGATGACAACTCCTAATCAAAGCATGAACAACTCGTCAATCAGATAAATTATTGAAAAAGAGAAATTGAATGGTAACCACTTTCTGGACTGGTACCGCAACCTGAGGATCGTCCTCAAGGCTAAACAAAAGTTTTACCATCTGAAAGAACCTTTACCTGAAGCACCCCCTGCTAATTCCACCACTACTGTTCGTAACGCCTGCACTCGTAGGGTTAATAAGCAATAAGAGGTGGCTTGTCTTATGCTTGCAAGCATGATCCCTGAGCTCCAAAAGAACTTAGAGGACCTTGCAGCATTTGACATGCTGAGAGAACTGAAAACCATGTTTGAATAGCAAGCTGAGCAAGAACTGTTTGACACTGTCAAAGCTTTTCATGCTTGCAAGCAGGAGGAGGGCCAATCGGTCACTAGCTATGTCATGAAAATGAAAGGCTGTTAGGACCAAATGGAGCGTATGGGATACCCCATGCCTCAGATCCTTGGAGTGAGCTTGATTCTTACTTCCCTGTCGAAGGATTATGACCAATTTGTGCAGAACTACAACATGCACAGCATGGGCAAGACCATTCCCGAACTGCACAACATGCTTAAACTTGCAGAAAAGGGAATGCCTTAGAAGGCTCCAATGGTCCTAGCTATCAAGCAAGGCAGAATCCAGAAAAATAACAAGCCGAAGGCACATGGCAAGGGACAAGGTAAGGGCAAGGTAAGCGTGCTTACGCCCCAAACCAAAGATCCCCCCACCTGCTAAGAAGGAGCACCCGGCTAAGGACACCCTCTGTCACCATTGTGGAGTGAAGGGGTACTGGAGGCGGAATTGTCCGACCTACCTTGAAGAGTTAAAGAAGAACAAAGCTAACGGAGCTAGCACATCAGGTATCTTCACTATAGAACTCTATACTTTTCCTAACAAATCCTGGGTAAATGATACAGGTTGTGGTACTCACATTTGTAATAATGTACAGGGTCTTAGGGGAAGCAGAAAGTTGAAGCAAGGAGCTTTGAACCTGTACGTTGGTAATGGCAACCGTGCAGCTGTCGAAGCGATAGGGTGCTTTGATCTCATCCTCCCTAATGGTTTAGTTATTGTTTTGAATAATTTCCATTTTGCACCTACTATCACTAGAGGTGTTGTTTCACTTTCACGTTTGAAGGATGATGGTTACATTCATACTTTTACAGATTTTGGCATTTCAGTTTCTAAGGATAATGTTTTTTATTTTAATGCTATTCCTCGTGATGGTATTTTTGAAATTGATATGCGTGATTCTATTTCAAACGATAGTTCTATATATAATGTTAGCAAAAAGAAATCTAAACGTAACTTAGATTCCACTTTTCTATGGCATTTTCGTCTTTTCCACATAAACAAGAAACGCATTACGAAGCTGCAACACGATGGGCTTTTAGAGTCAACCGACCATGAGTCGTTTGATAAATGCATTTCTTGCATATCTGGTAAAATGGCACGAAAGCCTTTCTCCCATGTTGGAGAAAGAGCTAAAGATCTACTTGGACTCATACATACTGACGTATGTGGCCCATTTAGAACAACGTCTAGGGAAGGAGCTAACTACTTCATTACTTTTACTGATGATTTCAGTAGATATGGTTATGTTTACTTGATTAAACATAAACATGAAGTCTTTGAAATGTTCAAAGTCTTTCAAAATGAAGTAGAAAATCAACTCGGCAAGACCATAAAGGCTCTTCGATCTGATCGAGGAGGTGAATATATGAGTCAAGAGTTTTTAGATCATCTAAAAAGGTGTGGGATCGTCTCACAATTCACTCCTCCATACACACCACAACATAATGGTGTATCTGAAAGGAGAAATTGAACTTTGCTAGAATTGGTTCGATCTATGATGAGTCTAACAACATTGCCAATGTCCTTTTGGGGTTATGCTCTAGAGTCTGCTTGTCACACCTCGCCAATGGCGGAAACGCAAGTGCAACATCATGGATATCATCACAACACTTGGTGTCTAAATAGAGAAAATACTACATGCAAATAAATAGAGCAGAGTACAAACACAAAGTGTCGTAACGATACCCCATTATAAATAATCCAAATAAAATCTCCAAGGAATCTCCATTAAAATAAAGAGTTAAAAAGAAAGAAAATCAAGTATCTCAAACTAAAATCCATTTTTTTATTCAACTAAACTCAAAGATAAGCCATCCCCAATGCAATCTAGGTCTCTTCTAACCGCGCCCTTTTATTTTAGCCTTAGAATGCTCACCTAAAAATGATGCTTAAAACGTCAACATAATGTTTGTGAGATTCATAGGTTTAAGACACATAAAACACCTCGATTATCGATTTACTGTGATTATAAAACATAGCATAGCAGGACAGCAAAGATATATAGTTATTATATACTAGCATGCAATCATAGCTTATGGGACGGAACGTGCCCATTGATCCAAATATAAATTGGGACGGAACGTGCCCACCGATCCAAACACCACATCAATTGGGACGGAACGTGCCCACCGATCCAAATACCACCACAATTGGGACGGAACGTGCCCACCGATCCAAGTTCACAATAATTGGGACGGAACGCGCCCACCGATCCAATATAATTCCCCTTCCGGCCGGACATAATAATAACGAGTAGAGCCACTAGGGCATCTTCCCACTCGTATAATCATCACAAATAAACACCATAATAACATGTAGTATAAGTATAATAACAATTACACGTCCATGCATTTTATAACCACATAATCACAGTAACTCAAAAATAATTTAAACAAGCATCATCTCCATCCCAAGTTTAAAACAAAGTAAAAATTGGGACTATGAACTCACCTCAAATCCGCAGCTTCCAAGTTATCAACACACAAATCCATATCACAAAAATAACAATCATGTTACACGCGACCAAGCTAAAAGCCATAGTCCATGTAACACACATATGATGGATGTCTAAGGTTCATATAACCCACTATGGATTACCTAGACACCATACTAATCACCACCCAATACTTGACACTCTCTAAATCCCTTAATTAACACTTTCAGAAACGCAGATTTCTAAAGTACTTTCATCCACATAAAATCACAGCGAATAAAGCTTCGCAACTCACACCAAAAATTCACCATGATATTTCATAAGCATAAAAACTTGTCCTATAAGATCATACACTAAAAACACACACAAGTACCCAATGAAAAATCAAACATGACAACTATCCAGATTCGGATCTGATCGGACATCAAAAAGTTTTGACCTCATAGACCCACCCGCACAACTTATTATCATCTAATTTTCGCGTGGAAGTCAAATATAATATAGAAATTGATTCCCACAGAAGGCCCTATCCAAATTCCACTTTCAAAACCACCTTTGACCTCAATACTTTTACCCTAATTCTGTCCCGGTTTATCAGTTTTGACACCTTAACTCATAAAATTTGTTTGACCGACTTCCCGACCTCAAAAACACTTGTGGTTGGACTTTTTGAAAAGCTCTTTCACTGAACTATAATTTAGACATAAAATTCGTTATCTAACTCATTTTCATCTATTAATTACAATCGTATCTTTACAGACCTTTAAATCTGCCAGATTCGTGACTCTTTAATTAACAACTTTTAAACCCTAATTACTTCACCAATTATCACAAGATTATTAATTATTGATTCCTACATGTTTAATATCATAAATTTACAGATCTTAATATAAACCCTAGATCCACCATAATTTGTTACATGCATAATAAAAATTAATTACACAATTAGGGTTTACTAAACATACCTTAAGTTGGATTATCAAACCCTAAAAAAATCTTCTTCTTCTTCTACTTGTGGTTCGACCGAAATTCAACAAGGGAGGGAATGAGGGTTTTTGGGTTGTATTTATAGACTTAGGGAAACCCTAAAGGGATAACTTTTCTACCAAGAATCCTAATTAGAATAAAATTAATTTTCTTTTTTTTTTCTTTCCCTATATTCGGCCGAAATATATTAATATATATATATTTTTATTTTTTTTATTAAATTTATTTATTACACTTAAAACCTTGTATTTTTGATATTTTATAAAAACCCCATATCAAAATCTAATGTCTTACGGGATAAACTCAAATTTTATGACAACCGGAAAAATGTCATTTTCACCCAAAGTTTCCAAAAATAGATTTTTCATAATTAATATTAACATAACCCATGATAAACAACTCCACGTAACTTACTTACGTTCAAAACACTTGAACGAAGAATCGTTACACAAAACCACAAAACTCCAACAAAATACACATGTCATTTCTACACCACAAAGGCGATCAAAATTAACTTATCCCGACATCCGACACTACTCAAAAATGACAAAATCTCACACCAAGGGATTTAGTGGTCCACACACGCACTTATACCACTTATATACCACATACAATACACATATCACATATAAGCAAGTAATATACACCAAGCAAAAGTTAAATGAGTTGAGACTATAGGTCAAACTAACCTGCTAAAAATCACGGTTCTGATATTATCCCCCACTTAGGAAAATCGCGTCCCGAGATTTATTAGCTCGCCTCATCACTCCTCTCAGCAAATAATTTAGGATACTTGGACCTCATCTGATCTTCACGTTCCCAAGTAAACTCAGGACCACGCTTTGAATTCCAACGTACCTTTACCAACGCTATCTTACCACGTTTCATACTCTTAACCTCTCGATCCATAATCTCAATAGGTTCCTCAACAAAGTGAAGAGTCTTATTAATATTAATCTCCTCTAATGGCACATGCAAACTAGCATCCGCCAAACACTTCTTTAAATTAGATACGTGAAACGTATCATGCACACTACTTAACTCTTCAGGCAATCTCAACCGATATTCCACTGGACTGATTCTATCCGTAATCTCAAACGGTCCTATATATCTTGGTGCTAACTTGCCTTTCTTACCAAAACGCACAACACCTTTCCAAGGAGACACCTTCAGCATTACAAGGTCACCAATACTAAACTCCAAGGGCTTACGGCGATTATCCGCATAGCTCTTTTGGCGATCTCTTGCTGCCTTAAGTCTTTCCTTAATCTGAAACACCTTATCTGTAGTCTCTTGCACTATTTCAGGACCAATTAGTTGGCTCGTCCCAACTACTTCCCATAAAATAGGCGATCTACACTTCCTCCCATACAACATCTCAAATGGTGCAAATCTAATATTGGAATGATAGCTGTTGTTTTAGGAAAACTCAACCAAAGGCAAATGAGTATCCCAGCTTCCTCCAAAATCAATAGCACACGCTCTAAGTAAATCCTCCAAAGTCTGAATCGTTCGCTCACTTTGCCCATCAGTCTGTGGATGATAAGCAGTGCTCATATACAACTGTGTATTCAACGCCTTTTGCAACGATTGCCAAAACCGCGAGGTAAACCTACTATCGCGATCTGAAATAATCGACACAGGCACACCATATCTCGCCACAATCTCATTAATATAAATTCTCGCCAGCTTCTCCATCTTATAATCCTCACGAATGGCCAGAAAATGTGCAGACTTCGTCAGCCTGTCCACTATGACCCATATCGTGTCATGTCCATTACTAGTTCTAGGCAACTTAGAAATAAAATCCATTGTTATTCTTTCCCATTTCCACTCAGGAATCGGCGGCTGTTGTAGCAATCCTGAGGGTTTCTGATGCTCAGCCTTAACTTTCAAACAAGTCAAGCATTGGCTAACATATTCAGTTATTTCCCTCTTCATTCCCGGCCACCAGTAAGCATCTCTAAGATCATAATACATCTTATCCGATCCCGGATGAATCGAGTATCTCGACTTATGAGCCTCATCCATTATCAACTCCCTTACACCTCCTACCGATGGAAACCATATTCTATCTAAGAAATACAGTCCACCATCCTCCTTTTTCTCCATTTGCTGATCCAATCCACGCAGCATCTCAGCGGTCGCATTCTCATCCTTAAGAGCTTCATCCTGTGCTGCAAATATCTTACCCTTAATTCCCGACTGTAGTGTCATACACATCGCTCGCACACGCTTAGGCTTAGTCCGCTCCTTTCTACTTAAAGCATCAGCCACCACATTCGCCTTTCCAGGATGATAGCAAATCTCACAATCATAATCACTAAATAACTCACTCCACCTTCTTTGTCGCATATTCAGCTTCTTCTGACTGAAAATATGCTGAAGACTCTTATGATCTGTATAAACAACACTCTTTGTGCCATACAGATAATGTCTCCAATTCTTGAGAGCAAATACTACCGCACCAAGCTCTAGATCATGAGTGGTATAATTCTTCTCATGAATCTTGAGTTGTCGGGATGCATAAGCTATCACCTTACCCCTCTGCATTAGTACACACCCAAATCCTTGATTCGACGCATCACAATACACAACGAAATCATCTGGCCCATCAGGTAACGTCAGAATAGGTGCATTACACAAACTATCCTTTAGTGACTGAAAAAAACCACCTCCTGCTCTTCTCCCCAAACATACTTCTTGTTCTTCTGAGTCAACAAAGTCAAGGGTTGAAAAATTCGCTATAAATCTTCGATAATAACCCGCCAATCCTAAGAACGAGCGTATCTCGGACGGCGTCGTAGGAACCTTCCAGTTCTTGACCGCTTCTATCCTACTAGGGTCTACATGTATTCCTTCACTATTTACCACATGTCCAAGAAAATGTACCTCCTCAAGCCAAAACTCACATTTTGAGAACTTGGCGTACAACTTCTCCTTCTCCAACAATCCAAGGATCAACTTCAAATGTTCTCCATGCCCTCCTTCGTCTTAGAGTAAATTAGAATGTCGTCTATGAACACAATCACGAATCAATCCAAGTAGGGCTTGCAAACGCGATTCATCACACCCATGAATACCGCGGTGCATCTGTCAACCCAAATGGCATAACCGTGAACTCAAAGTGTCCATAACGAGTCCTAAAAGCAGTCTTCGGAATATCCTCCTCATACACTCTTAACTGATGATAACCATAACGTAGATCTATCTTCGAAAAGAATGAGAACCTTGCAGCTGGTCAAGGGTGTAAAACCCTAAAATCTAAAATGTGTAAAAAGACCAAAATGCCCCTACAACTATAAAAAAATTAAATAAAGGTTTATATAACTTATAAATTAATTCCAAAAATTATGAAACGAACTAAGTATGATTTGAAATAATTAGAGAACATCATAAAATAATTGTGCAAGCTATAAAAATTATATTTATACATTAACAAGTCCCAAAATAATTAAGTATATAATTATTTTATTTTAAAAAGCTAATTAAGTGAAATTAAATTGCAAGTTAAATGGAAATAAATGGAAAATCAATGATGATTGACTATGCAATGAATGTGGCCGCTCCTATTCATCCCCCCTCCTCCTAAAATTCGGCACTATCATTTTTAAACAACCAAAATCATTTTCTTTCCCCTAAAACAAAACCGAGAGAAACAAAAACCCTAAAATTAGCCACCAAAATCCATCCGAAATTCTGGAGTTGCAAGACTAATTTTCCATTGTTCTTCATCATACAAGAAGCCTAGAAAAATACATTTGAAGCTGGGTGTTGCCCAATTCGTTCGTGGTGAATTATTTTCACATCGCTAGAACAAAAGCAAGGTAATTCGTCCATAATTCATCCAACCCATATAATATTCGATTCTCATTTTTCTCATGATCCTTACTTCGTATATACTCTGTGAAAAATGGCTATAAGGTTGTGGGATCGTTCGTAAGCTTGTGGAGAATATTTGGTTGTCGCGTATAGAACCAAGGAGAAGAAATTCCTTTCAGCCATTCGACTCATCTTAAATTCGGTTTTCCATTTTTCCTAAGTCTATTATGATCTATGAACATCAAATAAAATGATAATAACATACCATGCATGATCTACGAATTAATTGTGAATTAAACCATAAAATCGTGTATATAATCTAAATAATTGTATTCGAATTTTCTGGACATGAATGATAATTTATTTGAGCTTCATATGACGAATATAATCTGGGAAAAATGACCATTTGATTTGTAAAGGCCTAAAATAATTGTTTTTGATTTAATTACAAAACCGGATTTAAGGAAAATTAGGAAAGAAAAAGAAATAAAAGTTGGATCGAATTAGGGTTTGGAATTAGGGTTTGTTCTTATGAATTTAAGGTTGACTAAATGATGATCTAATGATTAGTGAATGTGTGGTATTTTTAAAGTTAGGGTTTTGTTAAATAAATGGTATTCGATTGGAAATTAAAATGCTAGGGGTTGTTTTGTAACTTTTGAAACTTGAGGGTTATTTTTAGAACTTAATTTGGACTGCCTATTAATCGAATAAAATATAGTTTGGGGGTATAATGTGTAATTTCCATGTTTTAAAGGATTAAAATGTATTTATTAATTAATTAGAATTCGGTTTGTAAATAATTAAAATAGAGGGACCAATCATGTAAATTCTGGAAAGTTGGGGTCGAATGGAATAATAAAATATATTCAGGGGGTTAGGTGTAATTTTGGTAATTTAATGGTTTAATATGTAATTATTTATAATTAAAAGTTGAAAATGTAAATTAAGGGTTAAATATGTAACTTTGATAACTTGAGGGACTTGTTGTGTAAATTATGAATACTTAAGGGTAGATTCGTATAATATGATGAAATAAGTGTCCCTTGTGTAATTTTGATAAACTAAGGGTCTAATGTGTAATTATGGATATTATAAGGTTTAAAATGTAAATTATATAAATTAAGGGTGTAAAGTGTAAAATTGGGAAACTTGAGGGGCTAAAATTGTTGACTTGATAATTATGGATTTAAAACAGGTTACTTGAGATATTTTCATGTTTGTACTTTAACTTTGATATAATTACACTTCAAACCCTAATTTATGTAAAGTCATCATTAGAAACCCTAAACTTTTGTGAATTGTTAAAATACACCCTGAAGCCATAATGTGTTGTGATAATGACTTAACCTAATTGAGAATATTGAAATCTTACTAATTATGAGAACTTTCTAATTATGGAAACTTACTTAAAATGGAAAGTTACTTAAAATGGAAAGGTTTGTAATTATGTTCTACCCCTCTAGGTGTGAAGAAGGAGAGGACTTGATCTCTTGCATCTTATTCAGTTTGGTTTGTGCTTGCATTTGAAATAAGGTACAGATATTCTGCCCTTTTAATAAGGTGCCTTCGGTCTATTGAACCCTTATCACGATTTGACTTTGACCTTTGCTATGAACCTTGGGATTTGAACCTTTGGCATATGAACCCTTTGATATGAACTTTGATATGAACTTGATATGAACCTTCTGATATGAACTTTGGTATTCGGACCATGACCATGTGAACCTTTGCTTTGATATTGACCTTTGACATTTGACCCCAGTTTGATACCCGAGCCAAGTTCGTTTCCTAGCCATGAAGGTAACATGGCCGTGTCTGTGATGCACCACTGGCATGACTAGCGTGTAGCCCTAGTGATTTGGTTACACCGTCCCCATTTTGATTATGATATGCATGCACACTATGATATGATTTGATATGGCCAATATGATTGTTCGGGGGGCGAATGGATGCATCCTAGGTTCGTGTCCGTGTTCGTGGACAGTTCGTTTTGATATGATATGGTGACTGGGGATGGGTGCAATCCACTCCTTTCACAAAGTTCGGGAGCTGATCACTCCAACTGGTACATGAGGACACCCCTCATATTATCGGCTTATTTGAGAGGCATCCCCTCTACATGATTATGATATGATATGATATGTGATTTGTTTGGGCTCGTGGTGGATGACTGTCCTAACCTTTACTCTCGTACCTTATTTATATCTCTTTCATTATGCTTCGTTTGTTCGTTTCCGTTTATATTATATATCTGTTCACTGGGCTTTTTAAGCTCAGCCGCACGTTTTCTTTTCGTGTGCGGCAGGTATCTAAGCTAGGAGCTTTTGGATTATGCTTTGGATGGGATGAGAGATAGATGAAGCTTTGACCTTAGATGACCACCTTTATCTTATGACTTTGTTTTGGACTTGGATTTCATTTGTATTCGTATCTTTGGATTATTCCTTTCCTTGAACTTATGTATCATTCAAGTCGTGTTGACTTGACTTTTCCTTTGAATTATTTATTAAGACTTCCGCTGTGTGTTTATGTATGCTTTGATTTGTCACCATAATGTGATACTTCTACCCTTGTCGGGTTGGGGTGTTACAATTATGGTATCAGAGCCAGGTTGCGACCTGTAGTACATAAGTCATGGCCTGTGAGTCTTATGGACCCTAGGATTTGACCCTTAAGGCTTAAGTTTTGACTGGTGAGGTTTTGGGTAGTCATAGGTTCTGTTTCGTCTTCCATTTCGTGCTTATTCTCTTATATTGTTGCTAATCGTTTTCGAAAACATTCAGATGGTGAATACTCGACATCAGGAATATAATGGAGGAAACCCTGATCTTAAGGCCATGATAGCAGAAGCTTTGGCCAACGCTCTTCCTAACTTGGTGACTCAAGTCACCAACAATATTCAGAATGGGGCAGGTTCTTCCGGAGGTGGTGGTGCAGGTTCAGGTCCAGGTGGTGGTGGACCAGTTGGTATCCATGTCTGGATTGAGAGGTTTAACAAGCTGAAACCCCTCTCTTTCCGTAAAGCTGCCGTCCCCACTGAGGCAGAAGACTGGATTATCCACATGGAAAAGATATTTAAAGTTTTGGGTTGTCCAGATGAGTTTAAGACTAGATTGGCTGCATTTAAGTTTGAAGGCGATGCACAGAGCTGGTGGACAGCTTATGTCCAGGCTCAGGAGCAGGGTTTTGAGGAGACTTGTACTTGGGAGGATTTCATGGGTATCTTTTATAAGCAGTACATTCCAGTGGCGGAACAGCAGCGATATGAGCGGGAGTATGGGAACATCCGCCAGGGGGACCGGGAGACTACTGGGGAATTTATGCAGCGATTTATGAGGCTGGCCAGTTTCGTTGGGCCAGAGATTACGGGAGATGCATACCGTCAGGCTAAGACGTTTAAGTGGGCGTTAAAGAAATGGATACTGAACCAGATCGTGAATACGCATTATGATGATGTGGCGGCGGTTGCGAACGACGCTCGCAACATTGAGATGTTGCATAGTGATGGTGGTGGCTTTAACAAGCGTGATAGGGATGGTAACCGGGTGCATTTCAGAGGACAGAGTCAGCAGGGGCAGGGTCATGATTTCAGAGGTCGGCAGGACCAGGCATCCGAGCCGAGAGGTCGACAGGACCATAGGTATGATCAGCGTGGTCGCCAGGACCGGGACTACAGTCAGTGGCGACAGGATTCTCGGGGTTATGATAGGCAGGTTTCTGGGAGGAGTGGGTTCAATAACAACCCACGTCAGTATCGTGATCAGGCTACTCGGGGTGCTCAGGCGGGTCATCAGGCAGGTTCTTCTGGACAGAGGAGGACTAGTGAGGCGTTACCCCCTCCACCGGTTTGTGTCACTTGCGGAAAATCCCATCCGGGGGTTTGTCATAAGATTACTGGGGGATGCTTTACTTGTGGGTCTACCGAGCACAGAGTGAAGGACTGTCCGCATGAGAAGCGGGCTGCAGCAGCAAACTCGGGTAGGCCAGCTCTTACTTCTGGTCGGGTTTATTCTCTCACACGTGATCAGGCGGCAGGCACGTCAGGTACCATTACCGGTTATCTTTATATTGGAGATCGTATTGTTTTTGTTTTATTTGACACCGGTGCTACACACTCTATAATATCTAATACGCTTGCCAAGAAAATAAAAGTAACTCCAACACCATTGAATAATCCTATATCTATCTCTACTCCTATGAAAACCCAAGTCATCATCGATTGTGAATATGTAAATTGTCCGCTAAGATTTGATGATTGTGTTCGTTCGGCTAATTTGCTTCCCCTCGATATGATTGATTTTGATATAATTCTGGGAATGGACTGGTTGTCTTCTCATAAAGCCTCTATCGACTGTTATGCCAGATGTGTAAGATTTGGTGATATCCATCATCCGGATTTTGTTTATCACGGTTCGCAGCCTTTGAAATCTGTTAAACTTATTTCTGCTATGAAAGCACGGACTCTAATCTCTCATGGTTGCCAAGGGTTTTTGGCCTCTGTTAAAGATACGTCTTCTCAGGGACGTGATATTAGTAGTGTTCCCATTGTTCGGGAGTTCGCTGATGTCTTTCCCGAAGAGCTTCCTGGTATTCCTCCCACCAGAGAAGTTGAATTCAGTATTGATCTAGTTCCTGGTGCTGAGCCTATTTCTAAGGCTCCGTACCGAATGGCTCCCATTGAACTCAAAGAATTGAAAGTGCAGTTAGAAGAGTTATTGGAGAACGGTTTTATTCGTCCGAGTGTTTCTCCTTGGGGCGCTCCTGTGCTATTTGTGAAAAAGAAGGATGGTAGTATGCGCCTTTGTATTGATTACCGGGAGCTCAACCGCATTACTATCCGTAACCGCTATCCCCTTCCGCGCATCGACGATTTGTTTGACCAATTGCAAGGGGCAAAGCACTTCTCTAAGATTGATTTAAGATCGGGTTACCATCAGCTTCGTGTGAGGGAACAAGATGTTCCCAAGACTGCCTTTCGCACTCGCTATGGTCATTACGAATTCCTGGTTATGCCTTTCGGCTTGACCAATGCTCCGGCCGTCTTTATGGACCTTATGAACCGGGTTTTTCATGAGTTCCTCGATAAATTTGTCATTGTCTTCATCGACGATATTCTTGTCTATTCGAAATCTAAGGAGGAGCACGAACAGCATCTTCGGACTGTGTTGGAGATTCTTAGACAGAAGAAGTTGTACGCGAAGTTCTCTAAGTGTGAATTCTGGTTGAGTCAGGTCGCTTTTCTAGGTCACGTTGTATCTGCGGAGGGTATCACTATGGACCCAGCGAAGGTCGAGGCTATCACTAAATGGCCTAGACCTACAAATGTGACTGAGGTGAGAAGTTTTCTGGGACTCGCGGGTTATTATCGTCGTTTCGTTGAGGGTTTCTCGCGGCTAGCCTTACCGTTGACACAGTTGATGAGAAAAGGGGAGAAATTTGTATGGACTGAGGAGAGAGAGAACAGTTTTGAAGAGCTTAAGCAGAGATTAGTGTCGGCACCTATTCTGACTCTTCCGTCTGGTTCAGGTGGTTACCAGATCTATAGTGATGCATCTAAAAAGGGTTTGGGTTGCGTTTTAATGCAGCATGGGAAAGTCATCGCCTATGCTTCGAGGCAACTGAAGCCGTATGAAGAGAATTATCCGACACACGATTTGGAATTGGCTGCAGTGGTTTTCGCTCTTAAGATATGGCGGCATTATCTATACGGCGAGTCTTGTGACATTTTCACCGACCACAAAAGCCTTAAATATATTTTCACGCAGAAGGAGCTAAATATGAGACAGAGGCGATGGTTGGAGCTCCTGAAAGATTACGACACCCACATCCAGTATCATCCCGGCAAGGCAAATGTTGTTGCCGACGCTCTGAGCCGGAAGTCGGGTATGATTGCTAGTCTGAATTTTGAGCCTCGGATTTTAAATGATTTGGAGATTCTAGATGTCGAGCTTTGTGTTCGGGGTTGTGACGGTTACTGGGCTAGTCTAAAGGTTGAGTCCAATCTCATCCTGCGGATTAAAGAAGCCCAGAAAGATGACGGTGAACTCTGGGCTATTGTGCAGAATGTGGAAGATGGGAAGCAATCGGAGTTTCGGGTTGATGAGTTTGGTGTGGTATGGTTCGAGGATCGCCTTTGTGTTCCCAACGATCCTGATTTGCGAGAGGCTGTTTTGTCAGAGGCGCATAGTTCTCCCTTTACTATACATCCGGGATCCACCAAAATGTACCGAGATCTGAAGCAGCACTTTTGGTGGAGCGGCATGAAACATGATGTGGCATCTTATGTAGCTAGGTGTTTGACTTGTCAGCAGGTCAAGATCGAACACCAGAGAGCCAGTGGATTGTTGCAGCCGTTAGATATTCCGACTTGGAAGTGGGAGGAAATTTCTATGGATTTCGTATCGGGTTTGCCACTTACCAGAAAGAAACATGATGCGATTTGGGTGGTCGTCGATCGGCTAACCAAGTCGGCTCATTTTCTACCGATTCGTATGGATTATAGTGTTAGCAGATTGGCAGAGATTTTCGAGCAGGAGATAGTCAGACTACACGGTATGCCTACCGCTATTATCTCAGATAGAGATCCACGTTTTACTTCCCGGTTTTGGAAAGGACTGCATAGAGCTTGGGGTGCACAGCTTAAGTTCAGTACGGCTTTTCACCCTCAGACAGATGGTCAATCGGAGCGGACCATCCAGACATTAGAGGATATGCTGAGGGCATGTGCGTTAGAGTGGACGGGTAGTTGGGACGAGTATCTTTGTTTGGTAGAGTTCGCTTATAACAACAGCTGGCATGCTAGTATTCGGATGGCTCCTTTCGAGATGTTGTATGGGCGGAAATGTAGAGCACCTATTTGTTGGAACGAAGTGGGAGAGCGTGTTATTGAGGGCCCGGAGTTGGTCCAGATTACGAATGAGAAGGTAGATGTTGCTAGGGAGAAGTTGAAGGAAGCTCGGGCTCGTCAGAAAAGTTATGCGGATAAGCACCGTCGTGATTTGGAGTTTCAGGTGGGTGATCGGGTTTTCCTTAAGGTTTCACCGTTTCGGGGAGTCAAGCGTTTTGGAATCAAGGGCAAGCTGAGTCCTCGATTCATCGGACCATTCGAGATCTTGGAACGTATTGGAGAGGTGTCCTACCGTTTAGCTCTACCTCCCCAGCTTTCGCATGTGCATGATGTATTCCATGTATCTCTTCTACGGGGATACAACTATCATCCTCTTCATGTGGTATCTTACCCTTTCGATCAGATTCAGCCGGATATGTCTCTTCCGGAAGAGCCGGAAGTGGTTCTGGATCGCCAAGAGCGAGTTATGAGACGTAAAGTCATTCCATTCGTTAAGATTCTTTGGCGGAACCACCCAGAGCGGGAAGCTACCTGGGAGACCGAGGAGTCTATTCGAGAAAGTTATCCTCATTTTGTATTCTGATCTGGTATGTCTCTATTTTGTTTTGTTCCATTTCAGTCCTACTTCTTTGCAAATTTCGAGGACGAAATTTTTCGTTTAGAGGGGAAGAGTTGTAAAACCCTAAAATCTAAAATGTGTAAAAAGACCAAAATGCCCCTACAACTTTAAAAAAATTAAATAAAGGTTTATATAACTTATAAATTAATTCCAAAAATTATGAAACGAACTAAGTATGATTTGAAATAATTAGAGAACATCATAAAATAATTGTGCAAGCTATAAAAATTATATTTATACATTAACAAGTCCCAAAATAATTAAGTATATAATTATTTTATTTTAAAAAGCTAATTAAGTGAAATTAAATTGCAAGTTAAATGGAAATAAATGGAAAATCAATGATGATTGACTATGCAATGAATGTGGCCGCTCCTATTCATCCCCCCTCCTCCTAAAATTCGGCACTATCATTTTTAAACAACCAAAATCATTTTCTTTCCCCTAAAACAAAACCGAGAGAAACAAAAACCCTAAAATTAGCCACCAAAATCCATCCGAAATTCTGGAGTTGCAAGACTAATTTTCCATTGTTCTTCATCATCACAAGAAGCCTAGAAAAATACATTTGAAGCTGGGTGTTGCCCAATTCGTTCGTGGTGAATTATTTTCACATCGCTAGAACAAAAGCAAGGTAATTCGTCCATAATTCATCCAACCCATATAATATTCGATTCTCATTTTTCTCATGATCCTTACTTCGTATATACTCTGTGAAAAATGGCTATAAGGTTGTGGGATCGTTCGTAAGCTTGTGGAGAATATTTGGTTGTCGCGTATAGAACCAAGGAGAAGAAATTCCTTTCAGCCATTCGACTCATCTTAAATTCGGTTTGCCATTTTTCCTAAGTCTATTATGATCTATGAACATCAAATAAAATGATAATAACATACCATGCATGATCTACGAATTAATTGTGAATTAAACCTTAAAATCGTGTATATAATCTAAATAATTGTATTCGAATTTTCTGGACATGAATGATAATTTATTTGAGCTTCATATGATGAATATAATCTGGGAAAAATGACCATTTGATTTGTAAAGGCCTAAAATAATTGTTTTTGATTTAATTACAAAACCGGATTTAAGGAAAATTAAGAAAGAAAAAGAAATAAAAGTTGGATCGAATTAGGGTTTGGAATTAGGGTTTGTTCTTATGAATTTAAGGTTGACTAAATGATGATCTAATGATTAGTGAATGTGTGGTATTTTTAAAGTTAGGGTTTTGTTAAATAAATGGTATTCGATTGGAAATTAAAATGCTAGGGGTTGTTTTGTAACTTTTGAAACTTGAGGGTTATTTTTAGAACTTAATTTGGACTGCCTATTATTCGAATAAAATATAGTTTGGGGGTATAATGTGTAATTTCCATGTTTTAAAGGATTAAAATGTATTTATTAATTAATTAGAATTCGGTTTGTAAATAATTAAAATAGAGGGACCAATCATGTAAATTCTGGAAAGTTGGGGTCGAATGGAATAATAAAATATATTCAGGGGGTTAGGTGTAATTTTGGTAATTTAATGGTTTAATATGTAATTATTTATAATTAAAAGTTGAAAATGTAAATTAAGGGTTAAATATGTAACTTTGATAACTTGAGGGACTTGTTGTGTAAATTATGAATACTTAAGGGTAGATTCGTATAATATGATGAAATAAGTGTCCCTTGTGTAATTTTGATAAACTAAGGGTCTAATGTGTAATTATGGATATTATAAGGTTTAAAATGTAAATTATATAAATTAAGGGTGTAAAGTGTAAAATTGGGAAACTTGAGGGGCTGAAATTGTTGACTTGATAATTATGGATTTAAAACAGGTTACTTGAGATATTTTCATGTTTGTACTTTAACTTTGATATAATTACACTTCAAACCCTAATTTATGTAAAGTCATCATTAGAAACCCTAAACTTTTGTGAATTGTTAAAATACACCCTGAAGCCATAATGTGTTGTGATAATGACTTAACCTAATTGAGAATATTGAAATCTTACTAATTATGAGAACTTTCTAATTATGGAAACTTACTTAAAATGGAAAGTTACTTAAAATGGAAAGGTTTGTAATTATGTTCTACCCCTCTAGGTGTGAAGAAGGAGAGGACTTGATCTCTTGCATCTTATTCAGTTTGGTTTGTGCTTGCTTTTGAAATAAGGTACAGATATTCTGCCCTTTTAATAAGGCGCCTTCGGTCTATTGAACCCTTATCACGATTTGACTTTGACCTTTGCTATGAACCTTGGGATTTGAACCTTTGGCATATGAACCCTTTGATATGAACTTTGATATGAACTTGATATGAACCTTCTGATATGAACTTTGGTATTCGGACCATGACCATGTGAACCTTTGCTTTGATATTGACCTTTGACATTTGACCCCAGTTTGATACCCGAGCCAAGTTCGTTTCCTAGCCATGAAGGTAACATGGCCATGTCTGTGATGCACCACTGGCATGACTAGCGTGTAGCCCTAGTGATTTGGTTACACCGTCCCCATTTTGATTATGATATGCATGCACACTATGATATGATTTGATATGGCCAATATGATTGTTCGGGGGGCGAATGGATGCATCCTAGGTTCGTGTCCGTGTTCGTGGACAGTTCGTTTTGATATGATATGGTGACTGGGGATGGGTGCAATCCACTCCTTTCACAAAGTTCGGGAGCTGATCACTCCAACTGGTACATGAGGACACCCCTCATATTATCGGCTTATTTGAGAGGCATCCCCTCTACATGATTATGATATGATATGATATGTGATTTGTTTGGGCTCGTGGTGGATGACTGTCCTAACCTTTACTCTCGTACCTTATTTATATCTCTTTCATTATGCTTCGTTTGTTCGTTTCCGTTTATATTATATATCTGTTCACTGGGCTTTTTAAGCTCAGCCGCACGTTTTCTTTTCGTGTGCGGCAGGTATCTAAGCTAGGAGCTTTTGGATTATGCTTTGGATGGGATGAGAGATAGATGAAGCTTTGACCTTAGATGACCACCTTTATCTTATGACTTTGTTTTGGACTTGGATTTCATTTGTATTCGTATCTTTGGATTATTCCTTTCCTTGAACTTATGTATCATTCAAGTCGTGTTGACTTGACTTTTCCTTTGAATTATTTATTAAGACTTCCGCTGTGTGTTTATGTATGCTTTGATTTGTCACCATAATGTGATACTTCTACCCTTGTCGGGTTGGGGTGTTACAAAGGGGATCATCGATCCTAGGAAGAGAATACCGATTCTTAACAGTTAACTTGTTCAGTTCCCGATAGTCAATACACATCCGGAACGAACCATCCTTCTTCCTAACAAATAACTTAGGTGCTCCCCACGGAGAATGACTAGGTCTAATAAACCCCTTTTCCTGAAGTTCTTGCAACTGTGTGAACAACTCCTGCATCTCAGAGGATGCTAAACGATATGGGGATTTCGCCACAGGTGCCGCTCCCGGAACCAACTCGATACGGAATTCAACTTGACGGATTGGAGGTAATCCAGACAAGTCCTTAGGAAAACGCCAGGAAACTCACATACCACAGGAATCTCTTCTATCTTACATTCTTTAGCCTTCGCAGTCTTAAGGGTTTTCAAGTCCTTCCCTAAGCACTCTCCTTGTATCCGAAGGACACCACTACTCTCCAAAGGTATACGAACTACCTTTTCGTGGCATATGACCTCGGCCCTATGCTTAGACAACCAGCTCATCCCTATCACCACATCAAAACTCCCATGCCCAAAAGGTATCAAATCAATTGTGAACGGGATACTCTCTAGCACTATAGTACACCCACGAATAACCTTGTCAACCTCTACCTCCTTACCACTAGCTATTTCAATCACAATACTAGGTTTAAGTTCACTAGGCTCATCATTCAATAGTCTAGCAAACGAACCAACTTAAATATCTCACCATTAATACCAACAGATAAACGAGGTATCAGTATATGATAGGTAGAATGGAATCCTACCACCCACACACTCCCACATACAACGATTTCCCAAACGGTTAAGAGAATACATCTCTAACCATACAACCATCATCAACATGATATCACATAACACCTACCACAACATATAACAACAAACATCAATCAATGTAATCATGGTCACAAGTCCACGTGTGTGATACCCTTATAATTATGTTCGCGACCATAGTTATAAGGCCTATTCCACACGCATACTTGCTTCCAAAACCACACATCTCAATGATAACGCATATATACCACATAGCACCTAATATACAACACAATCCATGCTATCATACTTGCAAGTCCACTTGTGTTGTGAAGCATGTATAATTATGTTGGCCACCATAATTATCTATGCTCCCTTTCACAAGTGTACTTCCTCCTATGACCACACTTCATGCAAACAATCATCTCACATGGAACAATTCCAATGACCACTTAACTCTATAGTCAAATCACTTGGATAAAACTGATCCAATACTCAGGAGTAATCGTGCTCCAACATGGCTCCAGACGGCAAAAGACAATATAAGAATTCCAAGACAAACAAAAGACGTCGCAAAATGGCTCAAGCTCCGCTCTCGCACTTGCCTCCCCACTCAGATCGATTAAACTCACTACTTGCTGCGGACTCCAGATCCGAGTCCACGTCATTCCATCCTAACTCCCCTTCATCTTTACTCAACCACCCATTCCCGTTTCTTTCTTCCAATTCCGCATGATCCACCAGTACATACAACTCATGATATGTGTCGTTTTACACATATCTTTTCGTCCAATTTTCGAGTCAAAACAACCAAAAACACTTTAAAACGATCAAATAATGTTAAAAATATCTTTGAGATGTGTTTTTGTGTATTCCATATGCAAAATGATTGAAAACGATTGAAAAACAAACAAAATTTGCATAAATGGCAAGTCTAGTCCCTCAAGCGTGAAAAAAAAATAATAATAATAATAAAAAATAAATTTTTGGTCCTTGGATTATTTTTACTTGGCAAAAATTACCCTTGGATGAAATTTGAAGATATGTCAGAATTGGTCCCTGAAATTTACATGAATTACACTTTTGGTCCTTTTTGTTTAAATCCTATTCTACATTTAAACCCACAACCGAATCCCATTTAAACCCACAGCCGGATCAACTAACCAAAGCCCACTACAACTCAACCCACCTAAAGCCCAAATCCATCGCTATACCCAATCCAGCCCATTTTATCCAAAAAAAAATAACAACCGGATCCACCACTTAGACCCAACCCGCTACCCCTTAGCTAAATACAATCACCCACAGGCAAACATTTGTCAACCCAAATCCAGTCAAACCCCAAATGAGTTAAGTCAAAAAACCTAATTCCCTACCTCAGCCGCTCTTTCTTCTTTCCCTTTTTCTTCTTCCCGCCAACACCAAAACCAAGGTACCATCACCATCACCCACCTCACTCCAAAATAACCTCACGGGTTTCACCTCCACCTCAGCAATCCGAGGCTAGAAAAAGGATCCAACGGTTTAGAGTTAAGTTGAGAAGATCAAGAAAATTCGATGGTGTCAAGAAAGAAAGAGATGACAGAAGGAAAAAGACCCGAGCTTATTATTTTTAATTTTATTTTTCTTTCTTTTTCGGTATAAATAGTTTGAGTAGTTGTTAGTGAAAGATAGGTTTTATGTAGCTTTAGATTCGGTATGTATTTCTTTTTAGTGTAATTTAATTTCAGTATTTAGTTTTAATTTAGAAGTAGGAACAAGGTTTATTTTAGCTAGCTTTCGGTACGTTTTTTAGTGTAATTTATTTTTTTATTGTAGTTTTAATTTATTTTTAGGAAATTGTAAGTTTTAATTTTAGCTTTAAAATTCGGTAAGATCTTAGTTTTATTTGTAATTTTCGTTAAGACAGTTGAAGGGTTATTTTAGATTTTATAATTCGAAGGTGTTGTAATTTTAAAGTTACTCAGTTTATTTTTTTTAAGTTTTCGATTGTTAATGGAAGTTTAAGTTTTGTTCTTGGTCAAACCTCGGTCAACTGTTTAGTTTACTGCTTCGATTCTGCTATTTTAATTCTTGTGGTTGTTGCTTCGATTCTATTAATGTTTAGTTTATCTTAGTTTATCTTGTTTAATGTTTAATGCTTAGGTTTAATGGTTATGTTAATGTTTAGTTTATCTTAGTTTAGTTGTTATTGCTTATGTTAATGGTTAATGTTGCTGGTTACTGAATGTTTTTGTTTGAGTTGGTTATTGTTTGGTTATTGTGGTTATTGTTTGGTTATTGGGTTATTGTGTTTGTTATAGTAAGGCTGTTTTGACTTTTAAAGTCAAACGGGTCAATAGGGTAGAGCTAGTAGTATTTTTTTTTAGTAACTGCTTATTAAGTTAATTTATTTTAAATCATGTTTAATTAGATTTTAATTAGAAAAATGTAATTCGTTTTCGTAAAATTTTCTTTTGTCGATTAGAATGTAGGAAATTTAATTTGGAATTCGTAGGTTTAGTTTTTCATCGTTTTCACGTTTATGCTCGGGTATTCCCCGGTTTAGTTCGTTTTCAACTTTCGTTTACGTATTCACTTTCGTGCACTTTAGGTTATCGTTTTTCTTAGATGTTTAGTCGTTTTTAATATATGTTTTACTTATTTTAGCGTAAAAACCCAAACTCTCATCTTTGTTTAACCATTCAAAACACGTATTCACAATCCGAGATCACAAATTCCATTCACGCCTTCGTTGGGGATAACGACCCGGGAATACAACTTCCGCTGTATTCTTTGGAAATAAATAACGACTTGATTTCAACCGATCAAATTTTGGCGCCGCTGCCGGGGAAGGCTGACGCGAATTTTTAAATCTCGTTTGTCGTTGCGTGTTTCGTAAATACTTTCTTATTAAAAATCCAAAAAGATTTTCATTTCAAAATTTATTTTCCTTTTTTGTTTTCAAAATGTTGTTAAAAATCCAAAAAGATTCTTCTTTGCCCTCTTATCCGTTTAATTCCTTTTCTCACCCTCTGAACGTTTTATTCTATCTTCTCAACCCTCTACACGTTTGATTCTCTTTATGTCTACATCTTACAACTATGGTTGTGAATGGTGTGGGGGACCTCCAAATGGTGGAAATTGCCATGGTTGTAGCATTGTGAATTCGGGAAACGGGTTTGTCTATGACCAAAATCCCTACAATGAAACAACCAATTTCCTTAACCAACCCCCGCACCATGAGATGGAAACATATTCTTGTGAATTTTGTGGAGGTTGTCCTCATCCGGGATTTGATTGTCGAACGGGAGACTTGCTTGTCTATGAGCAGAACCCTTATAACAATCAGACATCATCCGGATTTGACACATCTTCATATTATTCACCACCACAACAGTATTACTGTTGTGAGTACTGTGGAGGTTCACATTGTAGCTCTGATTGCCAAACAAGGTACCCGCTTGTCTATGAGCATGACCCTTGTAACAATTATGATTATTCTTATCCTCCACAGTATCAAACCACTCAAAGCCAGCCTCAGCTATCTCTTGAAGAAATATTCCAAGAACTTCAAGAGATACGAATTGAACTTACAAATCTGGCTATTAAACAAAACCCAAATGATCGTCATGGTGAGTCTATGGAAGATTTACTCGCCATTGAACGAGCAGCACACAACCGTTTCTTGTTTGATCAGGCGTGCATGCTCGATGACGAAGATGAGGAAGGGGAGAATATTATTCTTGTGAATAATTCTATCATTCAACCCCTTCAGACCACTGCATCCACACCCATATCATGTACTTTGGACTCCGATGACTCTCTCATTATGGGGGATGAGCTTCTTGACACTATTCCTGAAAAGGAATCGGACGAATTCATAAAGTCTAGTGTTGAGAACTCTATCCCAATCCCAAGTGAGTCTGAGGATATATCCTATAATGAGTGTGATTGGTCTTATTGTGATCCTCATGACATTTCTGAGGATACTTCCGGGATCTTCTCTAACTCGCTCTTCAATGCAAATGATGATTTTTCCTCCAGTGATGACGAATCACTTTCTGATGAGGACGCTTCAAATGAAAGTCTCAAAGTCTATTCGAATTCTCTTTTTGAATTTGATGATGAGTACTTTTCTAGCGAAATAAATCCTCTCTTTGATAAAGTGTTAGAGAACGATGAGGTCGAGGACTCTCTTGGTCCTAAACTCGATGATATGACCTCACTTGATCCCGAGATTCACACGGATGCTCCTTCTACGACATATGTGACACGTCCCTTTGAGGATCGCCATTATATTGATGTCACATATGTCGTTCGAGTCTTTCTACCTTTCTGTGATTATAAGGTAGCTTGTCCTTCCCTTCTCTCCTTTGGGAACGAGGACAAGGTTTTTGATCCCGGCATCCCCATTTATCATTCTTTGGTGCCGGATATATCTCATCGGAGTGGAACTTTCAAGTACTTCAATGTTTATCCAAACATTTCGAATGAAAGTCCGATGGAGATTTTCTTTTCCACATGCTTCCCCATGGACAAATAAATTCGGGGTCGAGTCAAGCTAGCGACTCGGTTAACAAAAACAGTAGCACACCATATGGGTTTTCACCCATATTTCTGACTTCTTTCTACTTTCTACCACCCTAGTGTGGGGGAGATGCCCCCGCTGTTGTATATAATTTTCAAAAAAAAAAAAAAAAAAAAAAAAAAAAAAAAAAAAAGGTTTTAAACCACAAAAATAAAATAAATGGCCCGTAATATTTCCCTTTTCCGTTCTCAGTTTCGGCATAACAGCCGGTACTTTGAATATTGAGGACAATATTCATTTCTAGTGTGGGGGGAATTCTCACGAATTTAATCACGTATATAAACCATCTAATTCCCCCGTTTTTGGCCAAAATTTTTTTTTTTGGTGTAAGTGTTTTGCACTTACACAACAAATGGTTATCAGTCCACCATGTCTAACACACAAAAGGATTGGCTAATCCAAGAGCAAACGGTTCTTGGTAAAGATATATCAAATCCGTTGACGGCTTACAATTTGCCAAAAATTGTATGGTATTCGACTCACCATATCCTAAAAAGATGAAGAGTTGGCTAGCCCGCAAGGTTATGGCTTGTGGTAAAGGCAAGTGGAAAAACCATAATTGGTAATCAGCTCACCAAAGATAATAACTGTTATTTTATCTAAGAGTTGGCTAGTCCAGAAGCAAACGGCTTCTGGTAAAGACAAATCAAACCCGTTGACAGCTGATGATTTGCTCAAAATCATATGGTTATCAGTGTACCATAGTTCCTACTTGAACTGAAACATTTGGCTACTCCAGAAGTAATGGCTTTTGGTAAAGAGATTTCAAATCCATTAAACTTTTCATAAATAATTGCTAGGGACTAGCAATTGCTCAGTGTGGGGGATTTGATATGTGTCGTTTTACACATATCTTTTCGTCCAATTTTCGAGTCAAAACAACCAAAAACACTTTAAAACGATCAAATAATGTTAAAAATATCTTTGAGATGTGTTTTTGTGTATTCCATATGCAAAATGATTGAAAACGATTGAAAAACAAACAAAATTTGCATAAATGGCAAGTCTAGTCCCTCAAGCGTGAAAAAAAAATAATAATAATAATAATAATAATAAAAAATAAATTTTTGGTCCTTGGATTATTTTTACTTGGCAAAAATTACCCTTGGATGAAATTTGAAGATATGGCAGAATTGGTCCCTGAAATTTACATGAATTACACTTTTGGTCCTTTTTGTTTAAATCCTATTCTACATTTAAACCCACAACCGAATCCCATTTAAACCCACAGCCGGATCAACTAACCAAAGCCCACTACAACTCAACCCACCTAAAGCCCAAATCCATCGCTATACCCAATCCAGCCCATTTTATCCAAAAAAAAATAACAACCGGATCCACCACTTAGACCCAACCCGCTACCCCTTAGCTAAATACAATACCGGGCAAATCACTTTGGTCAAACTCCCCCAAATCCCAGTCAAACCCCCAAATTGAGTTAAGTAAAAAAAAAAACCTAATTCCCTACCTCAGCCGCTCTTTCTTCTTTCCCTTTTTCTTCTTCCCGCCAACACCAAAACCAAGGTACCATCACCATCACCCACCTCACTCCAAAATAACCTCACGGGTTTCACCTCCACCTCAGCAATCCGAGGCTAGAAAAAGGATCCAACGGTTTAGAGTTAAGTTGAGAAGATCAAGAAAATTCGATGGTGTCAAGAAAGAAAGAGATGACAGAAGGAAAAAGACCCGAGCTTATTATTTTTAATTTTATTTTTTTCTTTCTTTTTCGGTATAAATAGTTTTGAGTAGTTGTTAGTGAAAGATAGGTTTTATTTAGCTTTAGATTCGGTATGTATTTCTTTTTAGTGTAATTTAATTTCAGTATTTAGTTTTAATTTAGAAGTAGGAACAAGGTTTATTTTAGCTAGCTTTCGGTACGTTTTTTAGTGTAATTTATTTTTTTATTGTAGTTTTAATTTATTTTTAGGAAATTGTAAGTTTTAATTTTAGCTTTAAAATTCGGTAAGATCTTAGTTTTATTTGTAATTTTCGTTAAGACAGTTGAAGGGTTATTTTAGATTTTATAATTCGAAGGTGTTGTAATTTTAAAGTTACTCAGTTTATTTTTTTTAAGTTTTCGATTGTTAATGGAAGTTTAAGTTTTGTTCTTGGTCAAACCTCGGTCAACTGTTTAGTTTACTGCTTCGATTCTGCTATTTTAATTCTTGTGGTTGTTGCTTCGATTCTATTAATGTTTAGTTTATCTTAGTTTATCTTGTTTAATGTTTAATGCTTAGGTTTAATGGTTATGTTAATGTTTAGTTTATCTTAGTTTAGTTGTTAATGCTTATGTTAATGGTTAATGTTGCTGGTTACTGAATGTTTTTGTTTGAGTTGGTTATTGTTTGGTTATTGTGGTTATTGTTTGGTTATTGGGTTATTGTGTTTGTTATAGTAAGGCTGTTTTGACTTTTAAAGTCAAACGGGTCAATAGGGTAGAGCTAGTCGTATTTTTTTTTAGTAACTGCTTATTAAGTTAATTTATTTTAAATCATGTTTAATTAGATTTTAATTAGAAAAATGTAATTCGTTTTCGTAAAATTTTCTTTTGTCGATTAGAATGTAGGAAATTTAATTTGGAATTCGTAGGTTTAGTTTTTCATCGTTTTCACGTTTATGCTCGGGTATTCCCCGGTTTAGTTCGTTTTCAACTTTCGTTTACGTATTCACTTTCATGCACTTTAGGTTATCGTTTTTCTTAGATGTTTAGTCGTTTTTAATATATGTTTTACTTATTTTAGCATAAAAACCCAAACTCTCATCTTTGTTTAATCATTCAAAACACGTATTCACAATCCGAGATCACAAATTCCATTCACGCCTTCGTTGGGGATAACGACCCGGGAATACAACTTCCGCTGTATTCTTTGGAAATAAATAACGACTTGATTTCAACCGATCAACATACAACTCACGAGGTTTAGACAGAACCACCTTTCATGCATATGAGAAGTGAGGACACTTCCTAGAGTACTTGGTATCGGCTCCACCTCCAACTGTCACCGTGGTTGCAAACCTCACCACTTCTTTTCCATCAATGTTTTCCATATACATTCCATCCTTGCCCGAACATAGATTTATGCTAGCGGGAACTCGGATTCTGCGGTTAATCCGCTTCATCCTACCACTTCCCTTACGACCGGTTGCTGAATGATAGCCCAACGAAACTTCTTACGCGAGGGAGGTCGACGTATACAATACTAAGTATGAGGGTCCAATCGGCGTCCGAAACTCGACGAAACTACTCTTAAACTCAAGAGAAATCGACATATAAAACACCACACTTACACATAAGCCCTAAATGCAACTATATGAAGGATTCCTAGGTTATAGTCTAGGTTCAACCACCTACTTCTCTATAACCAAGTCTCTGATACCAATCTGTCACACCTCGCCAATGGCGGAAACGCGAGTGCAACATCATGGATATCATTACAACACTTGGTGTCTAAATAGAGAAAATACTACATGCAAATAAATAGAGCAGAGTACAAACATAAAGTGTCGTAACGATACCCCATTATAAATAATCCAAATAAAATCTCCAAGGAATCTCCATTAAAACAAAGAGTTAAAAATAAAGAAAATCAAGTATCTCAAACTAAAATCCATTTTTTTATTCAATTAAACTCAAAGATAAGCCATCCCCGATGCAATCTAGGTCTCTTCTAACCGCACCCTTCTATCTTAGCCTTAGAATGCTCACCTAAAAATGATGCTTAAAACGTCAACATAATGTTGGTGAGATTCATAGGTTTAAGACACATAAAACACCTCGATTATCGATTTACTGTGATTATAAAACATAGCATAGCAGGACAGCAAAGATATATAGTTATTATACACTAGCATGCAATCATAGCTTACGGGACGGAACGTGCCCACCGATCCAAACACCACATCAATTGGGACGGAACGTGCCCACCGATCCAAATACCACCACAATTGGGACGGAACGTGCCCACCGATCCAAGTTCACAATAATTGGGACGGAACGCTCCTACCGATCCAATATAATTCCCCTTCCGGCCAAACATAATAATAACGAGTAGAGCCACTAGGGCATCTTCCCACTCGTATAATCACCACAAATAAACACCATAATAACATGTAGTATAAGTATAATAACAATTACACGTCCATGCATTTTATAACCACATAATCACAGTAACTCAAAAATAATTTAAACAAGCATCATCTCCATCCCAAGTTTAAAACAAAGTAAAAATTGGGACTATGAACTCACCTCAAATCCGCAGCTTCCAAGTTATCAACACACAAATCTATATCACAAAAATAACAATCACGTTACACGCGACCAAGCTAAAAGCCATAGTCCATGTAACACACATATGATGGATGTCTAAGGTTCATATAACCCACTATGGATTATCTAGACACCATACTAATCACCACCCAATACTTGACACTCACTAAATCCCTTAATTAACACTTTCAGAAACGTAGATTTCTAAAGTACTTTCACCCACATAAAATCACAGCGAATAAAGCTTCGCAACTCACACCAAAAATTCACCATGATCTTTCATAAGCATACAAGCTTGTCCTAGAAGATCATGCACTAAAAACACACACAAGTACCCAATGAAAAATCAAACATGACAACTATCCAGATTCGGATCTGATCGGACATCAAAAAGTTTTGACCTCATAGACCCACCCGCACAACTTATTATCATCTAATTTTCGCGTGGAAGTCAAATATAATATAGAACTTGATTCCCACAGAAGGCCTTATCCAAATTCCACTTTCAAAGCCACCTTTGACCTCAATACTTTTACCCTAATTCTGTCCCGGTTTAACAGTTTTGACACCTTAACTCATAAAATTCGTTTTGGAAATCTCTTTCACTGAACTATAATTTAGACATAAAATTCGTGATCTAACTCATTTTCATCTATTAATTACAATCGTATCTTTACAGACCTTTAAATCTGCCAGATTCATGACTCTTTAATTAACAACTTTTAAACCCTAATTACTTCACCAATTATCACAAGATTATTAATTATTGATTCCTACATGTTTAATATCATAAATTTACAGATCTTAATATAAACCCTAGATCCACCATAATTTGTTACATGCATAATAAAAATTAATTACACAATTAGGGTTTACTAAACATACCTTAGGTTGGATTATCAAACCCTAAAAAAAATCTTCTTCTTCTTCTTCTTCTTGTGGTTCGACCGAAATTCAACAAGGGAGGGAATGAGGGTTTTTGGGTTGTATTTATAGACTTAGGGAAACCCTAAAGGGATAACTTTTCTACCAAGAATCCTAATTATAATAAAATTTATTTTCTTTTTTTTTTCTTTCCCTATATTCGGCCGAAATATATTAATATATATATATATTTTTTTTTATTTTTTTTTATTAAATTTATTTATTACACTTAAAACCTTGTATTTTTGATATTTTATAAAAACCCCATATCAAAACCTAATGTCTTACGCGATAAACTCAAATTTTACGACAACCAGAAAAATGTCATTTTCACCCAAAGTTTCCAAAAATAGATTTTTCATACTTAATATTAACATAACCCATGATAAACAACTCCACGTAACTTACTTACGCTCAAAACACTTGAACGAAGAATCGTTACACAAAACCACAAAACTCCAACAAAATACACATGTCATTTCTACACCACAAAGGCGATCAAAATGAACTTATCCCGACATCCGACACTACTCAAAAATGACAAAATCTCACACCAAGGGATTTAGTGGTCCACACACGCACTTATACCACTTATATACCACATACAATACACATATCACATATAAGCAAGTAATACACACCAAGCAAAAGTTAAATGAGTTGAGACTATAGGTCAAACTAACCTGCTAAAAATCACGGTTGTGACACTGCTGCACGCATTCTCAACATGGTTCCAACTAAGAAGGTCGACAAGACACCATACGAAATATGGCATGGGAAGGTCCCTAATCTGTCTTACTTGAAAGTCTGGGGTTGTGAGGCTCTCGTGAAACGAGACACACCTAACAAACTTAAGCCCAGAGCTATCAAATGTATCTTTGTAGGATACCCAATGGAAACAATGGGTTACTACTTCTACTACCCACCCGAGAACAAAATATTTGTTGCTCGGTATGCCGAGTTTCGTGAGAATAGTCTCATTTCACAGGAAGCAAGTTGGAGCAAAGTAGACCTTGTTGAAATTCAAGAGGAAGATGCACAACCTTTTGGTAACACTAGTGAGCATCAAAATGAGATTGAACATGAAAATGTTAAACCTCATCAAGATGTTGCTCCCATTCGTAGATCCGCAAGGATACCTCAAGCACCTGAGCGATATGGTTTCTATGTCGATGTTGAGGAACATGAGTTAGGGGATCATGGTGAACCCGCTAACTATCGAGATGCATTATCGAGTCCTGAACACGATAAATGGATCGAAGCTATGAATGCGGAGATGCAATCCATGAAAGACAATGATGTCTGGGTCGAAGTCGACCTACCTCCTAACGCTAAAACCGTTGGGAGCAAATGGCTCTTCAAGAAGAAGACCGACATGGATGGAAATGTACACACCTATAAAGCTCATCTAGTAGCAAAAGGTTTCACTCAAACCTACGGGATTGACTATGAAGAAACCTTCTCGCCTGTTGCAGACGTTAAAGCAATTAGGATTCTTATAGCCATAGCAGCGTACTATGACTATGAGATTTGGCAAATGGATGTCAAGACAGCCTTCTTGAACGGCCACCTGAACGAAGACGTTTATATGGTGCAACCCGAGGGCTTCGTGAATATATGGATTAAAGCAAGCATGTGTATATATGAAAACTAGTGGAAGTATAGTCGTGTTCCTAGTCTTATATGTCGATGACATATTACTCATGGGAAACAACATTCCAATGCTACAAGATGTAAAATCCTGGCTTGGAAATTGCTTTGCCATGAAAGATCTAGGAGAAGCCGCGTACATACTTGGAGTCAAGATCTATCGGGATAGATCAAAACGATTAATCGGCTTGTGTCAAAGTGCATACATTGACAAAATCCTGAAGCGATTTAGGATGCAAGATTCCAAACGTGGAAATCTTCCAATGCAACCAAATACAGAATTGAGTAAAGCTCAAGGACCCTCTACACCTGCTGAGGTGAAGAGGATGAAAGGAATCCATTATGCTTCGGTTGTGGGATCCATAATATATGCGGTTAGGTGCACTAGACCTGATGTAGAATTCTCTCAGAAACTTAACGAGTAGATTTCAACAGAATCCAGGAGAATGTCACTGGACTACTGTTAAGAACATATTAAAGTATCTGCGAAATACTAAAGATATGTTTCTTGTTTATGGTGGTGATGTCAAGCGTGAGCTCAGTGTTACTTGTTACACTGACGCAGGCTGGGAGACGGATCGTGATGACACCAAATCCCAGACAGGATATGTTTTCATCATGAACGGAGGTGCTGTTGACTGGAAGAGTGCCAAACAAAGCACTATCGCGATGTCCTCTACAGAAGCTGAATACATAGCTGCTTCTGAAGCTGCAATGGAGGCGATTTGGATACGTAAATTCATTTCTGGGCTTGGCGTTGTCCCCAGCAATGAACGACCTATGGATATGTACTGTGACAATACAGGTGCCATTATCATAGCCAATGAACCAGGTGTTCAAAAGGGTGCCAAACACTTTCATGGTGATATTCGTCTTCTCAAAGTTCACACAGATGACAACTTAGCTGATCCTTTTACGAAACCAATGCCTTGTACCAAACATGTCGAACATGCTAGGAGCATTGGACTTTGACCTGCTAGTAGTCTCATGTAGATCTGTTTTTAGTATTTGAATAATTGGAATGTTAAACAGTTTATATTTATAATGAATTGATGTACTGGTTATGATCGTTTTCATTCATATCAACTGTATTCTATATTTGCATGTTTAATCCGTGAATGATTTATTTATTCTAAAATTGTCCATTGTCGGTTGACGATACGGGAGTATCATCAAATTAAGGCAAATGTGAGCGTGTTAGTGATTATTTACCAAACTCACATGTTTTTCATTGTGATGAACATTGGACTGACCCAACCTACGAGTGTTCACTACATGGATCGTCGTCAATAGTGAATCTCGCAAGTGGTTATGTCTCTTATCCTTAGACTTGAGATGCAACTAGGTCTTGCATGTGTGGAATTTCATTCCTTGATATGGTTAAACGCTGTCCTGAATAAGGTAGTTATAAAAACCATCATTAGGAGTGATATGAAGCATATGAATGACACGTGCAGTCAAAATAGGATTTGTTCCTCCACATGTTATGGAGTTAGATACTATTGGGCCCATCGATGAATTGGACAGATGTTTGTATGGCCGTACCCAAAATGAGATTAAGATGAATCTTGATCCACTTGGTAATCTTGTTCAATAACTATATCGAGAAACATAATAGTTGAACTATTAGAATGACATTTGATCCACGTCTAATGTTCAACATGGTATCTGTAACAATAGGATAGACGACATATAAACCATTTAAAATGAGACGTTTAAGAAGCTAACCTCACATATTTCTAGGGGCATTGGCGTGTTGCTAGACGCTAACCTTTGCTTGTATAATTACTTGATTATTATGACGTCGCAAGTGGGAGCTGTTGGAGTATGCTCGTGTCATAATAAATAATTATATGGCTAGACATGTGTGAGCCTATGGGGTCACACACATATACACTGAGGTACCACTTTATGTATCGTGTTTATTTTATTTACGATATATAAATAACCTTACGTAACTCAGTATCACTATTGGGCTTCTAATGGCTAAGTAAAGGACTTAATCCATTGGACTTGGAAATCAAATGGGAAGCCCATTTGAGCCCAAATAGTGGCTGGCCTAGGAGGATTCAAAGGGAGGGTTTAGTTTGAATTTTTGGAAAAAATATATCTCCATAATCTCCTCATTATTGAGATTACAATTTACCATAATTCTCTCCCTCTTTTCTCTCTTGAAACTCACGGCCTAAAACAATCTCCCACCTAGGGTTTTTGTTTTCTTGATCTATCACTTTGTTTCTTGTTCATTCAAAGTAGATTGCAAGGTTACGGGGTTAAGGACTAGCATCCAAGAGGTATACGGTGATGTGTAGTATGTTTCATTCATAGAAGAGATCAACCTTATTGATCTCTTGTGTTTCTTATTCCAAACGTGGGATAGGTGTTTGTTGGTGACTCCCGGATCATGATACAAAGGTATAATCTTGTTTGTTTTAATTAGATTGATCATATGACTCTATGGATCCGTTGATAGGTGATTTATCCGCTGCGTTTGTTTATTCATATTATGTTATTTATATTCATAATCACCTATAACATGAACTTTGGAATTCATCCTTAATCGATATCATACTTTCATAGCTCATTAGCTATTCATGTCACCATACAATTGCGATGACTTATTATATTTTTTTCTTTTTCTCTTTTTTTTCGTCTTTTCTTGGCCACATGTTTCGGCCATCGATCATAATTCCAATAGATCTTCTATGAGATTATCATAGAGTTTGCAACTTTCTCTAAAATTCAAGGATTTCCCACATAACAACCATCTTTCCAAGTAGCTAGTAACCAACCAAGACTTGACTATGGGTAAGGTTAAGGCTAAAAGCGTAAAACATTTTTGTATTTTTCTGGTGTAACAAAAGAAAAGAATGGCTCAAAGGGTGTACTAATGGTATCTAGCACTAAAATTGAGTGCTAATAAATGGGTCAATGATGAGATTTTTAACTAACCGATGTGATTAGCTAATGTATGATTTGCAAACGGATGGCCATTTAGTTGAATCCTAATGTTGCCTCTTATCACACGAATACACTTTCATCACACGAATGTGATCTCACTGCGGTCTGGTAATGATTTGCAAGTACAAGTTCTAGAATAAATAAAATCACTGGCACACTCATAGCAAAATGTGACATTTCATAAATTCAAGTCATTCTTTAAACCATAATATATTTCATTTCCTCTTGAGTAAAAATTTACTTTTTAATTTTTACCCGATTTAGCAAACTTCGCGTTTTTAGCTTTTCTCGAGCCGTGCTTAGGATTTCTATCCCGATCCTTGTCTCAAGTGATTCTATATTCCTTCATTTACTCATAGGAGCCAAGTAATTCTATTTTTCACATTTTCCACTTCGTTTCACAATTTTGTTAGTTTCTAGTAACTATTCGCGTTTTAAACACTTAAACTTTACATATTACTTAACCACAACAATTTTACATTTAACTAACAACTTTTTTAAAAAAAAAAAAAAAAAAAAAAAAAACCCTCCCCATTTAAGGCCTAGGCCGGCCACCCTCATCACCATATTCACACTCTTCATTTTCCATTTTCCCATAAATCTCATCATTTTTATCTTCCATGCAAATCTCACTAAAAACCTAAAAACCATCCATTTCTCTCCTCCATTTTCTGCCGAAAATCACACACAAAACCACTCACATCATCTTGATTTTTATCATAAAATCATCTATACAACATCATCTTGAAGATACTCTCAAAATATGGTGGTTTGAATCACGTTTTTGAAGGTTTTGTTGATGTTTTTGGAGGTTTTTATGAACCATTCTTCTTCCTATATTTTTTTTAGCTCACAAAATGTTTTTGTGGCTGTAGGTTGAAGCCCCTCACGACCCTATAAAGATCTTCCTTCAAGCTTACAAGAGTTATCCTTGGTGGTGTCATTTGGTTGATCATTGATCTTTGTTCTTGAAAGATTTTGTTTGTTCATCTCTTTTGTAAGAAACTCCTCACATACTCTTCATTTTATTTTACTTTCACTTCTGTAAATCTTACCTATCTTGATGTATTTGATTATTATATAAGTTATTATGCTTGGTTAGGCTTGGTACATAGCTTAGAAAACAATAAAAACACTAAAGGACTAGACATGCAACAGTTGTTTCTGATCAGGGGTAAAGACGTAATAAACTAATTTTATCAGTGAACTTTGGACATAAACTAAAAATATGTAGTTGTAGATCAATGTCTTGCGGTCATTTTGACGGGTATTTCATTGAATAACTCATTACGATGATTAAACTAGAAATATTTTAGTGAAACATGTTACATTCTGAGTAACAGATTTGAAACGTATAAAAGTCATTTTTTTTGTGAATAACCCACTGTTACTCAAAACATAAAAGTTGTAGATAACATCTTAACTTAATCGTGGCCGCAAACGGGGAATTAATTGGACCTGTAGAACTCAAGATATTGTATTTTTCATGGGACTGTTGTGATATTGGTGATTTCAGAACTGGGTAGAAAAGGGAAAAATAATAAATTCACTACTGTTACGAAATTTCTAAATTTGTGGGCCCTACAGAACTTGTTAGTACAGATGAATACCTTTCCGGGGACATAAAGAACATAATTTTTTGACATACGGTTTGAGAGACATGAATTTTAGAAATGGTTAAGTTATAGAAATTCCATCAGATTTTGAGTTAAAAGTTATGAAAAGGTTAATAACTTATGAATTTGGACCCCTAAGTTTCATTTTGAACCACCTAATATAATATAGACCTTTAGTCATAAACTGACCCTTTTGACTAAGAATTGACCCCTTTGACTAAATTGAACCCTTAGACTTAAATTGAACCTTTAGCACTTATTTTGGACTTAGGAATAAAAAGGGACTATAAACTTGAAATTTTGTAAGAAATGTACATGTCATACTTAAAGACCATTTTTATTAGAACTTGTTAAGTATATAGAAATTATGTACCAAGCATAATTAAGATCATAATTTATATATATAGCTAAATTGCATCAATGTTTATTTTCAAAAACCTAAGACAAGCGTATATCTATTTAGGTTCATCGTAGAGCTTCGCGGCTATTTTCCTCACTTGCTTGTTTCATACTACTTCCTTTATTCACGGTGAGTTCATAGCCTCGCCTTTACTCATTTTAATGTTTTATAAACCTCGCGAGGGGGATACATGCTAGTTTTTAAAATTGAATACAAGTAGCTTTTGGTATGCTTGACCCGATACATGATTATAGTTATTGAGTAATCTTTTGCCGCTTAAAGTCCCAAATTTCATGAACCGTTAATTCCGTTGGGAACGCTAGTATTATGAATATGCATATTTGGCCTGACAAGCCTGTCCGGATGAGTAGCGCTCATATTGAAACGGGTAGCATAAAATTTAGAAGATCTTGGAAAAATTGGCAACATACCACTTGGGGGACGTTATTTATCACAGTTAAGGTTCGGTGCCATGAGCTCAAACTATAATCAAACTACACGACTTGTATATGCATTACTTGTCGCCCGATGAATGATACTTGTATTCAACTTATTACTTATTAAACTCTATGGATTTCACTCAACTTTATGTTGACCTTTTTAGCATGTTTTATCCCAGGTCCGTGATATGTTAAAGCTTGGATGGGCGGCGCAAAGATATGGATATCGAAATTGATGGCTCATGTTTTAAAATCACATTCAATGAAACTTAAACTTTTAAACTTATGCCATGTTTAAACTTATGTTGCTTCAAACACTTGTGTTGTGTTGAACTTTGGGACCTTCTTTTGCTTACTCTGATTTTATCGAATGTGAATGTTTTATTATAAACATCTCTATTTTGAGTTCGTTTACTATGCTTGTACGATGTGACTAATAAATAGCACCCCATGTTGTATTTCGCTGCGTTCCGAAAATGGGGGTGTTATACAAAAAGATCAAGCATAAAAGATGTATGCTATATAAGAATAGGCTCAAATCCTCACAATTTTAGGTGGAATGGGCTATAATTGTGCTAGCAATGTTGTCGATCAAAAAAATGGATTGCAATGTCAATCAGGACACATCTCGAATTTTCAAAAATTACATGTTTTATTAGTGGATTAATCTAGTTATTCTAATATAAATTATCCTAAATGTGCGAAAACAACTAGATCATAAGGGCAAACAATTTAAAACTAGGCTCAAAAATATAGAAAATTTAAAATCCACATTCATTTTCCTATTTCCTCCCCCCACACTTATGTTTGACATTGTCCTCAATGTAAAGAACGATAAATCATAAAAATAGGGAAATGGAACATAAAAGAAATGATACTGCCTGAGCCTTGGAATCTAGATCGAGCTCCAAATGAGATATTGAGATCGAAAAATTCCACATCTTCAAGATCTAGCATCGTAACCTGCAGTAATCTTCATATACAAAACAAACAAACACAAAAAATGCAAAATATTTTTGGATTTTTTTTTTTTTTTTTTTTTTTTTTTTTTTTTTTTTTGCAAGGCCCCCACACTTATGGTGAAACCATTGGGGCATAAAAATAAGCAAACAATTAAAAACATATGGGTTGCCTCCCAAGAATTGCTTAATTTATTAACGAGTCATCAGCCTGACTCGATCTTCCTCACTTTCGTGGTTTATGTTTGGGATTCTTTCCCGACTTCTTGGGAATATAAACCACATTTCCATTCACTATTCCTTTTCCGGTTTTATCGATGTCACATAACTTTGCTGTATCACAAGATCTAGGAAAGACATCATACATAAATCCAGAATCTGCAGCCCATGGTATTACTTTTTTATAATCTGCTAGGAAAGGTCCCATGAATGGAATTGCAGTGTATTTCTTTTTATCGAGCAGTTCAAGTGGAATTTCCTCACTTGACATTTCATTCAGTTTCTCCTCATCATGATAAATCTTGATACGATGTCCATTAACATTGAAACTTACACCGTGCTTGTCATATAACTCAACATATCCGGATGGAAAACCATGTTTTACCACGAATGGACCATACCATTTGGTTCTTAGCTTAGGAGCTTTGAATTTGTACTTAGAATTGAAAAAAAGTACTTTGTCTCCGGCTTTGAATTCTTTCCGGATTCTGAGTTTCTTATCATGGTACGCTTTTGTTCGAGCTTTGTACAACTTGGAATTCTCATACGCTTGAAGTCTTAACTCATCGAGTTCATGCAATTGCAATAATCGTTTTTCTCCAGCAATTTTGAGATCGGGGTTACATTGCCTCAACGCCCAGTATGCGTGGTGTTTAATTTCAAACGGCAAGTGACAAGTTTTTCCATATATGAGTCTATACAGAGTTGTGCCAATTGAAGTTTTATATGCCGTTTTAAACACCCATAGAGCATCATCGAGTTTCCTTGAACAAATGCAAGGATTATCCTTAACCATTTTTTCAAGTATTCTTTTTACAGCTCTATTGGTGTTTTCAACTTGACCACTGGTTTGAGGGTGGTATGCTGTTGCGAAACGATGATGGACTCCATATCGTTTCATAGCTTTCTCCATTTGATGGTTAAAGAAGTGAGTTCCTCTGTCGCTTATCAAAGCTTTTGGAATTCCGAATCGAGAGAAAAGCTTTTTCATAAAATTTACAACCACTCGTGCATCATTTGTGGGTAAGGCTTCTGCTTCGGCCCTTTTAGAAACATAGTCAATTGCAACGAGGATGTATTCGAACTTATGAGATTTAGGAAAAGGACCCATGAAGTCAATTCCCTATATATCAAAGATTTCAGAAACTTGTATGCTCTTTTGTGGCATTTCGTCTCTACGAGAAAGACTACCAAACTTTTGGCAAGCATCACAATTCTGCACAAGCGTATGGGCTTCTTTAAAAATTGTCGGCCAATAAAATCCCGCATCAAAGACTTTTTTTGCGGTTGTAGACAGACCGTAATGTCCTCCAGTTGGGCCGTGATGACATTCATCAAGAATTTTTCGGGTCTCTGAACCGTACACGCATCTTCTAATTATCTGTTAGGAATTAAACATAAACAGTTAGTACTGCCAGAGGAAAAGTTACAACTGATGAAGAATACACTAACAGTACTAAGTCAGTTAGTACTGCTAGTATATATGGTTAGTACTGCTTATGATTTTCTAAACGTGTAATAGCATAACTATGGAAAAGATATTGTGTATATCTTATAGTATTAGAGTTATACGAATATTAGTTTACTTGTACAGGAATCCTTGGTCTATAAAAGGATATCCTAGGTTGATATAGAAGAATGATTAAGACGATTAGTGAAATGATTATTGATAGAGATTCAAGGTTGTAAAACCTAGTGATAGGAGATCACTCGTATTATTAATATAATATTGAATCGTTTGGGAAGAAAAAGATTGTCTCTTGTTCATACACTGTTTCATTCAATCATACATACAAATACAAATAATCTTCTAAGTGTTAGCTAGTAAATTCCGCGTGTTAGTTAATATTACTCAAATTATCTATCTAACACAAGGAGTGTGTTTAGATCCGGTCAAGTGGTATCAGAGCCAGGTTTCTGATACTTTGAATTAGAAGATCCAGACGAATTTGATTTAGAAGAAGATGGACATGGAGACTACCACAACCAATGTTGCTGCAAAGTTACCTATGCTTAAGCCTAATGAATTCGATATGTGGAGATTGAGAATTGAATAATTTTTCCAAGTGCAGTACTATGCACTCTGGGAGATCATAGAAGAAGGGAATTCATTCAAGCCTCCTACTACAACAACTAAAGATGGTAAATTTGTGACTACAGTGCAGACAAAGCCTATTATTGCTGAAGAGAAGGACCAGTACATGAATGATCTTAAGGCAAGAAGCATGCTGCTGATGACAATACCTAATGATCAATTGTTGAACTTTAGCAAGTTCAAGTGTGCCAAGACCTTGTTTGAAGCTATTGTTGCCAGATATGGTGGGAATGAAGCCACCAAAAAGACTCATAAAACTCTTCTCAAGCAACAATTTGAGAACTTCTCAACAACAAGTAATGAGTCACTAGATCATATGTTCAACAGACTTCAGAGACTAGTGAGTCAGCTTGCTATTCTTGGACTAGTAAGTCAGCTTGCTATTCAGAGACTAGTGAGTCAGCTTAATGGGGTATGCATGTTGTTGTGTGGAAGAACAAGCCTGATATAGATTCCATGAGCTTAATGGATCTTTATAGCAACTTCAAAATAGTGGAGCATGATATAAAGAAGAATGCTGGAACAAGTTCAAGCTCAGGGAATTTGGCCTTTGTGTCAACTCCCAGTACCTCAAGTTCAGTAGAAGAAGTTCAAGTTGCTGGAGCAGTTGGTACTGCTAGTTCAAATGTTGGTACTGCTATTACCTCAAGCAGTACTAATGGACTTTTGGATGAGAATACTTATTGTGCTTTCCTGACTACTCAGCACAATGGATAGTATGTTGACTCTGTTGACTCAGAATGATGAAATGATTAGAGATGGACATCAAGTGGCAGCTCTCTTCTAGCATGAGGGTAAGAGATTTTTGAAGAGAACAGGCAAGAAGATAATCATAAACAGCAATGATGTTGCTGGGTATGACAAGTCAAAGATTGAGTGCTACAATTGCCACAAGATGGGTCACTTTTCTAGGGAGTGCAAGAAGCCCAGGCAGCAGGACTCAAGGAATAAGGGCTATGAAGGCAAGTCAACAGGATCAAGAGTTGTTGAGATTACAGACTCAAGCTCAAAGGCTATGGTTGCCATTGATGGCTTAGGGTTTGACTGGAGCTACATTGCAGAGGAGGAAGCAGAAGCACCTACAGAGATGGCTCTCTTGGCTTTCTCAGATTCTGAGGTACAAGTTTCTAAATGTTCTAAATCATGTGATGCTTTAAACGAATTAGAAACATTTAGGAAACATTATGATGAACAGAGAATAGAGCTAAACAAGACCCATTTTAATTTGGCAAATCATAAAAGGGGTTTAGCTGTTTTAGAAGAACAAATTGTTCATTATAAAAGTAATGAGTCTACCTTTTCTGAAACTGTAGCTGTACTTAAAAGGGACATATTTTTTAGAGATGCTGAAATTAGTCTGTTGAAAGATGAATTGGATAAGGTTAAGAAAGCTAAAGAGAACATTCAGTTAAGTGTTGACACTTTAGAATATACATCAAAAGGTGTTTAGGAGATAATTGAATGTCAAATTCTCAACAAGGCTAAATCAGGTCTAGGTTATAGATCTGTTCCACTTCCTCACAGAGGAATACCTGTTCCTCCAGGTATTGACCTTGAACATACAGGTTTGGAAGAATTTCAACTACCTAAGATGGAATATGGACCAAAACCAAAAGAAAAAGAAGTAGTTGAACAACCTATAGAAGTAAGATTTGAGAGTGCAAGTGATAAATCACTCTCTGAGGACAAGGTGTCCTCTGATAGGCCCTCAGGTAGGGAATCAGATGCTCCAACCATAGAAGATTGGACTTCTGATGATGATGAGAGTGATCAGGATCAGATTAAACCTGATAGTGTTAAGGTAGAGGAACCAAAAGTTCCAAAGGTGGTCAAGAATACAATTGTTAGGCCTGAGTCAAAGGTTAATACTGCTATGAAAACAGTTAGGTATGCTGAAATGTATAGAACCCACAAACAATCCCAGAGGTAACCAAAGAAATTGGAACAACCTCAAGTCTCACCAACTAGGTGATGACTTTGTCTCTTATAGGAAAGCTTGTTTTACATGTGGTAGCTTTGACCATCTTGCAGCTTATTGCAACAAATGGGTAACTAGGTATTCAAGTCCTAGGATGAACTCAGAAAGACTTACAACTCACCCTTCCAATGCTAGAATGATACCTAGATCAGTTCTTTTGAGGTCTGGACCAAGAGCAATTCATACTGCTAGACTAAATCAGACCTTTTACCCAAGACAAGCAATTCAAAGTGCAAAAACGTTTTTCAAATCAGCACCAACAACTGTTAAGGGACTCTTTAATAACAAAGCAGTGGAAACTAAACAAGTTTGGAAACCCAAAGCTACAACTGCAAAACCAGCAGTTTATACTGCTAGCAGAGTAGTTAGTACTGGTAACATCAATCACACTGCTAGGGCAATGATGCGTGGTTTTGCAACCTTACAACAGGTTTTACCTCTCGAGGGATCTCAAGAGGCTTACAACCCCACCAGGCAGTGTACCTGACCGATGTAGTATAGTTTAGTGGTAAGTACGGGGGATTGATCGTTCTCCACAGGGAATAGTGTTCGTTAGGTATGAAAAACTACTTTAGTAGGTCTAAGGGTGAGGGAAGATTCTTTTTGTATTTTTATATTTTTTTTATGAAAGCAAGTAAAATCTCGGGTTTGAAGGAGTGAGCGGAATTAGTTGCTAGTCAACTAACCCAAATTACTACGAATGCAAATAAAATAAAATAACTGAAAATGAAAAGGTTGTGAAACTTATGTGGAGAGAAATGTGTTTACTTAGATTTCCTTACTCCCTAACTATCTTTTATCGGTTGATTAGTGTGTATTAATTGCGTGGATGACGGGTGTATTCCTTAATACCAATCGTGGGGTGGCGTACGTACTTCCCCAACTCTACAAGCTCCTACTTCACTCCTATGTCGAGCCGGCTAGGAAGCTCCTAACATGGGATCACTAGAATTCGCTCATGCATTAAATACAACCATAAAAACCTTAGTACGCATTGGTTCATGTTTCTTAAGACGTTAAGCAAGTTACCGAATAGGAAGTTAGCCAGTTTTCTTAAGCCTAACATCGATAAACAATCATCCAATACAATTAATAACACACTAATAACCAATAATCAATAGCTAGGTTTCATTAGATCTAAGCAAACACAAGATAAATCTAGCCTAGCATGTTAATTAAAAGACAAGAACAATATATAATCAAACAACACATAGACATATTGATTGATTAAACAATTACTTATCTTCAATTAAACATGGGAGATCCAAGGGTATGAAAACCCTTAAAAATGGCAGAAATTCGTCTTTAGGGTTTCTCCTCACAAAGTTGCACACTAATGACAAAAGATTGTAAAACTATATATAGAGTTTAAGGGCTGACGGCGTCACGTTATAGGACTTGACGCCGTCACCTCGCCGTGTCTAGGGTTCCCGGATGGCCTTCTTGACGCCGTCCCTCTTTAGACCTCCAAAATCCGCTCTGGCTTATCAAAGCGAGCTTGTGACGCCGTCCCTCTTTAAGTTAAACCGTGATGGCCTTGATCACTTCAAAGGGTGACGCCGTCAGATTTTCCATTGTAAAATTCTCTGGCTTATCATGAGTAATTTTCATATCCACCTTTTTTGCCAAGCCATGACGCCGTCAAGAGCAATCCCTGACGCCGTCAAAGGTACTTTTCCAGCCGATTTTGAGACTTTGTCGTTTTCTTCACTTTTATGCTCCAAAAACGTCCAAAATGCTTCCTTTTCCAGATTTCTTCTCAAAAGTACCTAAAATGACAAAAGGAACGATTTAGGGCAATATTTGATCAAATAAATACGATTTAGGGCTTAAATGACCCCTTAAAAGCGGTACACTTTTCGCTTCATCAAATACCCTTACACTTGGATTTGCTTGTCCTCAAGCAAATGCGCTTTTATTCAATCAAAATACAAGTTAGGGGTCATTTAATGCTAATATAAAAGTAATTACAACAAATAGTCGTTCCACTTTAATCATAATAAGCACGGAGATTACATACTAGCACCTCACAAGTAGTGTTTAGATACTCACATCTCTCAGGTGTCATCAAAATAAATCTCATAAATGAAAACGGATAATATCTCTCACTACCTGTCATAGCAAATAGATTACCATAGGCTTGGGAAAGGATCGAAAACCTCCTCCACTAGGCGTAAGCACCTAAGATAAACTATCAAAGAGGGCTTTTAAATGGGTTATAACGTTAGGTGTAGGGATATGACAAACACGGTTTTGTTGGATAAGGGATATTTTACTGGTGGCGAGTTAAAGATCTTGATTAATTACATGTACAATATGGCGTTGATAAGCCAAGACTAGACTCGACTTAAGCTAAAAACAAAATAACAAAAACATAAGACAAACATAAAATGAAACGGGATGGTAGTCCGTATGTTTTTTCTATTTTTCTTTTTCCTCGTTTTTTTGTATTTTTCTTGATTTTTTTTTTTTTTTTTTTTTTTTTTTTTTTCATACACTCTTGCCCTACCATCCAAAATAATACATCATAGGGGCGTTGCATTCCCCTTACACTTGAACTTTTACATAAATTTACAAATAACTATTCTAATGACTCGAATTAAGATAATCGAAACACTTGGAGTACTTTTAAAATATTTAGCACATATGGGGGTAATAAATGATGTTCTTCCCCATTACTCCATTACACTAGTACTTTACCCATGAGTCCCAATCGTCCCAACACAATATGTACAAGGATATGACTCAACTTAGCAACCATGTAATCAATTAGATAATTAACTTGGGTTTAAACAAATGTTTCACAATAATGCACTAAAAATGAGTGCATACAAGGTGGGCTAAGGCGATTTGGGTGTACATTTTAGTGGGGTGTAAACAAATTCTTCCTTTAAGTAAAATGCTTAAAGGTCGAAACGAAAAGATAGGCTCTGAGGGGTGTACTAGGGGTATCGTGTACTAAAAATGAGTACAACGCAAAGGGTGTGGGAGAATTACTTGACCAATGTAGCCAAAGTAATTATAACAAAAAACACAGGTGTGAAACAATGGGTTAATCCTAATGCCTCTTATCATGTAGTAAATCTAACTACACGAATGTAGTCTCACTTGTGGCCTCGGAATGGTCCTAACGCAAGTTCTAGAATCTAAGTGCTACCGGTACACACATCATAGCATAAATGCTTTTCCTACTAATTCTAGGGGCGAACCTCACATATTTGGGGGTGGAAAATTTTTTAGTGGTACGGTTTTTTGTGCTAGTCATATAACTCCTATCCATGAGATGCTCATTAAGATCAAAGTTTCACTCCTATATGTTGTAAAAAAATTTAAATTTGGCACTAAAATTGCCCTAACAGGTATTTCTCTCAGTTTTATTACACATCTACCATTAAACAAACAAAAATCAAGCGTAATTGTATTCTCTAAAGTATCGTATTTTACCCCCCCTTACACTTAAGATGAACATTGTCCCCAATGTTCAAATAACAAGATGTAAAAGTGAAAAGGTAAAAGAATGAAATCAAATACTCCCCTGATTCGCTCGGTGGATAATGTGGCCACATGGTTAGATCTTCTTCCAAGAGAATGTAGAAGCTCCAAAACTAAAGCATCGCCAAAATCTTGATTCCACATACATCTCCTTGTCCAAAATAACCTGTTAAACCTGAGAAAACAAACACGAAAACCTGCATAACATCGGCGGGATAAATTCTATATATAAGGATATAATGCTTGTGGAATGATAATTTTGCAGATTCCTGGAGATTATAAGTTAGAGATTTAATAAAAACTTTTTATGAAAACAAAACTTTCAAAAATTTCAGAAAATTAAAACCTGACGCCGTCAGGTTGTAACTCCTGACGCCGTCAGAAATGATCTGACAGAATTCTCATGTTAAGTTTCCGGAAAATTTCTGGAAAAACCTCTACCTTACTTCCTGGAAATCCTGCAAAACATCATTATGACTCGATACAAGCATTTGACTCAAACAAATACGAATATGTATGTTAATTTATTATTATTACGATTCATGTTTATTTGTGTTCTAATAAACCGATTTGGATTTCCCTTACACTTATCTTTTTGCAAAATACCTTTATATGTAGTTAAGACGAAGTTAAAAACAAGATAAAGCATTTTCACAATTTAGTTTTGAACATGAATCAATAATAATAAAAATTAAACACACATACGGAAACAAATAAAATCAAACAAACAAATAAATAAACACACAAAGCAAATAAAGCTTGGGTTGCCTCCCAAGAAGCGCTTTTCTTTATTAACGAGTCTTGTAGCTAGACTCAAAGTCCTTCTACCCTATGTAAGTGAGCTCGTCATCGAGGACGTCTTTAGGGTTAAGCTTGGATTGAAGTTTCCTATTGGTCCGCTTAGTACAATATATCCTTTCAAACTTCTCTCCATCCGGGTCATACAATGTCATCTTAATATGCCATGACCCATCTCCATCTTTGGGTGGTTTGTCCCAATCCCACTTATGATCATCGTCCTCACGAATCCACTTATTCATCCCTAGGTTAATTGGCAAAACTCCTAGGAAATCAATCATCTTCCTAAAAACTAGAGGGTCTTCAAATGGATCCAATTCGGTGTCCCTAGCCAAGAGTTGTTCTACCGCATGTGTTCGGTTCACAAAGTCCTCTTCTAGGTAAAATGGGCGTTGGGGTCCTATGAAGTCTCTATCGATCCAAGGTCCATATCTAGATGGTCTCCTATTTAATTCTAACCAATGGGGTGTTGGTTCCCCACTAGTATCATAGGCATGTTTCTTAACATCATAGACTGACCAAGTATCACCTTCTCCTACCGCTATCTTAGATTCCTTACAATCAATCATAGCACTAGCGGTCGCCAGAAATCCTCTACCTATCAACAAGGGGCATGTAGGGTCGCTAACCATATCAAGGACGTGGAAATCGGCTAAAATGGTTAGTTTTCCTATGTGTACTAACACGTCCTTGACTACTCCAACCGGGTAAGCAACACTTCCATCCGCTAAACCTATTATTACCTCGGTTTCTTCAAGTTTTCCTAGTTTTAGAGAGGTGTAGAGAGGTAACGGAAGTAGGTTAAGGCTTGATCCAAGATCGGCTAATGTGTCATAAGCCTCCGAATTACCGATCTTGCAAGGTAGAACAAATAAGCCCGGATCATCTAACTTCTTAGGTAGCTTGTTTTGAACAAAGGCGGTCCCTTTTTCGCCTAACTTGAGCTTCTTCTCATCCAACACATCAATAACCGGACTTTCAAGGTGGAGCTCCTTGAATTCTTCGTCAAGGTTTTGAGTGGGAGGTGTTTCAACTACGACTTGGGTTTGTTTGAAACACGAGCTCATGGAATTGACCGAATAATATTGTGGACAAGAACTAGGAGACGAAACTGACGAGATGGCGTTGACGTTTAGTTTCGGGTTCTTGACTGTGTTGCTAGGGAGTGCTCCCATTTCTCGGTCATTGAGGGCTTTCAACAAAGTGTCAATCTTATTGGTCATCTCGCTTTGTTTTTGTTTGAAATCGGCTTCAAACTTGGCCAAACGAGCTTCTTGAGATGCCATAAATTGAGACATCAATCCTTCAAAGTTATTGGTACTACCATTGTTGGAAGGATTGTTGTTGAAAGTACGGTTCGAGTTGGAACCGCTTGATTGGAAACGATTAGGTGGGTTGGAAGAATTGGTTTGTTGTGTGTTTTGGTTTTGTTTCCACCTAAGGTTTGGGTGATTTTTCCATGAGGGGTTGTATGTATCACCGTAGGGGTTTAGCTCGGGTTTGAAAGTGTACCACTTGTCTCCCGCTCCGTCGGTACGCGAGGATGCGTAGTCCGCAAAAGCTTGTTCGGGGAGTTCCATGCAATCACGAGTGTCGTGGGGACCACTACATAATTCACATGAAGAAGTGATTTTGTTCACATGGCTTGAAGGTTTAGGAGCCTCGTAGGATTTCATAAGAAACTTGACTTGGTCTTCAAGTTCTATGATCCTACGGTCGGAAGTGCTTGAATTGTTTGAAGGCAAAGATATTGCCTTGACCGTTTTATTCAAATCACGGGGATCACTCCAACTTTCGTTGTCATAAAGAGCAAGATCTTCTAGGAGAGCCCATGATTCTTCCGCACTTAGATCACGTAGCTTACCACCGGCCGATTGGTCAATGGTTTGCCTCGTGGAGAGATTGATATGGTCATAGAAGATTTGGACTTGGAGCCAAAGTTCTATGCCATGGTGAGGGACTTTTTGGAGTAAGTCCTTGAATCGAGTCCATGCCTCCTAGAGGGTTTCGCCTTGACGTTGTTGGAACATCAAGATATCATTCCTTAGCTTGGTAGTTCTTCCTGGTGGGAAAAACTGAGCAAGGAAGCGAGTGGTGAGATCATCCCAAGAGGTGATGGATCCTGCGGGTAGACGTTCTAGCCATTGACTAGCTTGGTCCCGCAGAGAGAATTGAAAGAGACGCAGTCGGGTCGTCTCTCGAGTGGCAACATCAAGGTCTATGGAATCAACAATTTTGAGAAAGTCCTTGAGATGTTGATTAGGATCTTCGGAACGAAGTCCATGGAATGCGCATCCGCTTTGCACCAACCGGATGGTGTCGGATCGCAAGGGTGTGACATTGGCTCCTTGAGTGAGCTCAATGGTGTTTCGATAGCCATGGTGGCTAGGACGAGAGTAGTCTCCTGAGGTACGGGCTCTAGGAGGTGGGTGTTGTTGTGGTGGTGGGTCGTTGGGATCAAGGATATTACCACCTTCCATGATGTCGGATGGTAATGGTTACGAACAAAGACACGAAGAAAAAAGATAGACTAAAGAAAACCTAGAAAAAGAAAATAAAAATCTCACTAGAAAGGAATCTAGTGAGTAGACCTAATAAAATAAAAATTCAACCTAAACAATAACTATTCCCCGGCAGCGGCGCCAAAAACTTGATGCGTGGTTTTGCAACCTTACAACAGGTTTTACCTCTCGAGGGATCTCAAGAGGCTTACAACCCCACCAGGCAGTGTACCTGACCGATGTAGTATAGTGTAGTGGTAAGTACGGGGGATTGATCGTTCTCCACAGGGAATAGTGTTCGTTAGGTATGAAAAACTACTTTAGTAGGTCTAAGGGTGAGGGAAGATTCTTTTTGTATTTTTATATTTTTTTTTATGAAAGCAAGTAAAATCTCGGGTTTGAAGGAGTGAGCGGAATTAGTTGCTAGTCAACTAACCCAAATTACTACGAATGCAAATAAAATAAAATAACTGAAAATGAAAAGGTTGTGAAACTTCTGTGGAGAGAAATGTGTTTACTTAGATTTCCTTACTCCCTAACTATCTTTTACCGGTTGATTAGTGTGTATTAATTGCGTGGATGACGGGTGTATTCCTTAATACCAATCGTGGGGTGGCGTACGTACTTCCCCAACTCTACAAGCTCCTACTTCACTCCTATGTCGAGCCGGCTAGGAAGCTCCGAACATGGGATCACTAGAATTCGCTCATGCATTAAATACAACCATAAAAACCTTAGTACGCATTGGTTCATGTTTCTTAAGACGTTCAAGCAAGTTACCGAATAGGAAGTTAGCCAGTTTTCTTAAGCCTAACATCGATAAACAATCATCCAATACAATTAATAACACACTAATAACCAATAATCAATAGCTAGGTTTCATTAGATCTAAGCAAACACAAGATAAATCTAGCCTAGCATGTTAATTAAAAGACAAGAACAAGATATAATCAAACAACACATAGACATATTGATTGATTAAACAATTACTTATCTTCAATTAAACATGGGAGATCCAAGGGTATGAAAACCCTTAAAAATGGCAGAAATTCGTCTTTAGGGTTTCTCCTCACAAAGTTGCACACTAATGACAAAAAATTGCAAAACTATATATAGAGTTTAAGGGCTGACGGCGTCACGTTATAGGACTTGACGCCGTCACCTCGCCGTGTCTAGGGTTCCCGGATGGCCTTCTTGACGCCGTCCCTCTTTAGTGCTCCAAAATCCGCTCTGGCTTATCAAGGCTTGACGCCGTCAGAATATGGCTTGACGCCGTCCCTCTTTAAGTTAAACCGTGATGGCCTTGATCACTTCAAAGGGTGACGCCGTCAGACTTTCCATTGTAAAATTCTCTGGCTTATCATGAGTAATTTTCATATCCACCTTTTTTGCCAAGCCATGACGCCGTCAAGAGCAATCCCTGACGCCGTCAAAGGTACTTTTCCAGCCGATTTTGAGACTTTGTCGTTTTCTTCACTTTTATGCTCCAAAAACGTCCAAAATGCTTCCTTTTCCAGATTTCTTCTCCAAAGTACCTAAAATGACAAAAGGAACGATTTACGGCAATATTTGATCAAATAAATACGATTTAGGGCTTAAATGACCCCTAAAAGCGGTACACTTTTCGCTTCATCAACACTGCTAGGGCAAATATGGGTAATTGTATTAATGCATCAGCATCATGGGTTTGGAGACCACTTCAATCTAATGGTTCTCCAACTGTTTTGAAAAGGTTTAATTATATTGATGCAAGAGGAAAACCAAAGTCAGTGATGGCTTGGGTTCCCCAAGGAAATTGATTCCTTGTTTGTGTGGGATGCTAGTCATATGCTTATTTTGTTATGAGACAAGTGCTTTGTACTTTGTTTTCTATTGTTGGACTAACAATTGCAGGTTGATTGGAGTTTGGGAATTAAGTATTTGATGCTTTGGATGGTGAGATGCTTTGGAGCTCAAAGTGTGTGACGTTCTAAGCACACAACAAATGGTTATTGGTTCACCATGTCTAACCCACATAAGAACCAACTAGTCCAGAGCAAACAGTTTCTGGTAAAGACTAATCAAATCCGTTCATGGTTGACAATTCACCGAAAACGTTATGGTTATCAACTCACCATATCTAATAGTTAAGAGTTGGCTAGTCCAAAGCAAATGGCTATTGGTAAAGACACATCAAATCCGTTGATAGCTGATAGTTTGCTAAAAACTATATGAGAGCAGTCTTGTTTTAAATTATTAATAAGTTTATACTGCTCATTAAAAATTTTCTCAAAAATTAGTACTGCTAGTGCAAAGTTTGTACTGCTAGTGTAAACTTTGTACTGCTGAACTAGCCGTTAGAACTGTTGTGTCAGTAAGATATTTTTTAACTAGCCGTTAGGTAAATTCAGTTTCTTACCATATAAAAGGGTTTTTCTCAAGGATAATTATCTTCTTACTAAATATTAACTTATTCACTTTCTAAAGATAATAATTATCCCTTTGCCCTAAAAACTCAAACCCTAACCGAACCTAAATAAAAACCCAATTGGCTTTAAACATCATCTATTGAATCTTAAACGATCATCTTTCTGATATAACTTTCATGCATAATTCATGGCTATGTTGGAATTTGGTAAGACGCACAACCAGGTTGCTTATTTGGAGAAAACAGACGAAGGGGATGGACCAAAATTTTATGAGATTGTGGACTTCTTGAACGCGTCTCATATAAGGTATGCTTTAACTTTTTCCCCTACTCTTATTGTCTCTCACATCACACAGTTTTGGCAAACTACCATTGTCAAAATTAGTGAAGAAGGAGACATAGAAATTCACTCTAAAGTGGATGGCATATCTTTTGTTGTTACCGAATCTACACTTAGGAGACATCTTAAGTTACAAGATTCAGATGGTATCAATAACATGCTAAACACTGAAATTTGGCAAGAAATTGCTAGAATGGGGTATGATACATCCGATCAAAAACTTACTTTTCAAAAGGGATGTTTCTCCCCACAATGGAGATTTTTGATACATACTCTCTTACATTCTTTAAGTCCTAAAAGAACATCATAGGAGCAATTCAGTAGCAATATTGCTATTGCACTCATATGTTTGTCAACAAACATGGTTTTTAATTTTTCAAAATTCATATTTGAGAGTATGGTTGCTAATGTAAAAAGTAAAACAAAAATTCTTATGTATCCAAGATTTGTTCAAAACTTTCTGAAAAAGAAAAAGAATCTGCTTAAGCAACATAAAGAAAATTTTCCTACTCCTAGCCTGCACCAAAAGGTTTTTCAAAATATGGCTATGGCTAGTAGACTTTTTAATGGGGTAGAAATACCTCTATTTCCTGAGATGATTCCAGTTGTTCAGGATGAAGGGTCAGTAAACCCATCTAAGCCCCAACACACATCCATTGATATTCCACAAGTAACTCATACACCCCCAGTCACCACAACATATAAAAGAAAAACCAAAAAGGAGACTATGATTGCTCAGTCTAGTCCTCCTACTCAGACCCATGAAGCAGATGAGCCTATCTTTCATGATAGTATGTCCCTTGATTCACCTCTCCTAGCAGGTAACACAGCTAGAAGTGATGTGGGCAGTTCTAAACTTAATGAATTGATGGTTCTTTGTACCAAGTTATCTGAAAAGGTAGAATCTCTGGAGGAAGATCTCAAAAGCCACAAGGACAACTTTGCCAAGGTTTACACTAAGTTGACACTCAGGGTGAAAAGATTGGAAGCTCAGCTTAAGAGGAAAAGGTCTAAAATGGTGATATCTGCTAGTTCTTCAGATGATAGCTCAGATGACAGTTCAGATGATGATGGAGATTCTCCCAAACAGGGGAGGATAACAGGGAAATCTGGGAAAGAAAAGGAAAAGAGATCAAGAACTCAGGGGAGGAATGAAGAAGGTACTAGTGGAAAAGGTACTGATGGTGATGATACTGATATGGGTGAGCAAGAGCAAGAACAAGCAGTTCAACTTGTTAAAGATGAGAGTTTAAGTGCAGAAGCAAGATCAGCAAAGCTTACAAGTTTTATTTTATTAAAGAATAAGGAAGTTGCTTGGAGTGATCTTATGCAGAAGATCAGGGATAGACAAAAGAAAGGATACAAGAAGAAGATGCCTACAAAGAAAGAGCAGATAAGCTTCATGAAGAGTTATTTGAAGAATCAAGCATTCTGGATGCAGAGTTACTTTAAAGGAAAAACAGATGCTGAGATTGAAAAAGCATATTATGAAGCTTTTGCAAGGTTAAACAAGCCAAGTTCAACAGAGTTTGTGATTGATACTGGACACAGTAAAGAAGAGAAGAGAAAAGCAGAGTTGTTAGAGTCAGATACTTCAAAAAAGCAGAAGACTACAGCTGAGAGTTTATCACAAGAGCAAATCAAGAACATGATTGTAGTAGTTCCTGAATCCACAAACATCAAGCCACTACAAGCAAAACACCCTATTATAGATTAGGAAGTTTTCACAGATGGAAGAATGAAAGGGTGGAAGATCATAAGAATTGGTGGAATAACTGAGAGATACAAATTATTTGAAGAATTGCTTAAGGGATTTGATAGGGAAGATCTCAATCAGTTGTGGAATTTAGTACAAGAAAGATTCAGAGTTGCAGATCCTATTGAAGAAAAAGGCAAAGAATTATGGGTACAGTTGAAGAGAATCTATGAACCAGATGGTGGTGAAGCAATATGGAGGTTTTAAGCTCCAATTAAAGATGTTTCATGGAAGCTATTTGATACATGTGGAGTTCATAGAATTTATACTAAAGATGGTTTGGAGATATACATGTTAGTAGAAAAAGACTACCCTCTTAGACCTGCTGTGTTGGTTACATTAGTATATTCAAAACTGGAAGTTGAAGCTGATTCAGAAATGGCAGATGAGCTAGTAAGGAAGATGTTTCATCTTGTAGAACAGAGAAAAGCTCAGACTAAGAGATTGACATGGTAGTGTTTGGAAGAATCCCTCCCCCACCCTCAGAAATGAAGTTTAATTCGAAGAAAAACTTAGTGATTTGGAGAGAAATCATAAGTTTAGGGGAGGATTATTAGGAATTAAACATAAACAGCTAGTACTGCCAGAGGAAAAGTTATAACTGATGAAGAATACACTAATAGTACTAAGTCAGTTAGTACTGCTAGTATATATGGTTAATACTGCTTATGATTTTGTAAACGTGTAATAAGATAAGTATGGAAAAGATATTGTGTATATCTTATAGTATTAGAGTTATACGAATATTAGTTTACTTGTACAGGAATCCTTGGTCTATAAAAGGATATTCTAGGTTGATATAGAAGTACGATTAAGACGATTAGTGAAATGATTATTGATAGAGATTCAAGGTTGTAAACCCTAGTGATAGGAGATCACTCGTATTATTAATATAATATTGAATCATTTTGGAAGAAAAAATTTGTCTCTTATTCATACATTGTTTCATTCATTCATACATACAAATACAAATAATTTTCTAAGTGTTAGCTAGTAAATTCCGTGTGCTAGTTAATATTACTCAAAGTATCTATCTAACACAAGGAGTGTGTTTAGATCCGGTCATTATTCCATCGGGACACATTTTAAATAGATACGGTTCATCCCAAAAATAGTGTTTTAGGTCTGTGAAAAAATTACTATGCTGAGTGTGAGTTAAACCTTTTTGTAACACTCCTCCAACTAAATAATTTGCAAAGTCTGCAAACCATGGAACTTCTTCGTTTTCATTTCCCATAAGAGTTTCATCGGGAAAATTATCATCAATCTCATCTTCACCGAATTCATCTAAATTAGGGTTTTCTAATTGAGACAAATGGTCTGCTGCAACATTTTCCGCGCCTTTCTTATTTTGGATTTCTATGTCAAATTCTTGAAGCAATAAAATCCATCGGATAAGACGTGGTTTGGCATCTTGTTTGGCAAACAGGTATTTAAGAGCTGAATGATCGGTGAATACAATTTTCTTTGACAAAACGAGATAAGAACGAAATTTGTCAAACGCAAAAACTACAGCCAAAAGTTCTTTTTCAGTGACCGTGTAGTTTTGTTGAGCACTATTCAAGGTTTTGCTAGCAAAGTAAATAGGACAAAAATGTTTTCCATCGCGTTGTCCTAATACTGCTCCAATGGCAAAATCACTTGCATCACACATAAGTTCAAATGGCAGCGACCAATTTGGTGAAACCATAATCGGTGCATTTGTTAACTTATTTTTGAGCGTTTCGAATGCCTTGATGCATTCTTCATTGAAATCAAAAACTGAATCTTTCTCGAGAAGCTTCGTCATAGGACGAGATATTTTTGAAAAATCTTTGTTGAATCTGCGGTAGAATCTCGTATGCCCCAAGAAACTCCTAACGCCTTTGACGTTAGTCGGGGGTGGTAACTTAGCATTAGCATCTATTTTTGCTTTGTGAACTTCGATTCCCTTGCTAGAAATCTTGTGACCAAGCACAATGCCTTCTGTCACCATAAAGTGACATTTTTCTCAGTTTAGTACGAGATGAGCGGTTTTACATCTTTCAAGCATTTTATCAAGATTGGAAAGACATGACTCGAATGAGTCTCCAAATACCGAGAAATCATCCATGAAAACTTCCATGGAGGTTTCAAGCATATCTTGAAAAATAGCAATCATGCACCTTTGAAATGTTGTCGGTGCATTACAAAGACCAAAAGGCATACGCCTATATGCAAATGTGCTGAAAGGACACGTAAATGTGGTCTTTTCTTGATCAGCTGGATCAATTGGAATTTGGAAATAACCGAAAAATCCATCGAGAAAACAAAAGAATTTGTTCCCCGCAAGTCTTTCCAACATTTGATCCATGAACGGTAAAGGAAAATGATCCTTCCTGGTGGCGTCATTTAATTTGTGATAATCAATGCATACTCGCCAACCAGTTATGGTTCTGGTAGGAACAAGTTCATTACGTTCATTAGTTACAACGGTTGTTCCTCCTTACTTAGGAACACAGTGAACAGGACTCACCCATGAACTATCCTCAATGGGGTAAAAAATACCAGCATCAAGAAGTTTGATTATTTTTTTCTTAAAAACTTCTTTCATGTTTGGGTTGAGTCTTCGTTGTCTTTGAACAACGGGTTTGGAATCATTTTCAAAATTGATTTTGTGTTTGCAAAAGTTTGGACTTATTCCACGAATGTTAGAAGTTTTCCAAGCAAAAGATTCTTTATGATTTTTGAGCATAGAAACAAGACGTTTGATTATTTTTTTCTTAGGAACACAGTGAACAGGACTCACCCATGAACTATCCTCAATGGGGTAAAAAATACCAGCATCAAGAAGTTTGATTATTTTTTTCTTAAAAACTTCTTTCATGTTTGGGTTGAGTCTTCGTTGTCTTTGAACAACGGGTTTGGAATCATTTTCAAAATTGATTTTGTGTTTGCAAAAGTTTGGACTTATTCCACGAATGTTAGAAGTTTTCCAAGCAAAAGATTCTTTATGATTTTTGAGCATAGAAACAAGACGTTCTTTTTCATCGGGTTTGAGTGCTGAAGATATGACAACCGGAAGAAGAGATTTTTCTTCCAAGAATGCATATTCCGGATGATCGGGAAGAGGTTTCAAGACGAGATCTACCGGCGAATCTTCAATTGAGGTTTTGATTCTCATTTCATCATTGAATTCCAACTCCTCAAAGTTGGTTATTTCTTCCTCAGAAATTTCTTCGGTGTTTATCTGCATATATTCAGCGAATTCACTGTCGAGATCTTCATCACTTATTTTTCCAGATGTTTTATGAGTCTTAATTCTTTCATCAAGCAACTCATCGAATGTTTCCTCTGTAATTTCATCGATAACATCAATGCTATAACAAGTGTCATCATTCGCATGAGAATATTTCATGGCTTGATTAATTTGAAAAGAGATTCTTTCATCTCCAACTCCAAGATTGAGTTCTTTGTTTTTTTACTAGAATGATAGCATCGGCGGTATTTAGGAAAGGTCTTCCTAAGATCAATGGAACTTTGCTATCTTCCTCCATCTCGAGGATTACAAAATGAACGGGAAAAACGAATTGCCTAACTTGAACAAGCATGTTTTCAGCTACTCTAACAGGATATTGGATAGTATGATTTGCTAAATGTATACTCATTCTTGTGGGTTTCAAGGTATCGATCGAAAGCTTCGCATACAATGAGTATGGCATAAGATTGATACTCGCACCTAGATCGGCTAAAGCATCACAAGTAATTGAATTTCCCAAAGTACACGGGATGAGAAAACTTCCAGGATCATCGAGTTTTTTTAGTAGTTTGTTTTCAACAATGGCTGAGCAATCTTCATTCAAGAAGGTAGCGGAAATGTTTTTCATTTTTCTTTTGTTGCTCACAAGTTCTTTCAAAAACTTCCCATAATCGGGCATACCAGCCAGGACATCAACAAGAGGAACGTTGATCCTAACTTCTTTGATTAAGTCAATCAACTTGCCATATTGTTCTTCCATCTTTTCTTTCCTCAAACGTTGAGGATATGGAATTCTTGGTTTATATGCTTTTAGCTATGGAGTCGATTTAACGAATGGTGTAGGAATTGGTTCGTTATCTTTTGGTTCCTCCTCTGCTTCATCCTCACTATCATCATGAATGATAGTGGTTGTTTGGTTTGGGTTTGGTGGTGGATCATAAGATAGACCACTACGAGTGAATACAGCATTTACAGGCTCATTTCTCGTTTGTGGTGGACGATAAGATCCAGATGATGATGGTTTCGTGTTGGATTGAGTATTGCTTGGCAAAGTACCCGATGGTCTAGCAGCAAATTGATCAGAAAGATGACCAAATTTGGTTTCAAAGTCTTGGATAGAAGCTTGATGGTTCTTTTGACCTTGTTCGACTTTGGTTTTGAGGCTGAAGAACTGATTTTTGATAAATTCATTCGTTTGCTTTTGAGCATGCACGAATTCACGCATGGTTTTTTCGAATTCAGATTCTTTATTTTTCTTTTCAGGTGTTTGTGATGATGAACGGTTATCATCATGAGACGATGTCGGACGGTTGTTGTCACGAGGTTGGGAACTACGATTATCATCCCTCGGTGGACGATCTTACCAATCTCTAGAATTTCTACCGTAGTAGTTTCCATCATATCCTCCTCCTCGATATCCTCCATAAACATAATTGGCTTCGGCTTTGGGACCTCCCATGGGTTTGTCATCACACTCGGATGTTGAATGGTTTCAACCACAATAGTTGCATCCATCGCGCATATCTTTGATCTCTTTTCGGATACTTTGGAATTTAGAATCAATTTTGGTGGTGAGATATTTCATCATGTCCATGATTTTGGAATTTTCATTCGTTCCTTCGGCGAATGCAACGGTTTTTCGTTGAGGTTTGGTTTTGGCATCCTTAGACCAATCGAGCTTAAGAAGTACACGGTCTTCCAGTAAAGTGTAAGCTTCGTTAAGGGTCTTATAAAGGAAAATTCCTCCGGCATCAAGGATACCCTGAGTTGTGTCATCGAGACCATAGTAAAAGATTTGAAAGATATTACCACGAGACAAACCATGCCCATGACAACTTCGGAGCATGTTTTTCATTCGAAGCCAAGCTTCGACACATATATGTATAAAAACGCCCCATCTAAATGAACCTACACATGATACAAGTCCAAATACATTTTCTTTGAAAGGATAACTATGAATGATCCTTGATATCACCAAAATCGGCAATTCTATATCACCCTAAAATACTATCACACGTTTTCCCATTTTTCCTCTCATAACATACGGTTCCAAAAAAAAATATTTCACACACACAAAATCTTTCTCCCTCTCCATAAACACACGACACAAGAAGAAGAGAAAGACCAGGTTGGTGGTGACTTTTGGTGGTGATTTACAAGGCAAGAAAGAAGGGTTACAAGAAGTATTAATACGGTTTACATATAAGGGTTTTCTAGGCATTTTCCTTTGGGTTTCCTCCTTGTTTTGGTTCATTCTTGCTGTCACAGGAAGGTAAGGGTTCTTGTGGCCTCCATATGTGTTTATACGTTCTTTTCTACTCATCTATTCAAGCCCTAAAATCGTTTTCAACACATATGTTATACGGCTCTCAAGAAAAGGTTTAAAACCCTAATTCAAATCGGTTTAAAAGTATACTATGGAACGACCCATGATGAATTGTATTAGACCTCTTGAAATACTCTTGAATCAGAAATAAAACATGTTAAAATGATGGCTTGAAGTTTGGAAATAAACCTTAAGGGATTAAATAAAATACAGCTATTATAAGGACTTCGCAAATCATGATTTTATGTGAAGGTTAACGAGAGTTAAAAGGTTATTAAAATTGTAAAACGAGTTGGGATAAAGGTACAAATGATGGGTTTTGGTCTAAAAACATGTGAACCTTCAGGGAATAAGTGGGTACAACCTTTGTGAGTCGAATTGGGTTTAAAGGGTTAGGGTTTCGTTGTGATTTTATGAGTTGTTGCTGTGCAGAATTTTGGGTCGGGTTGTAAGGTGGATAAAAGAATGATCCCAATGTGTTTTTCTGTGTTTCTTGAGTCTAAAACTAATTTTAAAGAGTTTACTAACTGATCCAATTGGTTTGGAGTCGTTTTGAGTTCATTTGGCCACGTTTTTAAATTTTAAGAGATCGGGTGTCAAATCTGAAAATCTGGAAATAAAATTCAGTCGAATTCTTTGATTTTTCATTCTCAAACCATAAATAGTTAAGATCTCTCCTTTTACAGGAGTGATATCTAAGTTATGTGGGACTTTCTGGAATTTTTGTAAATTTTTCTGAATGGTTCTCATGGGGTATCCAAATGCAAAATTTTTGGGTGTCTTTGCAGTCATTTTTCTGGGCAACTCTGAGAAAACGATTTTTTAAAGGGTACTATCACTTGGAAATAAAATCTAAGAAAATTACAGAGGGTTCCCAACATGTATAGATACCTGTGATAAAAATCTAAGCTTCCCAGTAGACACTTAAGTATGGTTTAAATATTCATAATATCAGGACCAGAATGTGATAAAAATCTGAACCATCTTTCAAGTTAAGAATTTAGTATAACCTCAACCCATTGAATGTGTTTTGACCTAAGTATCATTGTAACATTAATTCGGATAATCTTAAACATGTGTTAAGCTACTTTTGATCTGAACCTATATTTAATTGATCTTGCTTAAATTGGTCATTAATATAAATTAAATAAGATGTAAACCCTAATTAGCTAGTTACTAATTATTATAAACCCTAACTTTGTTATAAATTGGTTTTAAATGCATTTAAACCCTAGACTTAACTGATTATCATTTCAAAACCCTAATTTGACCAATTAACGAGAAGTTACTAAAACCGAAAAGTTTCTAAAATTGAAAAGTTACTAATTTAGGAAAGTTACTAATTATGGAAAGTTACTAATTCTGGAAAGTTACTAAAAATGGAAAGTCTTTAAAAATGGAAAGAAACCCTAATCTGGATAACTATACGCACTAAACTTGTGAAATGAACTTTTAAGTGATACGCGATCTTAATTCGTGTAGATTCGCTGAAGAAGGAGTAACTTCTGATCCTTGTGTTTTTCTGATATGGTTTCAATTGCGGTTTGAGGTATAGATATTCTGACCTTTCTTATAAGGTTTCTCATGATCCTTTCACATCTTTTGATTCCTGACTGGATACCTTGAGTTGTGTCATCGAGACCATAGTAAAAGATTTGAAAGATATTACCACGAGACAAACCATGCCCATGACAACTTCGGAGCATGTTTTTCATTCGAAGCCAAGCTTCGAACACATATATGTATAAAAACGCCCCATCTAAATGAACCTACACATGATACAAGTCCAAATACTTTTTCTTTGAAAGGATAACTATGAATGATCCTTGATATCACCAAAATCGGCAATTCTATATCACCCTAAAATACTATCACATGTTTTCCCATTTTTCCTCTCATAACATACGGTTCCAAAAAAAAAATATTTCACACACACAAAATCTTTCTCCCTCTCCATAAACACACGACACAAGAAGAAGAGAGAGACCAGGTTGGTGGTGACTTTTGGTGGTGATTTACAAGGCAAGAAAGAAGGGTTACAAGAAGTATTAATACGGTTTACATATAAGGGTTTTCTAGGTGTTTTCCTTTGGGTTTCCTCCTTGTTTTGGTTCATTCTTGCTGTCACAGGAAGGTAAGGGTTCTTGTGGCCTCCATATGTGTTTATATGTACTTTTCTATTCATTTATTCAAGCCTTAAAATCGTTTTCAACACATATGTTATACGGCTCTCAACAAAAGGTTTAAAACCCTAATTCAAATCAGTTTAAAAGTAAACTCTGGAACGACCCATGATGAATTGTATTAGACCTCTTGAAATACTCTTGAATCAGAAATAAAACATGTTAAAATGATGGCTTGAAGTTTGGAAATAAACCTTAAAGGATTAAATAAAATACGGCTATTATAAGGACTTCGCAAATCATGATTTTATGTGAAGGTTAACGAGAGTTAAAAGGTTATTAAAATTGTAAAACGAGTTGGGATAAAGGTATAAATGATGGGTTTTGGTCTAAAAACATGTGAACCTTCAGGGAATAAGTGGGTACAACCTTTGTGAGTCGAATTGGGTTTAAAGGGTTAGGGTTTCGTTGTGATTTTATGAGTTGTTGCTGTGCAGAATTTTGGGTCGGGTTGTAAGGTGGATAAAAGAATGATTGTGTTTTTCTGAGTTTCTTGAGTCTAAAACTAATTTTAAAGAGTTTACTAACTGATCCAATTGGTTTGGAGTCGTTTTGAGTTCATTTGGTCACGTTTTTAAATTTTAAGAGATCGGGTGTCAAATCTGAAAATCTGGAAATAAAATTCAGTCGAATTCTTTGATTTTTCATTCTCAAACCATAAATAGTTAAGATCTCTCCTTTTACAGGAGTGATATCTAATTTATTTGGGACTTTCTGGAATTTTTGTAAATTTTTCTGAATGGTTCTCGTGGGGTATCCAAATGCAAAATTTCTGGGTGTCTTTGCAGTCATTTTTTGGGCAACTCTGAGAAAACGATTTTTGAAAGGGTACTATCACTTGGAAATAAAATCTAAGAAAATTACAGAGGGTTCCCAACATGTATAGATACCTGTGATAAAAATCTAAGCTTCCCAGTAGACACTTAAGTATGGTTTAAATATTCATAATATCAGGACCAGAATGTGATAAAAATCTGAACCATCTTTCAAGTTAAGAATTTAGTATAACCTCAACCCATTGAATGTGTTTTGACCTAAGTATCATTGTAACATTAATTCAGATACTATTAAACATGTGTTAACCTACTTTCGACCTAACCCTATATTTAATTGATCTTGCTTAAATTGGTCATTAATATAAATTAAATAAGATGTAAACCCTAATTAGCAAGTTACTAGTTATTATAAACCCTAACTTTGTTATAAATTGGTTTTAAATGCATTTAAACCCTAGACTTAACTGATTATCATTTCAAAACCCTAATTTGACCAATTAACGAGAAGTTACTAAAACCGAAAAGTTACTAAAACCAAAAAGTTACTAAATTCGGAAAGTTACTAATTTAGTAAAGTTACTAATTCTGTAAAGTTACTAAAAATGGAAAGTCTTTAAAAATGGAAAGAAACCCTAATCTGGATAACTATACGCACTAAACTTGTGAAATTAACTTATAAGTGATACGCGATCATTAATTCGTGTATATTCGCTGAAGAAGGAGTAACTTCTGATCCTTGTGTTTTTCTGATATGGTTTCAATTGCGGTTTGAGGTACAGATATTCTGACCTTTCTTATAAGGTTTCTCATGATCCTTTCAAATCTTTTGATTACTTAGCTTCTGATTTTGAATCCTTTGCTATGAGCCTTTCTGTTTATGACACTATGATATAAGCCTTTGATATGAGCCTTTGCTATGCACCCTCTGATATGAACCTATGATTATGATATTTCTGATGACCTTAGATTCTGTGTCATTACTATGGAATCCTGTTTGACCTACAGTTTGATACCCGAGCTTTCACTAGTCATGGGGGTTCCATGACCATGTCATTGATGCACCAATGGCATGACTCTAGGGTAGTCGAATGATGTTCCATCCCGTCCCTTTTCTGTTATATGTTTATGAGCTCAAGGATATATGTTTGGCCATTATGATTTCTGCAGGGGCATATGGATGCATCCTAGATATGATCTGTTATGTTATTATGATATATTTCTGGTGATTGGTACTATGTGCAATACATGTCCTTCATAATTCTGGGAGCTGATCACTCCATTATGTTACTTATGATTACTTATGAAGATTATGATATGATGTTATGATATGATATGTTTCTGGGCTCGTGGTAGATTTCTTGCAACCTTTACACCTTTGATACACTTATGATATACCTTCTGTTATTCCCCAATGCACCATATTCTGTTTTCTCATTTCAGTTTCATTACTTTGCTTTGTATATCTGTTCACTGAGCTTTTTAAGTTCAGCCGCATTTCTTTTCTCCGCGGTAGGTTATTAAGCTAGGAGCTGGCGCTATCTTTTGGGATGAGAGTAGAAGCTGAGAGCAGTTTACCCTAGACATCTTAGTTTCGATACTATGTTATTTCAGTTGTTTTGAGACTCAGATTATTATGTTTTCTCCATTTGGTTATCTTTTGGAACTTATGTAATATTTAAGTCATGTTGACTTACTTTTCCTTTGATATTTATGATAAGTCTTCCGCTTGCGTTATTTATGTATGCTTTGATATGCCACCATAATGTAATGCTTCTACCCTTGCTGGGTTGGGTGTTACAAACGAGAACAATGGCGGCCGCGGGTGTAGGAGCTATAACCCTATTGGTGGCCCACAAAGGTCGATCGACGTCCATTGGAAATGGTAATTCAAGAAAAAGATCAACGATTGGATGAACTTCGGAAAGATTATCAAATGGTGGGTTAACAATTCTTGGTTTTCTTCGATTATTTGGAACAAATGGGGTTCTCTTTTTGCGAAATAAACTTTCGGGGTTAGACAATGGTGTACTTAATTCTTCGTTAGAAGAGCGAGTGGTCATACACGAGAAAAACGAGAAAATCAAAAAAGATTGTCAACTAAAAAGAAAATAAAAAGATTTTTTTTTTTTTTTTTTTGAACAGTAACTGCCGGTTCAGAAATGAACCGGGCGGTTGGGAACGGTCTGGGTCAAAGAAACAAATGAACCGGGCCGGCTGAAAATGAACCGGGCGGCTGAGACAGGTCGGGAACAAACAGACCGGGCAGTTGGGGTAGGTCAGAAGACTCTGAACTGGTTGGTTCAGATGTGAACCGGGCGGCTGAGTATTTTCGGGGTCACAGAAACTTTTGAACCGCGATTTCCTGGGGGAAAATTTCAAAGAACTTTTACAGAACAAGCTTAGGAACAAGAACAATGCACAAAAATTATAAAAAAAAACTCACAAAAACGTGATCAAATCCCCGGCAACGGCACCAAAAACTTGATGTGTGTCGAGAGTGCAAGTTTTAAATTTATAAACACGATCTACCAATGATTCAAACGAAATACATACGAGCAAGTATACTCGTCCGTGTGTAGCAAGAGGTGATATAGTAAGCCGAGGTCGTTCACAAGGATTTGTTTAGTTTTTATGTAACGTGAGTTTGATTATAACAAAGACTTAGTAATGATTCTAAAGCAAGCAAATAATGATGATGATGTAAATTTAATATATTAAAAACTACACTTGCCTAGACTAGTTTGCTCAATTCCCTTGATATGATTATGACAATGGTTCAAATCGATTATGATCAATAAATTAGATGGTGCCCTAATTTGATTAGTTGGTGTACTAATCCTCTTGTTTTCAACACTTTCAATCCTCGTCAACATTTTAAGATGACAAAAACAATATTAAGTTTTGATCAAACAAGACTAAAACAATTCAATCATTTGATTCGCTATCGTTTCACAAGTAATTGACAACTACACTTTTAGTTTTCTAAGTTTAACCAAGTTACATATGAAATGGTCAATACATAAGGTAACACCTTCATAGACAAAGGTTTACAATTGATTAAATAACAATGTCTCTTTCGACCTATTACACCATTAATAATCAACCAAACTTGATAACTCTTTTGTTTATGAAAACTTTGAAAGCACAATTCGATCTTAGTATTAGCTTTTAATTAAATTAGAACCATAGAGTCATAATCAATCAACATTCATGTAACAAACATCATCTAGGCAAGTGCAAAAGGTACTTAGCCGCTCATGGCAAACAAAGTAATAATCACAGAAATTATATCACTTGAAAACATGATTAAAGAGTCTTACAAAAGTTGTAATGATGATAACAAGACTTAGGAACAATTATGAGGTGATCAACAATGATTCCTTTGATGATTACAATGATGGGTAATGAATGTAAGTCAACTTCTTCATGCATTTTCTTCTTTATAGCCTTCTTGACAGAGTATGAGAAATTTGGTATATGAGTATGTGTCTTTTGTAAAACCCCAAAATTACCACAATCTGAAATGACCAAAATACCCTCTGAATTTGAAATTTTAAGAACTATTGAAATACGCTATAAATTAAAACTTGAGTTATACAACATGTTATGACTCCAAACTATACGATATGAACATATAACCTAAAGTAAATACGACATGATACGAGAACTTATAAATCAGAGTATGGCACATTTAAGAAAGTTCATGTGGGTCGAAACTAATAAAACATTCGCAAGTTTTTCTTTTTATTTAGTTGTGTTCTTTGGGCCGAAATTATTTTATCACATTATTGCAAGTCCTTGGGCCTTAATCTTTGAAATTACCAAACAAATATTGGCCCATACCCTCCTCAAAATAGTCGGTTCCCATTTCTTCTATAAGCCGATTATTTGTGGCCTTTGAAAACCCTAAAAACTCTATCATAATAGCCGACTATTGCTGCTGCTCCTCTTTCTCTTCTGTTCGACCAAAAACACAGCAGGAAAGGAGGCTTTCTTGTGTTCTTAAATTGGTGTTTTAGGCGTGTGGGTTCTTGATTCGAAGTGGTGATCGATCGTGGGTTCTTGGTAGTCCATTCGAAGGCTTTTGTCAAGGGAAATCGGCTGGTAATTGTGGTGTTCGATCTTGCCCTTGTTCTTTCTCTTTTGTCACGCATCAAGGGTAAACCATTTCATCTTTGATTCTTGATTCATACTTGTAATTCTTGTCAAATTGAATACACATAAGATCATAAAAGAAAGCTTCATAAAAATCATAACTTGTGACCACATAAAATCAAGATCTGGAAACACTATATCTCGAACTATAGCTACTGTTTTGATTCGAACCATTAAACACAGGTTAAAACCTTGTTAGGGTCGACCTAGATCTGTCCTAAACCAACCATAATCGCTTTGTATCAAAAGAATAAAGATTGGAATGTAAAAACCCTAAATATTTGCATGAAATCATGAAACAGTGTTGTCCAGAAAAAATTGTCCAACTTAAATCGATTGTATAAAAATGATATGGACGTGTTTCTGGTAGTTTTTGGAGTCTAAATTTAAGTTCAATGAAATAGCTATCTGGGAAAATTAATCTTGTGATTTTTAGAGGTAGGGAAGGAAACTTTTTAATTTTTAGAAAATTAAGTGTCAAATCAAATTCGTATGTCTGGAAAAACAGTCCGTGTTTATGATTTTTAATTTTCAAACCGTGTCGAATTAGAAGGTGTCCTTTGAACTGAGTCATATTCTATATGTCAAGTAATAACTGGAATTTTTTTAAATGTTTATGAATTAATCCAAAGGGTAACAAAGTATAAACTTTTCGGGTGTTTTATCAGATACGATTCTGGAAGATGCTAGGGAAATGGATTTTTCATTCGTACGTATACAACTTAATAAAATCTGGAAAAATTACATAAAATAGTTAAGACATTGAGGAACGTGTGTGAATTTTTATAGATTTTATTTCAAAGTATTAATGTGATTCATAAGTTATTTGAAACGTGTTAAATTCGTATGTATAAAAGACTGTTAAGGGTTAAAAGGATTAAAATGGTGCTATGTGTTTATTTTCTAAACTAAAGGGTTTAAATTGTCATTCTTTTAAACTAAAGGACCTAACTTGTGAAAACCTGTAACTTTATAGTAATTACATTTTATACCCTAATTTTATAAGAATTGCATATCAATCCCTAAACTTATGATAATTACATAATAAACCCTAAAACTTATGAAAACTACACTATGAACCCTAAACTTACATAAATGGCATTATGAACCTTAAATTATCAATATGGTCATCTTTAATACTTTTAAATTGATTAAATGATAAACTTGAATGTTTATGACTAATATTTCTAAATATGGAAACTTGCTATTTTTGGAAAGTTGCTAAATATGGAAAGTTACCTAAAATGGAATGAAAACTAAAATGAAACCTATATGATTAAGAAAACAATGAAACTTAAAAGTAAACTTATAATTCGTGTAGATTCGCTGAAGAAGGAGTTGTTTCCGATCCTTATATTTCTAGTTGTGTGTTCACTTGCGGTCTAAGGTACAGATATTCTACCCTTTTTCAGTAAGGGTGCCTTCGTTCTCATGACTTTGATTTCAATTCTTATTCGTATTAAGATTCCCTAAGCCATTGCTATGATTCCCTGTACTTTGATTCATTCGTTTGATATGATTCGTTGGTATGATGATTCATTTGATATTCGTTCGTTACCTAGTGATATTAGCATTCGAACCACTTGATACTTCGAAGGTTCATTTGATTTTGGGTAACTAGATGTGAAAACCCTCTTAATTATATCATGGAAATGTTTTGGGAAAGACCATTTTAAAATGATGTTTATAATAATGCAATACCACTTTTATATGGAATTTTACTAAAATTTTATGAAAGCTACTTTTAGAAGACTACCTTTATGAAAACCATTGTTAAAGATCATTTTTATGAAAATCATTTGATAAAGATCTCTTTAAATGAACCATTTGATTATGAACCTTCGATTATGAACCTTTGACGATGAACCTTTTGATATGACACTCTGATTATGATATGATATCTAACTCTCAGTTTGATACCCGAGCAAAAATCTGTTTCCTAGCCATGAAGGCAACATAGCTGTGTCATTGATGCACCAATGGCATGACTCTAGTGTGGTCGAGTGATGTTCCACACCGTCCCTTATCTGTTATCTGTTATGAGCTCAAGTATATATATATGGCCACTATTTTATCTGCTGGGGCGTATGGATGCATCCTAGATCTGTTATCTGTTTAGTGGATTATCTATTATATGATTTGATATATATCTGGTGACTGGTGCTTGTGTGCAATACACGCCTTTCACATATCTGGGAGTTAGCTACTCCATTTGGTTACATTTGAGATGATATGATTTGGTTTGTTTCTAGGCTCGTGGTGGATTTCTGACCCCTTCTTACTTTGTATCTTTTCTATCTATACCTTATGTATTCCCAATGCACTAAACTATGCATGTTTGTTTCCTTTTGCTTTTGTTTTCGTTTATGTATATATCTGTTCACTGGGCTTTTTAAGCTCAGCCACATTTCTTTTCCTGCGGCAGGTTTTAGTAGGAAGCTGGGTTATGAGTGGAGAGAACCTTGGACTTAGAAGACTTGATAGCTATTCTGGATTAGAGATGACTAGAAGTTATTATATTTTAGAATTTGTGGTTATCGGAATTCTCTTTTGTAACCTTGTAATTTCAGTATTTCCTTTGTAACCTTTGAGACTTCTTGTATTACTATAGATGTATGCTTTGTTTTGATCTGATATGAAACCATTATTGTGACATCTTTACCCTCGTCGGGTTGGGGTGTTACAATTTATGGTATCAGAGAGACAGGCTGCGACTCATAATACATTTACCCTTGACCTGTGAAGTTTGGACCCCTAAGTTTCCACTGTAGGCGCTCGTAAGGCAACCTTTGAGAATTTGCTTTAGGATTTCCCTATAGGAACTTAAAATCTGACCAGTGAGGAATGGGTAGACTATAAGGCATTTGCTTAAGTATCATTGCTTCCGCATCACTCTGATTCGTGCCTTGCTTGTTGAGATCACTTTTGGAAATTAAAAGCTTATGCTTTGCACCACCTAAATTTTGAACCTAAATAAATCTGAAGGCATTGAGAATTGCATAGTAATTGCCTGGAACTATTTTATCCTTATCTCCAGATTTTGACTCTGACCTCTGATCCTTTTGTTAGTCATTTTGATGCCACTTTGGGGATTCTGAGAATCTCCATGACGATGATATACTTGATACATTCTGTCATTCTCTCTTGCTTTTGATAATCATCTATGAATTTTCTGACACTAGTTGATATCGTCTTAACCATCTCTGTTCCCATGGGAAGTCTTGTGGTGTTTAACCACGAGTATAAAAAAATGTTTTCCCGCTCATTCTGAACGGTGAGATCTGCTTTGTTGATCCGTCCTCTTTTGATAGTCAACTTTGATTTTATCCTGATAAAGGATTGGTTGATTGATCATTCAATATTGACAACTACCTTTCTATGTCTCACCCTTGGCATTTGAAACAATTTTAAACTCCCTACCATGATTTCCGATTATTAAACTTTTGCTACCACTACCTGTTTTGACAAATAGTTTGATACTTCTCCAACTATCCCGAAGGTCATTTAACCTTAATGTGTTTGACACATTATATGAATTCAATTACCGTGCTGGAGATAAATGTATCATCTGATACTACTCTGTCTTGCAAATCCATTACTACTCCTATGAGAACTCTGGTGGTTATTAACCATGGATATAGGAAGTTTATTCCCTCCCTTTGAATAATGAATCTTGCCGTCAACTAGTTCCTTTGGAAGGATATGACGATAATTTTGTCTCAATGTGAAATTGTTAACTGAGCATGATGATGCTGATAACTGATATTCTATACGCCTCACTTTTGACAGTTATACGATGTCCTTATTACCGATGATTCACAACCTACCTGCCACTTATGCTAAATAGCCAAACAAGACTCCAACACTTTGAATTGTTCGTTTATCTATTTTCCACACTTTGATGAACCATGTACTTGACCTTGATATATGAACTATCCGTCTGGCTTGGCGACCGTGCTCATCCTACGAATCCGTTTACTTTTGATATATTCGATTTTGAGGTCTTTAAGTCATGGATTGGCTGGCCCTCATAAGCTGCCAGGGATTACCGTATCTGATATGTGATTCCAGAAATCTATTTGCATCCTACTTTTGTTATGATAACCTTTAACCGCTCAAATCTGTTAAGCTTAACGCCGCTATGGAAACATTTACCAAGATCTCATTTAATTGTCAAATTTCTCCTGACACCTACTAGTACCCACCCTTAGAAAGCTTTGGCATTGGAAGTTTTGTTGTACAAATATTCTGGTGTTTTCTGATGAAACTCTTACAGTGTGTTCTTTAGTTGTGTAAATGGAAAGGAAGTAGCTGAAAGTGAAATAATGGTGTTCTCAAGATTTTGTTGGAAGAAGCAAAGGAAGTAAAGCAAGTGGAAAGGAGGGATTCTCTTTGTTTTTTTTAGCCACCACTTACGTCCCACTTTTGGGATGAAAAGGGTGAAAAGTTGTTTTAATTACTTTAAAATGACCATATTGCCCTTTAATCTATCTTTAATTATTAGCTTTTGCAAAACAATAAATATTTATAAAAGGGTGTAAGTGTAATTTTATCAGCTTTCTTTACTTTACCTTTCTTTCACTCCAAACTTAAGAACACAATTATTTTCATAACTTCCATTTCATTTACTTTCATTTCTTTACTTCCATTTCATTTACTTCCATTTCCCACTAAAATCATACTTGAGAACAGAGTGTTAGGATTCCTTCCTACTCAGGTGATAGAGTTGTCATTGAACTAATCTCATTTGACGAACCATGATGCTATAGAAGTTGAGAGATTGAAGGAGCTGATGGAATATGATTTTGTTCACCCCAGTGTTCCTTTTGAATACCCCTATTAGTTTATGAAGAAGAAAGAGAAAATTGTGCGTCAGCGTATCGACTATCGTAAACCTAACCGTATCACTACCGTGATCATCTTTCATTTCAGCGTATCAATGATTGATTTATTCTATTTTTGAAAATTCCGTATCAGACGGCCTCATTTAATGTTCGAAGGACTGAAGAAGCAACCACAAGAACTTCTAATAAGGGAGATGACTAACTGAGAGTAACCTCCATGAAGCACTACAGTTTTATTTGTATGATGTTTTCCCTAAGACGATTTATGAAGCTGCTTTAGTACCCGTCGTGACCATTATGAGTTTTAAATAATGCCAATTGTATTGGCTAATAGAATCATGTTTTAGCGAGTAGTGGGACAATTGTCATAGTATGACAGTGTGTTTGTGCTCAGAGACGAATGAGGAATATATGGACCATTTTCGTATTGAGTAGAATGACCCCTGTGTTCTGGAGGAATAGGTTTGATTGGTGTTCGGAGATTGTTGCAGACAGCACTACCAGGCATCTTGCGATGACAGAGTTTTTCACAGACAGGACCAAGATTGAAGACCGTTATTAGAGTTAGGAACCTTGTAGAAGAGTAGTAGAATATATTCGTGACCGGCGTTACCATGGAAGAAGCATACAAGAAGGAATTCACGTTACCACACCGCAGTGCCCAGAAGAGGTGCTGAAGGCTTGAGGGACCAGACTCAAGTTTATGATTCCTTTCCACCCTATGATCATATGGACAGACGTAGACAGACTACTTGGAATCGGAAGAGATTTGGAATCACGTATTTGAATGAATAAATTTGAAGTAAACATTTGTGTTTGGGGGAGTTGATTCTGTGAAGGATGAAGCCATTGATGACGTAATTCACTTCCTCTTAACCTACTTAAATTTCCGTTACTTGATGATAGGATCCTTCGAACGAATTATGTTCCCTATTAGAAATTCCGTTCTGTGTTCGTTATGCGATGGTTTTGTTATGAGAACTATGATAAATTGTGGAAGACCTGACGCTATTAACAACGTACCTTATTTTCGATTGACATTCGAAGATTTCTGTCACTCTTGCGAGTAGTTCGTTCTCCTCTTAGTTATGTTGTTTGATTGTGATGACCTCTGAGACTGTAGAAGGATTAAGATAAGTTGTTTTGTTCACGACTTGAGATAAAGTATGACCATCATGAGGGCATATTTATATGATACCAGTATTATGACGTCTGGCCAACGTGATAATACTTACATCATATAACGTGCACTTGTTGTGGGCATAGGATATTTCGAGAAGTGCCTTAGAGCTTTAGAAATTCTGATAACTGTTTGAGATTATCTGCGTTAGTGAGACCTTAGGTTCATTCTACCTATACGCGTAATCTGCTTTCACCGTCATGTGATTTGATACGTTTGGATTCTCGACACGCGTTTTGCTGACCTCTGCGCTTCCAATAAAAATCTTAGATACTGTTGTAAGGCTTCCTGCCGGTTGATGTTATCGACAATCTGTTTTCTGTACGTTCTCATCTGGTTTGTCTAATCAAATTCTATGGACGGCATACCCGTCAAATCCTACGTATTTCCTGTATCTCTCCCGAGAGAATACGATCATTATCTATTACGTTGGTATATTATTCTTTTGATCTAGATTCAGTATGGTATGTCCTTTCGGAAGGAACCGAAGCTATTCTTGGTTAACAAGATAGAGTCTTGAGAAATCAGTCATTCGCATTTCCGTTCCTGGTCCTTTGTACTTCCGTTTCGTTTCACTTCAATTTTCGAGGAAGAAAATTTTCTTTTAGAGGGGAAGAATTGTAAAACCCCAAAATTACCAAAATCTGAAATGACCAAAATACCCTCTGAATTTGAAATTTTAAGAACTATTGAAATACGCTATAAATTAAAACTTGAGTTATACAACATGTTATGACTCCAAACTATACGATATGAACATATAACCTAAAGTAAATACGACATGATACGAGAACTTATAAATCAGAGTATGGCACATTTAAGAAAGTTCATGTGGGTCGAAACTAATAAAACATTCGCAAGTTTTTCTTTTTATTTAGTTGTGTTCTTTGGGCCGAAATTATTTTATCACATTAGTGCAAGTCCTTGGGCCTTAATCTTTGAAATTACCAAACAAATATTGGCCCATACCCTCCTCAAAATAGTCGGTTCCCATTTCTTCTATAAGCCGATTATTTGTGGCCTTTGAAAACCCTAAAAACTCTATCATAATAGCCGACTATTGCTGCTGCTCCTCTTTCTCTTCTGTTCGACCAAAAACACAGCAGGAAAGGAGGCTTTCTTGTGTTCTTAAATTGGTGTTTTAGGCGTGTGGGTTCTTGATTCGAAGTGGTGATCGATCGTGGGTTCTTGGTAGTCCATTCGAAGGCTTTTGTCAAGGGAAATCGGCTGGTAATTGTGGTGTTCGATCTTGCCCTTGTTCTTTCTCTTTTGTCACACATCAAGGGTAAACCATTTCATCTTTGATTCTTGATTCATACTTGTAATTCTTGTCAAATTGAATACACATAAGATCATAAAAGAAAGCTTCATAAAAATCATAACTTGTGACCACATAAAATCATGATCTGGAAACACTATATCTCGAACTATAGCTACTGTTTTGATTCGAACCATTAAACACAGGTTAAAACCTTGTTAGGGTCGACCTAGATCTGTCCTAAACCAACCATAATCGCTTTGTATCAAAAGAATAAAGATTAGAATGTAAAAACCCTAAATATTTGCATGAAATCATGAAACAGTGCTGTCCAGAAAAAATTGTCCAACTTAAATCGATTGTATAAAAATGATATGAACATGTTTCTAGGAGTTTTTGGAGTCTAAAATTAAGTTCAATGAAATAGCTATCTGAGAAAATTAATCTTGTGATTTTTAGAGGTCGGGAAGGCAACTTTTTAATTTTTAGAAAATTAAGTGTCAAATCGAATTTGTATGTCTGGAAAAACTGTCCGTGTTTATGATTTTTACTTTTCAAACCGTGTCGAATTAGAAGGTGTCCTTTGAAATAAGTCATATTATATATGTCAAGTAATAACTGGAATTTTTTTAAATTTTTATGAATTTATCTGAAGGGGTAACAAAGTAAAAACTTGTCGGGTGTTTCATCAGATACGATTCTGGAACATGTTAGGGAAATGGAATTTTCATTCATACCTATACAAGTTAATAAAATCTGGAAAAATTACATAAAATACTTAAGACATTGAGGAACGTGTTTGAATTTTTATAGATTTTATTTCGAAGTATTAATGTGATTCATAAGTTATTTGAAACGTGTTAAATTCGTATGTATAAAAGACTGTTAAGGGTTAAAAGGATTAAAATGGTGCTATGTGTTTATTTTCTAAACTAAAGGGTTTAAATTGTCATTCTTTTAAACTAAAGGACTTAACTTGTGAAAACCTGTAACTTTATAGTAATTGCATTTTATACCCTAATTTTATAAGAATTGCATATCAATCCCTAAACTTGTGATAATTACATAATAAACCCTAAAACTTATGAAAACTACACTATGAACCCTAAACTTACATAAATGGCATTATGAACCTTAAATTATCAATATGGTCATCTTTAATACTTTTAAATTGATTAAATGATAAACTTGAATGTTTATGACTAATATTTCTAAATATGGAAACTTGCTATTTTTGGAAAGTTGCTAAATATGGAAAGTTACCTAAAATGGAATGAAAACTAAAATGAAACCTATATGATTAAGAAAACTATGAAACTTATAAGTAAACTTATAATTCGTGTAGATTCGCTGAAGAAGGAGTTGTTTCCGATCCTTATATTTCTAGTTTTGTGTTCACTTGCGGTCTAAGGTACAGATATTCTACCCTTTTTCAGTAAGGGTGCCTTCGTTCTCATGACTTTGATTTCAATTCTTATTTGTATTAAGATTCCCTAAGCCATTGCTATGATTCCCTGTACTTTGATTCATTCGTTTGATATGATTCGTTGGTATGATGATTCATTTGATATTCGTTCGTTACCTGATGATATTAGCATTCGAACCACTTGATACTTCGAAGGTTCATTTGATTTTGGGTAACTAGATGTGAAAACCCTCTTAATTATATCATGTAAATGTTTTGGGAAAGACCATTTTAAAATGATGTTTATAATAATGCAATACCACTTTTATATGGAATTTTACTAAAATTTTATGAAAGCTACTTTTAGAAGACTACCTTTATGAAAACCATTGTTAAAGATCATTTTTATGAAAATCATTTGATAAAGATCTCTTTAAATGAACCATTTGATTATGAACCTTCGATTATGAACCTTTGACGATGAACCTTTTGATATGACACTCTGATTATGATATGATATCTGACTCTCAGTTTGATACCCGAGCAAAAATCTATTTCCTAGCCGTGAAGGTAACATGGCTGTGTCATTGAAGCACCAATGGCATGACTTTAGTGTGGTCGAGTGATGTTCCACACCGTCCCTTATCTGTTATCTGTTATGAGCTCAAGTATATATATATGGCCACTATTTTATCTGCTGGGGCGTATGGATGCATCCTAGATCTGTTATCTGTTTAGTGGATTATCTATTATATGATTTGATATATATCTGGTGACTGGTGCTTGTGTGCAATACACGCCTTTCACATATTTGGGAGTTAGCTACTCCATTTGGTTACATTTGAGATGATATGATTTGGTTTGTTTCTGGGCTCGTGGTGGATTTCTGACCCCTTCTTACTTTGTATCTTTTCTGTCTATACCTTATGTATTCCCAATGCACTAAACTATGCATGTTTGTTTCCTTTTGCTTTTGTTTTCGTTTATGTATATATCTGTTCACTGGGCTTTTTAAGCTCAGCCACATTTCTTTTCCTGCGGCAGGTTTTAGTAGGAAGCTGGGTTATGAGTGGAGAGAACCTTGGACTTAGAAGACTTGATAGCTATTCTGGATTAGAGATGACTAGAAGTTATTATATTTTAGAATTTGTGGTTATCGGAATTCTCTTTTGTAACCTTGTAATTTCAGTATTTCCTTTGTAACCTTTGAGACTTCTTGTATTACTATAGATGTATGCTTTGTTTTGATCTGATATGAAACCATTATTGTGACATCTTTACCCTCGTCGGGTTGGGGTGTTACATCTTTTCTCTCTGGCCAATGCTTTTAATTAATAGAAAACTACTCCTTGGCCAACAAGCAAGTTTCTTGGGCACCAAGTGTCATAAAATTCTGACTTGATGTAAATGAAGCATAATGACAACCCACATGAAGAGTTAGATCATTAAAAGTAGTCATTAAGTGTGCCAGGAGTTGCAGCAACCCAAGGTTGAAGTCTCAACCTGAGGTTCAGATTCCAGCCCAAGGTTTGGAGTAAGGTTGGCATGGCAGTTTTGAACCTTGGGTTGAACTTAAGCCTTAGTTGTATTTCTTGAACCTTTGGTTGAGGAAGCAAGCCATAATTTATAGCAAACTTTGCAAGTAACTTCTCATTCATTTCATCAACACTTGATCTTTTCTTGAGCTCAGAAATCTTTGTAACTTGATTCTTTATCTTTGATGATCTTCCCGAGGTCTTTATTATGGGCAGAATCTTTCGTTGTGCATAAGCTCTTGATTTAGCGACTTTTCCCCATCTTTCTAGCTATTCCCTTGGACTTGATTGCACCTGAACCTTAATATATCTTTTGTACCTATTTCGCATAATATGCTCACAAACACAACCAAATACAGTGCACAAACATAGAAATAACGAGACTAAAACATGTACGAAATGAGCGTTATCAACTAGTTATAGAAACTGTATTGAATTACTAAGGTTTATGTGGAATCTAAACCATAGTATTAAGAAGAACAATGATCACAATAATAAACAAACCAACAGCTTCAATATATCAATACGAATACTCTAAAAGTATTAGGGTTTACAACTTGAAGCAGTGAATAAAAACGTATCGATCTCTATGCCCCAGGACCTCCTTTTATAGACTAAGAAGTCCTAGTCGGCTTACAATAACTTTCTACACAAGATAAATATCTTTTCTATATTTATCTATTACTAAACATTCGTTACAAGATATTCTATAAACATAAACCGACTCAATCTCTTCAGTAGTAGTAACAATTAACCTGCAACATTAACTCTTTATATTGGCAGTACTAACTCTGAAGCAGTTGTAACTTAGTACTAGCAGTACTAAGTTTCCTTCTTGCAGCACTAACCACTTAGAGTATTTTTCCTTGAAGTCTTTCAGCAGTCATAATGTACTCTAGCAGTCTTAACAATCATAACTAGTAGTAGTAATGTCTTAGAACAATTCTTGTGTAGACCATGAGCAATCTTAACCATGCAAGCAGCAGTAACTTAAAAAGCCTTTAAAACCCAACAGTTGTATTTATTGCGTGAATTGCGACTTGTAGATCCTAGAAAACTTAATAGACTTAAAGGGTTTCAGGGGAGACTAATGTTCATAGAGTTGGGGACTTCGGCACCTCCCCATGACCAATATTAAGGAATACAACGCTTCAATTAAAACAAGAACGTGACAATTCGACAAATCAGTAGGAGATAACTAGGGAGTAAAGATGTCTAAGTAAACACTGCTTTTCATATCATAAGAGTTACCACCAATTTACTTTTCTTTTTATTAGATTAATTTTAGTTTTATAATTAGTTTTGGGTTAGCTGACTAGCAACTAATTCCGCCCACTCTTTCAAAACCCGAGATTTTTACCTCCTTTCATAAAATATAAAAATACAAAAAGAATCATCCCTCACCTCTAGACCTATATCGACATAAACTTCGACCTTTCCACAACTATTTCTGGCATTCATGAAAATGGGCGAGATCGTTGTCATCATGGTCGAAATGAAACGACGATGAAGATGGTGCAATTTCTGGCAAGAATGGAGGTGTGTGTGAGGAGATACAACTGATTATGTGAAGGGTGTATTATGCTATTAAATAAAATGATAAATAAGTGATAATGGATGTGAATTAGGTACGGAAGGGTAAAATCGATAAAAATGAGTCGGTGTCCTAGTTCTAACAATATATCACAAAAGTGAATTCACTTACAAATAAGTGTTATTTTGAATGACATACAAATGCATAATTTCCAATGGTTTAAAAACTGGGTGTTGAATCAACCCGGTTGAGTCACCGGGTCACTGGCTTAGTGGTTCGACCGTCGGGTCAACTCGGTTTTCCATTTATATAAATTGCAATATTTCACCCACCAAACACTTATAAAACATTTAATATTTAATATCAAACAAACATAAAACCTTAAAAAAATCAATACCAATCACATAATAGGTTTCTAAAACATATATTATACAATACTAAACATATACAATTTAACGAGAATATAAGTTTTAAACCTAAAAACAACATTACCCATTAAATACAAAATTATCATGTATATTTTGTAACATAAAATAAATAAAAATAGAGTAAACTACACCGTTGGTCCTTGTGGTTTACGTTGAATGGCGGATATGGTCCTTTCATGTTACACTCACTACTGATTAAATATAATAATAATAAGACCCACATTAAATATAATCCTCACATCTCCCTCAATCCACAATACAAAAAATTCTCTCAATCCACAATACAAAAAATTCATTATCACCAAAGATCCAAGATCCAGTAGATCTAACCACACTCAACTCATGCCACATCTCCAAAAAATCATCAAAAGATGATAAACCAACAGATCCACCACAAAATCCAAATCTGTTCAAGCATCAAAAAAATCGTACTCCAAAATCCATCATCATCATCACAGATTTATCTCTCTTATCCTCTCAACTCACATAAACCACTCGATCCAACGCCAGAAATCAAAATCAACAAAGCTCTAAAATTAGGGCGGGTATTGGTTTATGAGTTTCAAACAAGAAAAATGAAGATTAAACCCACTTGAAGAAAAATCAACAAATCTCCAAAGTCAACAGATGGGTTGCAGGTGGGTTTAGTTGGGGAGTTGTGGGTTTAGTTGGGGTTGCGGGTGGGGAGTTGTGGGTTTATCATATTCTTTTGATTTGGGGTTTACCTTGATAAAGTAGAAGCAAGAGTGACGTCAATGAACGGATTAGTAGTGATGGGGAAGTGGATAGAACCAAGTTCACTAGAGTCGGGTTCTGGAGTTTCAGTGACATAATAGTTGGTGCAATCATTAGCTGCGGTGGCGATTGTGGATAACATTGCAATAGAAGATGAGGGTTGAGTAGTTTTGGTAGATGGTGCTTGCACAGTATGTGTATGTTCAAAATTAGATGGAGCCTCAGGTATGTTGATGTCCACGGATTGGGTTGTTGTGGTTGATGCTTTGGGTATGTTGTTGTTGGGTGACGAAGAGATGGTGATCGTGGGAGACTCAACCGACTTAGATATGTGATGCGATTTAGCAATGGTATCAGTTTCTTTATGAGCACGCATTGCTGAATGTTGTTGTGTATGGGCAGATAGATCTACTGGATTCTGATGGTGGTCAAAGGCATTTACACGACGACGCCGGTGATGGAAGATGATGGTGCTGCTTTTGGTTATAAAATGGCTGAATGAAAAAAATTTGGTTATAAGTTTTGTTTTTGGTTTTTTTTTTTTTTTTTTTAACTTTTGCTGACATGGGTAATTTTTGGTTCATAAGTTTTGTTTTTGGTTCATGATTATTTTACTTGCATTGTTGGAAAAATATGAGATTTGTGACAAATGGGTAAATCTTGATTCTGATTGTTGTGTTAAAAATCTTAGTTAAGAAGTTTTTATTTTTTTGGTATTTTTTACTTTTGCTGAGATGGGTGATTTTTGGTTCATGATTCTGATTGCTGTTGGAAAAATATGAGATTTGTTAAATGTGTATAAAGCTTGATTTTGAGAAGTATTGTGTGGTAGATGGAAGTCCTAAAACTGTTCTTGTATCTCCTGGTAATACGAATGTAGAAAAGAAAAAGGTTAGGAAGAAGGTAAAGTACAGAAATGATTGTTTGGAAAGGGTGTGTTGTGAAATGACAAAATTGCCCCTTTAATTCCAATAGATAACGGGCGTTAGTATCAGTTTGTGGGGCCAATTAGAATGAGGGACTAACGGTGCATAACGTTTCTGACTTAAGGACCACTGGCGCAATTGTTTTGGTCAAAGGACCATATCCGCCAGTCAACGCAAACCACAAGGACCAACGGTGTAGTTTACTCATAAAAATATATATGTCAAGTACAACCAACTTGGTGAATCGTGTTGAACTGGTCACATGAAACTGGCGGGTAAAACTTAATTTTGAAGCCTCAAATAACAGGTTCATTTTAACACTTTTTTTTTGCCAAAAGCGGTTCAATCGGTCTAACCAACCGGGTCGTACCGGATTTCAAAACACTGATATTTCCCTCCTATTATTATTGCAATAGTCGATGTCATTGATATACAAGATTTTGGGAAATGTACTTTCTGATTTTATAGGTAAGTTCGTAACTTATCCGGTAGTTTTAGAGTTAAAATGTGAAAAAAATAAAAAAGAAAATAATAAATGAAAAAGAGAGAAGAGTTATAAAAAGTAAAAGAATAATTATGTTTATGCAATGTCTTTTAGCAAGGGACACCATGTTGCGAATTTGAAAAATATGTGTATAATAAAGAAAAGGATACGAAGATTAAATAAAGGTAAAGTAGCACTTTATTCCCTTTTGGTTCGGGGATCTCTATTTTGAGTTTTGATACATGATCTTTTATTTTTATCTATGAAACGATCACCTTAAGTGACCTCGAAACATCAACCTCGCGCGTGACTATTTTGTTTGGCCAAGGAAGTGGCGCGTAAATTGGAGGAAAAGGTGACTCGGTCACCCCTTGCCTTCTAGTCTAAAAGCGGATGAAAACGTTCAAAAATAGATGAAAACATGTAAAAACGGACGAAAACGTGTTAAAACAGATGAAAACTTGTTAAACAGACGAAAACTTGTAAAAACGGACGAAAACATTTAAAAACGTGTAAAAATAGACGAAAACGTATAATAACATACGAAAATGTGCAAAAACCGACGAAAACATGCAAAAACCGACGAAAACGTGTAAAATCGGACGAAAATGTGTTAAAACGGACGAAAACGTTTAAAAACGTGTAAAAATGGACGAAAACATGTAAAAACAGACGAAAACGTGCAAAAACAGACGAAAACGTGTAAAAACGGACAAAAACGTGTAAAAACATACGAAAACGTGTAAAAACAGACGAAAACGTAAGAAAAACAAATTTTAAGTTATTTGCTAACAGCCGTTAGTATAAATGACTAACGATGCAAGTTTATTTTAGTCATATGGTTGAAGTCAGAACAATATTTTAGCCAGGGTTAAATACCCTACCCAAAAAAAAAAGTCAGAACAATATTTGAATATTCGATAGGATTCATCGTTAATAAAAAATTAAGTGTTTCAACTAAGAAAATTTGAGAAAGTAGGTTGTTATTTTATGGTGTAACCCTATATTTTGTTGTACAGCAGGTTGAGACTTGAGATGACTCCCTTTTGTTCTTACGGGTTTGAGAAGTTTCTTCTTATTTTTATTTCGAAACGGTCAAATATTATTATACTTGTTTAAGAATAGAATACAATATTTAGACAATAAATTTGAGGAAAACAATGAAAAATTGGGTCCATAGAGTAAACACGAAACTAGAAACAAAAAGACATTTGTGGACATTGAATTATAAAATTTTAATCTTTAGGTTTGAATTCTTTTGCTATAAGTTTCCTAACATGCACGATCATTTTGTGTTGTAATGTTTTAGTATAAAAGTTAATTTTCTTGTAGAAAACACCCTTAGGGTGCGTTTAGTTGGAGGAAAACACCCTTGTTTTCCACAAAATGTTTTGTAGAAAACAAGGAAAACAGAGATCACGTTCAAATTAGCGTTTTCTAACAAAATGTTTTCCAAAGCACAAAATTTCTATTTCCATCCCTAACAAAGAAAACAAGAAAACAAATTTTATTTGTTTTCCTTATTTCCTATTTCCTATTTCTATTTCTCTTAAAACCACATACTCACACACTCCAGCCATACCCTAACCCCAAACACCACCCTCCCACAGCCCACATCAGCCATCACCACCCTCGCCGGCGTCGCTCCAGTCGTTTTTTACGTTTTCGTCCGATTCTTTACGTTTTAATCGGATTTTTTACGTTTTCTTCTGAATTTTTACGTTTTCGTCCGATTCTTTACGTTTTTGTTCGATTCTTTATGTTTTCGTCCGATTCTTTACATTTTCGTCAGTTTTTTAACATTTTCGTCTGAATTTTTACGTTTTCGTCCGACTCTTTACGTTTTCGTCCGATTTTTTACGTTTTCGTCAGATTCTTTACGTTTTCGTCTGTTTTTTTTACGTTTTTGTCTGAATTTTTACGTTTTCGTCCGATTCTTTACGTTTTCGTCCGATTTTTTACGTTTTCGTCCTATTTTTTACGTTTTTGTCCGATTCTTTACGTTTTCGTCCGATTCTTTACGTTTTCGTCTGTTTTTTTACGTTTTCGTCTCATTTTTTACGTTTTCGTCCGATTTTTTACGTTTTCGTCCTATTTTTTACGTTTCCGTCCGATTCTTTACGTTTTCACCTATTTTTACGTTTTCGTATGATTCTTTACGTTTTCGTTTGATTTTTTACGTTTTTGTCCGATTTTTTATGTCTTCCGAATCGGACGAAAACGTAAAGAATCGGACGAAAACGTAAAGAATCGGAAGAAAACGTAAAAAATTGAACAAAAGCGTAAAAATCGGATGAAAACGTAAAAAACAAACGAAAACGTATTATATTTTTTTAGTTATTTTATAATTTAGTTGGTTAGTTTATAATATTTGTTTTTGTGTTTTGAAGATGTTTTTTATAATATTACAAAGGTGAATAATGAATTGAGATATAAAACAACAACACTTAAACATGTTTTCTAGTTTTGCAAAATGAAAAACACAAACGCATGTTTCTCAAACTAAACGCGTTTTCTAAATTTTCCATTGTTTTGTGGAAATAAAACTCCCCTCCCGTTTCCTACAAAACAAGAAATAGAAAATGAAAGAAAATGTTTTCCAACTAAACGCCACCTAAGGTTGCGTTTAGTTGGAAAACATTTTCCTTCATTTCCTTTTTCTTGTTTTGTAAAAAAAGGGAGGGGAGTTTTATCTCCACAAAACAAGTAAAATTTTAGAAAACGCGTTTAGTTAGAGAAACATGTGTTTGTGTTTTCCATTTTGCAAAACTAGAAAATATGTTCAAGTAGTGTTGTTTTCTATCTCCATTCTCTATTCACCTTTATAATATTATAAAAATATTTTCAAAACACAAAAACAAATATTATAAACTAACAAACTAAACTATAAAATAACTAAAAAAATCTAATACGAGAAAATAAAGAATTAAAAAAGTAAAATATAAAATCAAATAACATGAAAACATCTTCAATCGACAATAATACGTTTTCGTCCGCTTTTTTACGTTTTCGTCCGTTTTATTAAGTTTTCGTCTGTTTTTTTACGTTTTCGTCCGATTCTTTACGTTTTCGTCTGTTTTTTTACGTTTTTGTCCGATTTATTATGTTTTCGTCTGTTTTTTTTACGTTTTCGTCCGTTTTATTACGTTTTCGACTGTTTTTTTACGTTTTCGTCCGATTTTTTACATTTTCGTCCAATTTTTTACGTTTTCGTCCGATTCTTTACGTTTTCGTCCGATTCTTTACGTTTTTGTCCAAATTTTTACGTTTTCGTCCGATTCTTTACCTTTTCGTCTGATTCTTTATGTTTTCGTCCGATTCTTTACGTTTTCGTATGATTCTTTATGTTTTCGTCCGATACTTTACGTTTTCGTCTATTTTTTTACGTTTTGGTGTGAATTTTTACGTTTTCGTATGTCTTTTTACGATTTCGTCCTTTTTTTACGTTTTCGCCAGGTTTTTAACGTTTTCATCAATATTTTTACGTTTTCGTCTGTTTTTTGCATTTTCATTTGTTTTTTTACGTTTTCGTCCATTTTTTACATTTTCACCCGTTTTATTATGTTTTCATCCTCTCTTTTATTTTTTTTTAAGTTTTCGAACATTTTTTTTACGTTTTCTAAATTATAGTGTTTTCATCCATTTTTTACATTTTCGTCCATTTTTTACGTTTTCGTCTGTTTTTTTACGTTTTCGTTCACTTTTTTACGTTTTCTTTTGTTTTTTACGTTTTCGTTAGTTTTTTTACGTTTTCGTCAGACGAAACCTAAAAAAATGTAAAAAAAAAAGGCAGAAAACGAAAGACAACGTAAGGAAATAGACTAAAACGTAAAAAAATGAACGAAAACATAAAGAAAATACGAAAATGTAAAGAATCGCACGAAAACGTAAAAATTTAGACGAAAACGTAAAAAAAATAGACGAAATGTAAGATCGACGAAACGTAAAGAATCGGACGAAAATGTAAAAAATTTGACAAAACGTAAAGAATCGGACGAAAACGTAAAAAATTGAACGAAAACGTAAAGAATCGGACGAAAACGTACAAATCGGACGAAAACGTAAGAACGGACGAAAACGTAAAAATTCAGAAGAAAACGTAAAAAAAAAACCCAAAACGTAAAACGGATAAAACGTAAAATTCAGACGAAAACTAAAGAATCGGACGAAAACTAAAAATCAGACCGTAAAAAATCACGAAAGAAAATTCAGCGAAAACGTAAAAATACAGACGAAAACGTAAAGAATCGGACGAAAACGTAAAAATTCAGACGAAAACGTAAAGAATCGGACGAAACTAAAAATCAGACGAAACGTAAGATCAGACGAAAACGTAAAGAATTAGCGAAAACGTAAAAAATCATACGAAAACGTAAAGAATCGGACGAAAACGTAAAAATAGACGAAAACGTAAAAATCAGGCGAAAACGTAAAAATCAGACGAAAACGTAAAGAATCGGACGAAAACGTAAAAAACTTCAGAACGAAATCGTAAAGAATACGACGTAAAAACGGATAAAAAAATCGACGAAAACGTAAAGAATCGGACGAAAACGTAATGAAATCGAGACGGAAAAACGTAAAAAAATCAGACGAAAACGTAAAGAATCGGACGAAAACGTATAAAAAATAAAATAGACAAAACGTAAAGAATCGGACAAAACGTAAAAACGCTAAATAAAAAAAAAACGTAAAAAAACGACTGGAGCGACGCCGGCGAGGGTGGTGATGGCTGATGTGGGCTGTGGGAGGGTGGTGTTTGGGGTTAGGGTATGGCTGGAGTGTGTGAGTATGTGGTTTATAGAGAAATAGAAATAGGAAATAGGAAATAGGAAATAAGGAAAACAAAAAAAAATTGTTTTCTTGTTTTCTTTGTTAGGGATGGAAATAGAAATTTTGTGTTTTGGAAAACATTTTGTTGGAAAACGCTAATTTGAACGCGATTTCTGTTTTCTTTGTTTTCTACAAAATATTTTGTGAAAAACAAGGGTGTTTTCCTCCAACTAAACGCACCCAATTTTCTTATAAAGATTATTCCTGATTATCTCTTTGAAGTGCGATAATCAATATGCTTGGTTATCAAGAATCATATATAAAGGTGTGTGTCTGCTACCAACATCAACAAATTGATACCTAAAGAGCACAACTATATTCATTGGCCTATTATGCTTCGTAGGCACCAGGGACAAAACCAGAACTAAGAAAATGGGATATGTTAGGGTAACGCCCCTTACATGTGAGACCCTCTTATTTTTGGTCAAATGTACAATCTGACAAAGGAGACAGTACAAGCAGTGGCAGCAGCTAATGATTAAATGTTAGGATATCATGTCCCTAAGAAAATACATGATACACAAAAGAAATTTAAAGCACAATAGTATACCCAAGTTTTTGGGACCGGTGCATTACTTATACAAAATCGATGTTTTATGAGAAAAGTTAACGCTATGTAGCAAAATTTCTTCAGTGTCAGTGACACCGCGGGACCTTCTAGCTCCGTCACTAACACGCACACGTACCATAAGAATCAAATCATGAAAACAGGGATGGAGTTACTTTTGTATCTTACAATTCTTGAACAAACTTATCCGATATAGTGAAGAATACCAACTTGCGATTAAATCACGTGGTCAAGAAAAGAATAATTTAAAAAGTTAAGGGTGCGTTTAGTTGGTGAAAAATATCTCATTTTTCTATGAAATTTTTCATGTGAAAATGAAAAAATTGAAAATCCGTTAAGTCACACTTTTATCCAACAATTTTCAAAAAAAATTAAATTCTCATTTTCTCAATTTTAACTAAGAAATTGAAAAGCCTATTTTACCATTCTCACTTTTTTCTTTCTTAATTTTTTTTCTCAACTCTAAAAAAAAACATATACACAATTCTACCCCTAATATCTCGTATCATCCTCCACCGCCCACCGTCGCCGCCACCGTCGCAATTTGAGGTAATCTTCTTATCAGTTTTAAAAAATGAAAATAAAACTCCAACTAAACGGGTTTTCAAAATTCTCAACTCTTCTTTAAAGAAGAAAAGCCATTCCCTTCTTAAGGAATTTAGAAACGGAAAAAAAAAAAAAAAGAAATTTTTTCTACAACTAAACGGCACCTAATTAATGATGTTAGCTTATCTCAAATGCTAATATCTTTCCTAGTGTTAAAATGGTAAATATTTACGTATGGTACGCAAATCAGTTTAAAAGATTGGATGAGAATGCTTTTGTTATTTGGTTTCTCGTATAAAATGATAAAGACCTGATAGGAATGATAATGATCAAGAAGCTCGAGTAAGACTTAAACAAAAACCATTGTGGGATGATCAACGGCTGCTAGGAAGCCAGGTGTTGATCATCCAAGGAGCGGACAAGGAGGGACAGGTGGGCTATCCTCCTTAGCTCGTACAAAGTGATTGTGTGTCCCACTGCACAGCGTTAGGTGGTACATCTTAACCTTTAATGACAGTTAGGGAGCAGTAGTACTGTGTGCTCAGTATAACCTGACGAGTTTTATCAGGCCTTACATGGCGTGTAATTTAAGTCGGGCCGCTATCAAGTGTTTGTTGATGGGCCTTCGTAATGGGCTTGATTCGAGTGTGTATTTAGTGGGCTTGGACCACTATTATTGATACGATATGAAGTCCTCCCAGTTTAGTATTAGATCATGCACCAATGATATGATGCTGGACTTTTGTAACTGAGTCCCCTAGTCCTTTCTGCGCTACAAGGCTTCATTCTCAAGCACTTTGTTTCCAGGAAATTTTCATTTTTGTTTTTAGTGATGATGACTGCATGCAGGCTTTTTTACCTCGATCAGGATTTTAAGCTGAGTTAGGAATGATGGGTATTTAATGTTTGTATGGGGAAGTGTAGGAGAATCCCTTTTGGGTTTGTTTGCTATCTTTGGGATTTGACCTGTCTTTTTCTTTTCTTTTCGACTGTGGACGGCGTCATCCTGACATTTCTTGAGCAATGTATTTTCCTTTCACTTCGATTGTACATGATTTATGTGTTGACTTCAGCTATCCTCGTGTCTTTCCAGGGTGAGTTTCACGTGCTCCATTAAATGTGTGGAAAACTAGAAGGGGGGTTGAATAGTTTTACCGTTTTAAAATATTAATTTGCTTTGTGACTTATCGTGATTTCAAAGTAAATATACACAAACAAGCAATATAAGTTAAGTAAGTAAAGAAATGAATGATCAAACCACACAACACGGATATTTATAGTGGTTCGGCTACAAGGACTCTCTTCCTTGCCCTACTCCACTCCTCGAACCTCTAACTCGAGAGTTATTCTTCACTAAGAAACAAACTCCCTTCTAGGCGGAGAAAACCTTTACACGTCGATTACTCTTTATCCGGTACTAAGCTAAACACCGGGTTCTTTACAAGGGTACAACCACTCCCGTTGTTTCTTTAACAATGGTACAACCACTCCCGACAATCTTTGTGTTTTAAGGACTAAAACACTAACCAAACTCTACTGAATGAAAGTAGAACAATGATGTGTGAACACTGACAAATCACACAGTATCTAACTAATAACACTTGCAACAGTATGTATGTTAAAGCTTGTATGCGTGATCTTCTTTGCTACAAAAGTAAGATCAAAATGAAATGAATGAATATATGTTTTAAGCTATATGAGTGATGATGTGCCTGAATGATCAGCTTGCTATTTATAGGCAAAGCTGATCAACAAGTGGCAGATTTGGCGGATCCCTAAATTTGGATCCGCCCTTGTACTGGTTTGGATCTGCGGGTACAGGACAGCTAAGATTTCAACAAATCTTTCCATATCTTGCCATATCTTCCCATATCTTCCAAAGTCAACTTTGTTGCTTACGAATCTTTCCAAAATATTTCAAATCTTCCAAAGATTTTCTAATGAGGTATGCCATGATGTCATGTGTTAATATTTCTATTTTAAGAAATAAAAGTAAAACATGTAAATGTAAAATGTATGTGATGTGTAAAATGTGTTTATAAAAGACTTGTTACTATAAATATAAAAGACTTAATCTTATATTTATGCCTTGCTTAAAGATATACTTTGTGATTGTCATTAACAAAATTAAGGAAAGATCGTAAAATATAAATAATATTTTTAGGACGATATTTGTATTAACAATCTCCCCCTTTTTATTGATGACAAAACATAAAGTGTATTTTTAAGTAAAAAGCTAAATAGAGTATGAGTCTTTTAAAAATTTAGATTAAGTTAGTCTTATGCAAGTTTTAAGAACTATTTTAAGCATAAAAATATGTATTGTGATACATCACAGTGATGTAAAACTTAATCCTATTTCCCCCTTTTTGTCGAAACAAAAAGAAGATATGCGTAGCGAAATGTGATTTTGAGAACTTTAAAGCTCCCCCTTGGATTATACTCCCTCTAAATGGAGTACCAAGGTTATGATGCATGAACCTACAAAACAAATGGTAAGAATATGATATGCTCCCCCTCGATGTATACTCCTCATTGCTAGAGTACCAACGTATACTTTTCAAGGATGTGAAATGCTACAAAATAAAGGTTAGTTATGAATAATTCCAACCAAGTAGAATAATGCATATGAATAGGTCAACCAAGCAAGAAAGTTCAACCCATTTGACTTTAAAAAGTCAAAAATAAGTGTCTGATCAAAAAATATGCACCTAAGTATAAGTGGTCAAATCATTATGAGAATTCAAACCAACCATACAATAAAGTTAGTAAATCAAACAAACCAAGATATTATGCCAAATAATGATCACCCATAAGCATAAATATAACATTCATTATTTGAAAATTGTTTGTGACATAAGTCACAAACCATGATGTTACATAAAAAGAAAAAGTTCCTAAAAATAGAGAATTCCTAAAACAATCCTATGAAATCCTATAAAAGGAGACTAGGAAGAAACTAAAAATTGCCTATTGCGGAGAATGAGAGATTGCATTTAGGCGTTTGAGAATATGGTTCAAAATGAACCTCATTTCATTTTGGAGCTCATGGACCAAAATATTAGTCCTTTGGGCCAAGTGAGCAGTCCTCTCACATTGTGAGAAGTCTTGCCTTGGAAAGTTGGGAGGAAGAGTGGGCTCAATGACTTGTGGTGATGGTAGTGGTTGGTTGTTTGGTGGTGGTGGTGGTTGTTGGTTGTTTAATGGTGGTGTTTGGTTGTTTGATGTTGGAGGGGTAATGGAGTTGATCAAGATGGATTGAAGATCCATAGCTTCACCAAGGCGGAAATCTACCATATTGGACAGAGCATAGACTCGGGTGAGCTCCTCATTTATCTCTTCATTGGTTTGTGGTGCATTGATCCACATTGCCTCATCAATTGCAATAAGTGTGGATGTTGGTGAGAGGGGTTGTGTTTGTGGTTGAGGTGGTGGTGAATCATGATAGAGAGGACCATGGATGTCCCGATAAATGGGATGAAAGAGCATAGGTACTTGACCTTCAAAGGTCATGGGAGGAGGATTGGTGGACCTTGGTGGAAGGTCTTCCAAATCATTCAAATATGGATGAGGTGATGAAGGTGGAGTTCTAAACAACTCTAGGGGCTGAAGTTGTGGTAAATGTGGTGGTGAAGGTGATCTAGTAGGTTGTGATGGAGCGGGTGGTGGTGTGGTTGCTACAGGAGTGATTGTTGGAGGTGGTGTATTGATGATGGTGTTAGGTGGTGTTAGAGTAGCAAGATTGAGAAAATTCTCATTGGCTATTGGTGAGGATATGTTAAGTGGAGATGACTCCTCTGATGATGAATTAACTAAGTTCACGAAGCAACAAGGACGAACACTCATACGCGTTGTCCTTCTTGCGGGTCTGCTTGTGGATGAGTTACTTGATTTTGTCATTTGAAAAGTGATAAGATTTGTTCTAGAGTACAGGAATGATGGTTGGAGATGATGGTGAGTAAGTGAGTTGTGATGATCCTGATCTTCCTAATTTATAGACAGTAAGAATATTGAACTTTGTGTTTGGATTTGATATTGATCCAATGAGGAATGTTGGTTCCTAATGATTTGGAACAAAAATTTGTGCTAGTCATATCATTTAAGTCAAACCATAGAGCTTAAGTTGAGTGAATTTTAGAAGATTTGCAATAAATGCAAGGAGTGAGTGGAAATTCTGTTGATGTGATGTTCCCACGGATTTCAAGGATCCAATTGAAGGGATCCTTGCTTGTTACAGAAAGGTAATTCACATGGAAAATTTGAAAATTCAAATTTTGGTGGGAAATGGATTTCTTATGATTCTAAGTGTTCCTAAATCATTCAAATTTGTCTAATGATCAGTAGAGGAATTCTAAAAACTAGAATCAATAATCTATGGATCGGGATAAGTCGGGAATTTTGAAAAAGTTACTGTTAAAGCTGGCAGATCCAATCGACAACAAATGCGGAACCAAAATTTTGGTTCCGCAGAATCCGCAAGATCAGGACTGGCGGATCCAAAGCTTACACTAGACGGATCCAAAAATTGGGATCCGCCATATCCGCCATATGGAGATCTTAATTCTTTACAGAACATATGTCGAATTTTTCGTAACTTGTTCAAATTCCGAAAATTGTTCTCAAACATATGTAACTACTAATATGTGATAGAATAAAACTAAAAACACAGATTCTAACACACGTTTACACATAGATTAATCCGAAGATAATATCTTACCATAAAAGGAGTTAAGCCAAACGGTGGCTTAATCTTGGAAAATTGATAACAAAACGTGTTATCATCCTGCAATGTTAAGTTAGTTCATATACAAGTTAAGTACTAACATAATATCTCAAGAAACACATATGTTCAACACATCATTTTTTGAAAAAGTCTAATACCAAACACTCCTTAAACATCACTTCTTGCTAAGCTTCTTGTGGAGCTTCATTACCCATCGTCCAAGATTCTTCATCATACCCTTTGTTTGTCAAAATTCCGCTGATTTGTTCGGCATAGGAGGAAGTTGGCTTAAGTACTCGGGTGGAGAGATCCTCGAGTTTGGCAAACCATCCTCTTCACTCATGGATGATGATGATGATGATGATGATGTAGGAGGATGAGGACGTTTTCCTTTTGCCACGGCTACCCTATGATCACTTAGAGGAATAAAGGTGTGTGGAATTTCGAGGTAGTCGAGAACGAATCCTAAAGCATTTCGAGGAATGGGTGCAAAAGCTCTATAGAGACGGGTTAAAAGCATCCCGTAAGGCATTGCGGTGGTACCTTGAACTGGAATATCGGCCATTCTTTTGGCGATATAATAAGCGAGGTTGAAGGGTTGATGGTTTGACACGTAATACATCATGTAGCAAAGGCTTGCGTTAACATGATCCCTATTCCCTATGGTGCTTATGACATTAGCCCTTAGAACTTCTTCTAGTTTCTTAAATTGGGGCCTAAGTTCATTTAGCTCCATGGCAAATAGATCCCTATCCACTTGACGAACTCGACTTAACCTAGTTTGGTTGTTCTTAGGTACAAAGAGATGCTCACGAATGGTTTCTTTTGCGGTTAATGGTGTGGCATATGGTACCGAACGATCATGGTTGGATTCTAGAATGGTCAACGACCACTTGTCCGAATAGAAACAAGTTCCTTGATTCGGAACTCCTAAGACTTCTCCAAATTGATCTAAAGGAATGTTGAATTGGGTTTCGTTGACTTTGAAATGGACATTCATGTAACCATAGTCATTTGAACTAAGTCCTACACTAGCATAGAACTCTAGTATGAACCTCAGGATGATGGGCTCATCGATGTCAAGAAGGCTATCGAAGTGAATCGTGGCTAGTTGTTCTCAGAGAATGGTACCTTCATAGAATGAGGGGTCTACGGTTCTACCCTCGTAGACATAGCGTTTTACTAACGCTTTAAAGATTTGGACTTGATCTTCGGAGAGACCTTCGGTTTTGTAGTGTTTGGGTAGGTATTTGGTGGTCTCTTTGTGATCATAATTTGTCGCGGGAGGCATGATTTTCCTAGACGAAAATTACATAATTTAGTTAAAACTATCGAAAATACGTATATTGATTTCTAGTGTATGCCTACATGGGGACAATGTGGTGGTGCGGTTATCTCGACTCCTTTTGATGCATGAAAATTTTGTTAATGCAAGTTTTATAACGAAATTAGAGATAACTCAAACGCTCCTACTTCAATGTGTCTACGATTGAATGTACCCGAAAATACATATTAGTTATGTATTCCCTTTAGCATTCAAGAGACATTATGCAAGTGATGTGTAAAAACATAACATTTTTGTATTTGTATGAACAATGTTCAAAAATCGTTTTTCCTAGTCGTGAGAAGATTTTGATAAAAATTTCTCATGGGGTTTTTGATGAAATATGATAATGTACTACAAGATGAAATTCCTAACTGAGGAGAACATGGTTTGTGATGCAATTCAGCAACTGTGTTTCATGATTTTGCTAAAAATATGCATAAACCCCAAGTTTAGATTTTGTGAATGAAATAGAAATCCTAGACGCAGATCAGGAATGTAGATATGATAAGGATACTTACAGTGATGATTAGAGCACAAATTTGTTGTGGAAGATGAGCTAAATTGTGAGTTTAGTTGATTTTGAGTCGAGTTTCAGTAGGTGATATGTTTTTGGGAAGTGTGATGAATAGTACAGGGTATTTGTTTAATATACTAAAAACTAGCTCAGCAAGCCACGGATCCAGCGTATCCAAAACAAGGGATCCACCCTTTTTGTCGTTTGGATCTGCAAGATCAGAACACAAAATTTGGTTATTGCCGTGTTTGGTTAATCTAAGGTTTGAGCTAATGTTTTATCTACTCACTAGGTTCCATTAATCCTAAACCTAGTCTAAGATAGTTGAAAGGTTGTCTCTTAAGGGGTTTTGTGAGGATGTCGGCAATGTTGTCCTCTGAGGATACTTTCTCAATTGAGACGTTTCCCTTCTGAACATTGTCGCGTAGGAAATGGTGTCGTATTTCTATGTGTTTGGTTCTAGCGTGTTGGACTGGATTTTTGCTGAGGTCAATAGCTCCTTTGTTGTCGCAAAGAATAGGAATGTCGTTGAGTTCGATTCCATAGTCGACGAGAGCTTGCTTCATCCACAGTGCTTGTTGACACGCCTTTCCTGCAGACACATACTCTGCCTCGGTTGTTGAAATTGCGAGGGCCGTTTGTTTCTTAGCAAACCACGAGGTGAGACAATGTCCTACAAAAGTACAAATACCACTTGTACTTTTCCTATCAACATAATCACTGGCATGATCTCAGTCGGCATACACTATGGTTTCTACACCCATTCCTTTGGGATACCATAATCCTAAATGTGTAGTGCCTTTTATGTACCTAAATATCCGTTTAACGGCTTCAAGATGGGATATTTTGGGATCTTCTTGAAAGCGTGCACATAGACAAACACTAAACATAATGTCTGGTCTACTAGCCGTGAGGTAGAGTAAACTACCAATCATTCCCCTATATTTAGTGTTATCTACGGATTCACTTTCTTCATCCTTTGTGAGTTTGGTTTCGGAGGACATGGGTGTTTTCATTGGTTTGGAATCTTCAAGACCAAATTTCTTAAGCATATCTTTGATATACTTGGATTGGTTGAAGAATATCCCATCTTCTAATTGTTTAATTTGGAGACCTAAGAAAAAGTTTAGTTCCCTCATCATACTCACTTCAAACTCATCATGCATGATTTTTGAGAAATCGTCGCATAACTCTTGACATGTTGAACCGAATATAATGTCATCCACATATATCTGGACTATGATAATATGTGATATCTTTTTCTTGGTGAAAAGAGTATTGTCTACTAGGCCCATGGTATACTTATGGTCAACTAGGAAAGTCTTAAGTCGATCATACCAAGCTTTTGGTGCTTGCTTAAGTCCGTATAAAGCTTTCTTAAGTTTGTAAACATGATTTGGTTTTTCAAAATCGGCAAAGCCGGGAGGTTGTGCTACATACAATTCTTCGTTTATAAAACCATTTAGAAATGCACTTTTGACATCCATTTGAAATAGTTTAAAATCATGTGCACATGCATATGCAAGTAGTATCCTAATAGACTCAAGTCTAGCTACGGGTGCAAATGTTTCATCGTAATCTATCCCTTCTTGTTGATTGTAGCCTTGTGCTACTAGCCTAGCTTTGTTTCTAGATACTATGCCATTTTCATCCATTTTATTTCTAAAAACCCGTTTTGTTCCGATTATGGTTTATTTTTAGGTTGTGGAACTAATGTCCAGACGTCATTTCTAACAAATTGATTTAATTCCTCTTGCATTGCTATAACCCAAGATTCATCTTTTATAGCCTCATTTATATTTTTAGGCTCAATTGTTGAAACAAAACAAAAGAAATTACTGTCATTTTGAGCTTTAGATCTTAATGTTCTTTCGTTAATTTTTCCTATGACATTTTCTAATGGATGACTTTTGGTTTCTTTGATATTAACTATTTCTCTTTTTACCGGTTCATCTTCTTTGTCATTTTCAACATTTTCTTGGTTTTCAACCATTTGACTTTCAACTAAGTCATCACCTACCAAAGGTGATGTCTTAGAGGGAGGTGGACCTTCGTCGAATGTTACGTTCAACGATTCCTCGACTCTTGAGGTTTCTTTGTTCAAAACTATATAAGCTTTACTATTTTGTGAATACCCAAGAAATACACCTTCATACGACTTTGGGTCGAACTTGGTGAGATAATCCTTTGTGCTTAGAACGAAGCACTTGCTTCCAAATACTCTAAAATATCCTAAAGTAGGCTTTTTGCCTCTATATAACTCATATGGAGTCTTTTTCAAGAATGGTCTAATTAGAACTCGATTTAGGATATATGTGGATGTATCTACGGCGTGACACAAAAACTTTTGAAGTATATTTTGTTCATTTAACATTGTTCTACTCATTTCTTGAATTGTCCTATTTTTGCGTTCTACTACACCATTAGATTGAGGAGTTCGAGGAGCTGAAAAATTATGTGTTATGCCATTAGCATCACAAAAAGATCCAAATTGGGTTTCGTTGTCAAATTCACGACCATAGTCGGTTCTTATTGACACTATGCTATTTCCTATTTGGTTTTGAATTAACTTACTTAGAATTTCAAACTTATCAAATGCCTTGTTTTTAGTTTTCAAGAACTTTGTCCAAGTATACCTAGAGTAATCATCTACTATTACCAAAGTATAGAAGTTTCCCTCGTAACTTTGTATAGTAGATGGACCAAACAAATCCATATGTAACAATTCTAGACACCTAGATGTAGACACCATGTTTTTAGCCTTATGACTATTATGAACTTGTTTCCCAATTTTGCATGCATCACAAAAGTGTTGGTCATATTTCAACTTGGGTAGGTTCCTAACAAGTTCCTTAGGTGATAAGGATTGGATTAACCTCATATCGGCATGACCTAAGCGTCTGTGCCATAGAGTTGAGTTTTCGTCCAAAGAAGTGAGACAAAGTTTGTCCATAGGTGTTTTGTCTAATTTCATAACGTAAACGTTATTCTTTAAAATACCTTTTCCTACCGTTATACCGTCTTTAAGTATTTTACTTCCATTTTCACTGAAAAGGACGTTATACTTTTTGCGGCACAATTGACTAATACTAAGCAAGTTAAATCCTAAATTATCTACATGAGCAACATCATCAATAGTGAGAGAGTCATGAGAGATTGTACCTTTTCCGATGATTTTACTTTTAAGCTTGCTACCGAATGTGACATTACCTCCATTGTACACTTGGTAGGATGAGAAAAGGCTTTTGTTCCCCTTCATGTGTCTTGAACACCCACTATCTTTAATCCACTCATCTGGTTCTAACTCAAGTTTTAAGCATACCTAAGTTCAAGAAAAACTCAAGCGTTTGGTCCCCAATATCTCATGGGTCCGTTTGGGTTAAACATAACATTATCATGGTTCATGTATGGAAATGGTGTACAAGTGTTCCATGGCATGTAGTTGGGACCTTGAAAGTTGCTATACATGTTTTGGTTCCAATTTCTTTGATAATGATGTTGTGAGTTAAAGTTACTCTTTGGAAAGGGTTGTTTGGGAAAACTAGTTTTAGGTCTCTGTTGAACCGTTTTAGTTCTAAACTCATTATTAACTTGACCTTTTCCTATAGAAACTGATGGTTTTTGTTTGTTAACAGTTGTACTAGTGCTAGGTTTTCTAGTGACCTTAACGAATTCAGTACGATCCGAATTACGAACCTTCTATTCATCAACTCTACCTGCGGATCCTTTTGGTACAACTGGCAGATCCAAAATTTTGGATCCGTCAGATCCGTGGGTGTCTGACTCAGTTGGAACAGTTTCTTTTTCTTTCACTGTTTGTTTCTTAAAGTCATTTAAGCTTCCTAGTTTCATAAAACCTAGTCTGGTTTTATCATGAGGTAATTTTTGCATCTTCATTATCTCATCTATACAGCTTATGTTTTTATCAAACTTTTTAAACTTACAATTTTGCTTAATGAGATCTTCCTGTGTGGTTTTAAGAGTTTCTAATTCTAGTTTAAGTTCTTGACAAGAGACACAGGTTTCTTTACTATTTTTACCATTTTCCATTCGTATCTCTTTTTCTTTAAACCAATAAACTTCGTTTTCTAAAAGTGTCGTTTTGGTTTTTAAGAACTTATTTTTCTTTATGATTTTTAAAGTGATATCACACAGTTTGTTATATTCTACTTCTAAGGTTTCATCATCTATAGAAGAATATGATGAGTCAGAATGTACCTCTTCTGTGTCATGAGCCATGAGAGCAACTTCATCGTTCTTAGGCTCGTCGTCATCACCTTCACTATCACTCCAAGCTCCGCTAACAAATGCTCTTTGAGACTTGTTCTTTGGAGGCTTTGGACATTCTCCTATTAGATGAGTAGAATCTCCGCACCTATAACATTTCCTATCTACCTTTCCTTTCCTATCCTCACGGTCTTTCCGGAAGGATTTCTTTTCTTCACGAGGTGGTCTTACGAACTTTCCTCGTCTCCTAAAGAATTTCTTGAAATCTCCTACGGCCATGGCATACTCTTCGTCTTCGCTACTAGAACAAGACTCTTCATCATCACTTGATTCTAACCTAGCTTTCAAGGCAATGGACTTCATCTTCTCCTTTTTTCCTTTAACTATTTTTGAGTCTTTTTCCATCACCAACTCGTGAACTTTGAGATTTCCAATGAGCTCATCCAGTGTCATGCTTGAAAGATCCTTATATTCTTCAATAGCCGTCACCTTTTCTCTCCACTTTGGATGGAGTGCTCGTAGAAATTTCCTCACAAAATTCTTACTAGAAAAAGATTCATCAAGTGCTTTAAGAGATGTAATAATAGTATTAAACCTAGCAAACGCACTATCAATGGTCTCATCTTCAGAGATAACAAATTGTTCATATTGTTGAACAAGAAGATCAATTTTGTTATCTTTGACTTGTGAGTTCCCTTGATGAGTGATAATTAATGATTGCCAAATATCCTTAGCCGTTTTACACATAAAAACTCTTTCATATTCTTTCTTAGGTAACTGTGACGAGTAAGAGAAGCACCTTCATCCCGACCACCTGAAATATTATTACTTATGGGCTTGTAATCACCCTCTACAATTATATACCATAGATCTATGTCCTTTGACTTCACATATGTCTCAAAGCGGTTTTTCCAATATATGAAACAATTTGGTTCAAATAGTGGTGGTCTTTGCATAGATTGCCCTTCTTTAAAGTTTTCAAAATCCATTGATCGTTTCAAGTTTTAAAATACAATATATTTGAAAATCTTGAGTAACGTAGCTCTGATGCCAATTGTGGAAAACTAGAAGGGGGGTTGAATAGTTTTACCGTTTTAAAATATTAATTTGCTTTGTGACTTATCGTGATTTCAAAGTAAATATACACAAACAAGCAATATAAGTTAAGTAAGTAAAGAAAGGAATGATCAAACCACACAACACGGATATTTATAGTGGTTCGGCTACAAGGACTCTCTTCCTTGCCCTACTCCACTCATCGAGCCTCTAACTCGAGAGTTATTCTTCACTAAGAAACAAACTCCCTTCTAGGCGGAGAAAACCTTTACACGTCGCTTACTCTTTATCCGGTACTAAGCTAAACACTGGGTTCTTTACAAGGGTACAACCACTCCCGTTGGTTCTTTAACAAAGGTACAACCACTCTCGACACTCTTTGTGTTTTAAGGACTAAAACACTAACCAAACTCTACTGAATGAAAGTATAACAATGATGTGTGAACACTAACAAATCACACAGTATCTAACTAATAAAACTTGCAACAGTATGTATGTTGAAGCTTGTATGCGTGATCTTCTTTGCTACAAAAGTAAGATCAAAATGAAATGAATGAATTATATAGGTTAGTGATGTACAAATGAATGAATATATGTTTTAAGCTATATGAGTGATGATGTGCCTGAATGATCAGCTTGCTATTTATAGGCAAAGCTGATCAACAAGTGGCGGATTTGGCGGATCCCTAAATTTGGATCTGCCCTTGTACTGGTTTGGATCCGCGGGTACATTACAGCTAAGATTTCAACAAATCTTTCCATATCTTGCCATATCTTCCCATATCTTCCAAAGTCAACTTTTTTTGCTTAAGAATCTTTCCAAAATATTTCAAATCTTCCAAAGATTTTCTATTGAGGTATGCCATGATGTCATGTGTTAATATTTCTATTTTAAGAAATAAAAGTAAAACATGTAAATGTAAAATGTATGTAATGTGTAAAATGTGTTTATAAAAGACTTGTTACTATAAATTCAAAAGACTTAATCTTATATTTATGCCTTGCTTAAAGAAAAGATATACTTTATGATTGTCATTAACAAAATTAGGCAAAGATCGTAAAATATAAATAACCTTTTTTAGACCATATTTGCATTAACAAAATGTGTATTGACCCAATGGGCCTTTGCCAAATTGTGAAAAATGGTAATTTTCACACTTTAAGTTAATAATAAATAGTTATTTATTATTTTTAAGCCGAGCATTTTTATGCGCAATTGCATGTTTCTGAGCGTTTTTGGGAGCTGTCCCGCATACTGTAGCTTACAGTCACTGCTGAAAAAGTTTTTCTTTTTATCAGTAACCGTAAATTATTATATTTCTGATAGTTACTGACAAGTTTCATAATTAACTGAGAAGCTTTCTCGTATTTACTGAAATGCAACCCCACACGCGAACCGACAACACAATATATATGGTAGCAGTCAAATAAATGCATTTTTGAGCAAATGATAATATTTTATTGTTATTATAACAAAAACGTCATTAAAAACTTTATTTTGCAAATACGTGTCAAAAAAGTCAAACCGGGACATTATGGTAATATTTAAGCTTAAACCGACACACGATACACCATCGAGGAACCAAAAATACTTCCCCTCTTGCTCCTTGTCGTTTGCCGCCACATCCCACACCAAGACAAGATGATTTTATACTAATATCTTCATTAATGACTTAGCATATATTTGTTTTTATACCCCATTAGTAACACACATTTTATCAAACACACATTTTTATCCATCTAACTTACCTAGATCATTTTTCTCTTCAAAGAACATCAAAACTCACGGCCTAACACTTAAATTCAAGATCTACAAAAATCTAGTGAATTTTGAACTAATCGGGGTGTACTTTCAAGTGTTTTGGGTTAATCGGAACGTGTCTTGGGTAAATTGGTGCAATTTGGAGTGTTCTTGGGTCTTTCTACCTCTCGACATTTTTTCAAACTTTGTAAGGATTTTCTAAACTTGTTCAATCTTGTTCATTACATGTTCTTGTGATGTTTAAAAGTGTTACCAAGTGCTTATTATGGATGTTTGGTTAATACACAAATATGTTACTAAACTTTCCATAAAAGTTCGCCTAAGTTACTGAACTTTCATTTTGTTCACTTAGGTTACTGAACTTATAAACCATGACATTTGAGGTCACTGAACTTATAAAAAATATTCATAAACAACACTGAACTTGTAAAAACATGACATTTATGTTACTTAACATATCAAAAAATATACGATTAAGTCACTCCTACCAAGACTAATAAATTAGGCGAACTTTTTTGGTAAGTTCAGTAACCTAAGTGAACAAAATGAAAGTTTAGTAACTTAGGCGAACTTTTTTGGAAAGTTTAGTAACATATTTGTATATTAACCCAGTGCTTATTATGTATGTTTTGCTAAAATGAAAAAGTTAGGGTTTGATGTATAGTTTATGTTTGCTCGAATTTTTAGTGATTTTTATACAAGTTATGATATTTCTTGCTTGTGTGGTAAATCTTGTTGCTTGTGGTACTAGTTTGATGATACAAATGTGATTAGTGCTAATTACGCGAGTTTAAGACAAAATATACACTTGTATGTATATATATATAAATCGGCTAAGTTTTAAAATAAATAATTATTAGGGTTTTGAAAAACATAAAGTTTTGACTCTAGTGGTGAAATGGTGAAATTTATGCTTATTAGTTTATTTTAGTTAGCTCATTGAAATAAGCACTAGCTTATTGGTTTCAACTTATTTGTTTGGGTTAAACTTGGTCTCGACACACATGGGCCAAGCCCATCAAACTTTCGGCCTACTTGGACTTTTTCGACCGAATTGCTTATTTAAAGTGCTTATTAGCTTATTTAATACTTAACGTAAAATATAACGTAAATAAAAAGGGTTAATTAGTTTTCGGACTAAAAATGGACTATTGGACCCATTATGGCCTATTCGGCCCAATGTATATTTCGGGAGACAAAAATGAGTTTTGTAACATTTTTCGACTCACTATAATTATTTTTGTGAAATAGAACGTTATATATCGATTAAAACCATTTTGGACTCGTTTTGACACTTTAAGCCCAATAAGACAAGTAAAAGGATTTTCGGGCCAATTTTATGAATGTTGACTTTTTGTTGACTTTTGAAAGTATTATGACTAAACGTTGACTTTTGTATCGAAAACTATAATTAAGAAGTAAACGTAACGATAAATATAGTTATAACGATAAATATACATTTTGCACTAGTTTTGCAAATATAGTTAACAAAAGTGATTATTTAAGAAAATTGCAGCACTTGGGAAAAATGAAAAAGTTTGAATAAACGAATAGGTCATGCTCGATTTTTCTAAAATTTCGACACTAAGAATATTTTCGGATGAAAACCGACTAAAAGACAAAACGGATTATTTTTATTATTAAAAACATTAATTCTTCTAAATTAATATTTTTAGGCCTTATAAGATTTGTGAATACACTTTTGGTATTTATACATTTACATTTATTTAATTTCTCAAAATTAAATACTTATAAATTTCTTTATAATTATCTTTATATTATAAATAATCATTATATTTATAATATAATAATACCCCACTATCATCATTATCATATTAATTATTCAATACCTATTTAATTAATTATAAGTCTTGATTAATTAATACCTATTTAATTAATTATAAGTCTTGATTAATTAATACCTATTTAATTAATTATAAGTCTTGATTAATTAAATATTTAATTATTAAATATATAAATACGATAATATATATATATTACCTACGCATTTTGCGACTACAAGAACTAAGCACGGAAGTTCCGTCACACGTATTTCATCGTACACTTTCACCAAGAGCCATCACCAAAGAGTCTTATACGATAAACTATTTTGAAATGTACCTTACCACACAGTAAGCAAGAAATACACGAGCACTGGACACACGTAAACTTTTCAATTTAGCTAAAACATTTAAAACACGAATATTTTGCTAAGACTTAGCATACTGATCTAGGTTGCGTGTCGGAGCGGTTGCACTGTGTTGTTGTTGATTAGCAGATTGCTATTGTTATTAAGGTGAGTTTATAGCCCCATTTTTATACGTATTGTTTTTATAAACCTTGGGGTGAGAAACATGCAAAACTGTTTTCATGGACCAAATTGAACTTTGTTTTTATACACACTTGTATGCCGATAACTTAAGTTTGCTAAATCCCATTGCGCCCATTATCATCAACCGTCAATTCCTGCTGGGAAGCGCGTGTGATATAAATAGATCTATTGGGGTTGACTCCCCCGTTCGGTTGGCCCGGCAGGTCAACGCGAATGTATACCATGTCGGAATTTGCCGAGTGTCTGAGGATTAACACTCGCGGGCACCCTTCATTTGCTATGCCAGCTTAGCATATTGTTTGTCTAGTTTCGGTTGGATGAGCTTAGTGTTTGCATACCGAATTAGTGTGATTGCTGAATTATTTGCTATGGTCCATATGTGCTTATTTACTTTAAACCTATCAATCACCAGCATTAGCTGACTTTTAATATGTTTTTCTCAGGTATTTGAGAATGCGTTTACTGAAGGCAGGGCATGGCAATGGTCATAAGTTTGTTGGAAATATTTTTGCTTATGCGTTAAACTCTGAATTTGGGACCGAGTTGTTAAATGGGCTTCATTTAATTGAATTGAACTTGATGTATGACAATTTAACTTTGAAATTGTAAACTATTTTAAATGGATTTTTAATCCGTTCTCTATATCTTTGTGTTGTGATTATCGATTTAGTAGCACCCAAATATTTATGCTTCCGCAAATCTGGATTTTGGGGGTGTTACAAATTGGTATTCAGAGCCTAGGTTATAGAGAACTAGGTTTATAAAAACCCTAAACTACAACCAGTTATGAAAAACGTTTCCTTATGATCGCCAGATGCCAGTCTGCCTAGCTTGCTATGATTTGATTGTTATTTGCTTTATATGATTAAGTGTTATACTATGCTATTTGAGTATTTTACTTAACATATATGATATAAGTATTTTCTATATACTTACACATGCCACACCGTATTTGTCACAGACCATGTCTCTCCCTTCCGATGCACATGATGAGTTACTTGCTGCTGGACAAAATCGTTCCACAACACTTCCCCGTTGCGACGACCAGTTCCATTTTCAGATGACCCGTTGATGGAGGTTCTCAGAGCAGCAGCTCAGCCACACATTCCTGCTCAGCATACACACACCATTCCAGTATCTACCTCACCATACCTACCCCGCTATGCCACATCTCACCGTTCATCTCCAGCTCACATTTACACTCTCACTCAGCATACTCAGACTACTCCACCCATCAGATTTCGGGCTTCTTATAGGAGAGTCTGTGGACGTCGCATCCAGTTATCATCTGTGCTATTGGTATGTGTTAAATCACATACCTTTTCTTTATCAAAAATGGACTTAAAAGACCAAACACCGACCATAAATGCCAAATATATGCTTGTTTTTGTGTTTGTGTATGTGCATGTAAAGGATATTAGAAAATGACAAAAAGATAGACAAAACGAACGAAAACGAGCACGAGAATGAAAAGAGTGAGAAAAGCCGAGGCCGGGGATGTGATTCGACAGTTTTTATCAGCCAAAAACCCAAAATCTCAAAACCAAAGCCTTAATGAAAAATCATTTTCATCAATTTGCCAACATCATTTTCACCATTAGTCCTTATCAATTTGCATGGTTAGTCCCTAAGTTAACTATTGTTAAAAAACCTTATTAATAAAACAAAAAAATCCAGTCCATTCCTTTTTATCCAAGCCAAGCCCAGCCAACACCATCTCAGATCCAACCAATCCCATATAACTCGACCCTTTTCCCTTATAACCCCGGTCAACCAATAAATAAATTAAAAAGAAGTGCCAATTACTGTTCACACGTCTTCATCCCATTTACCATGCCTCTCTTGTACTTACCCACCTCACTTAAGTACTTTAATCCCTTCTAGAAGGATGACTAGGCTGAGATATGAGCTCATTAATTGTCCACCATGGCATATCCCAAGCATTCTATTGGTGGAAGCTATGTGGTAGTCGAATCAACGGCTGTGATTGAGGATTGATGTCAACATCATGGATTTAAGGGCTGCGATTTGTTGATAGAAACCCTAGAAGGCTCCCTGGACTCCTATAAATACAAGGCTCTTCACCAAGCATTGGAAGTTTTAGTTGTTGTCTTAATTTTCATTCATTGCAGCTTTTTACTGCTTATTTCTTGTCTTTTAATTCAGTGTTGTAATAAGTTTTTCATTATTAATAAAAGTCAGTTTTCATTATTGCTTTGTCTCCTTTACTTTTGTGTTAAAATGCTCTTTAAAGGTTAAAATAAGCTATAATAAGCACTTTACTCAATTAATGTTTAGATCTCAAATTAGCTGTTCCATAGCTTGTTTTGAGCTTCTATAATCATTACTTGAATTGAACTACATTGGATTCAAATTACCCTTACTTAAGGAAGAAATAAGCACTTGAATGATAAGCCGGATTAGGAAGGGCTTATTGGACTTTACCAGCTTGTTTTTAACAAGCTGGAGCTTGTAGATCAGCTCTTGGAGCATTTATAAGTCCTTGTTTGAGCAAAGGACAATGTGAGTTCCGTTTTTCCTATTTTTACTTATCAAACTGTTTATTATTGATTTCTGCTTATTTTATGCTTATTTGTGTTTCATTTGTCTTATATATGCTTATTTGAAGTAGAATTAATAATTTGTTGGCTTATTTCATAGTACAACATCATTTCATGCTTAATAGTTTTTGTGGTCATAATAGCGAATAAGTTTATCTTATTGGCTAAGTGCTTATTTCAAACAACTTTTTGCTTAAAATCCTTCAAATGCACTTAACATTGATTTGTTTTCAAGAAAATTTGAGTTTTACAATCTAATTAAGCTTTAAAATTAGTTTTAGATATTTTAAGGGGTGTTCGGATTCAAGTTTTATATATGTGAAAAAGCTGTTTTCAAGAGTTTTTGTTGGGTTTTAAAGGTTTCTTGAAGTTACTGCTGCTTACATTGTTAAGACTGCTCTGGTACTACAAAGGAAATACAACAAGTCATTACTGCTGCTGGTTATGAAGTTAATGCTGCTTATAGAAGATTAATGCTGCTACAAGATTAATACTACTAGAACAAATAGTTAGTATTGCTAATACATTGTTAATGTTGTAGAGTATTAGAGTCGGTTACAAATAGTTAGTATTGCTAATACATTGTTAATGTCAGTTTTTGGGGAGCAAGTTGATTTCATGGTAGTGCAAGAAACAAACTGTGGTTGCAAATTCCACAACTAAAGCTAAGTATCTTGCTTCTTCAAGTTGCTGTGGACAAGTGCTCTGGATTCAGAATCAGTTGCTGGATTATGGGTACAATTTTATGCATACTAAAATATATATTGATAATAGCAGTACTATGTGCATTATTAAAAATCCTGTTTATCACTAAAAAAACAAAACATATTGAGATAAGACATCATTTTATAAGAGATTGTTATGAAAAGAAGTTAAATCAAATTGTTAAAATTTATACTGATAATAATGTTGCAGATTTGCTCACACAAGCTTTTGATGTGGGTATATTTCAATTTTTGGTTGTTAGTATTGGAATGATAAATCTTTGAAAAATTCTTATCTCTTTGTATCTTTGAAAAGTTTTATAAGGATTAGTAATGTTATTAGGACAATAAATTGTTTCTGCTGCTAAGTTATACTTAGTATTGCTAGTTTTCTTACAACTGCTATGTTAATGTTGCTAAGTTATACTTGGTATTGCTATGTTAATGCTGCCAGTTATACTTAGTATTGCTAAGTATAATTGATGATATGATTAGTGTAAATTGTGTTATGTTTGTGGTTTTGTGTTTTTGGGAATAATCTTTTGCAGGATAAGCTAAGAAAAGTGTTGGAGTGCTGATTAATAAACTGTTTGGAGTGGAAACTAACTTTATGCTGCTAGGCATAAGTTAGTGCGGCTAGGCCTAATTTAGTGCTGCTATGTTTCTGCTGCTATGTTTGAAAGAATAGGGTACTGTTTTATAAATGTGAACGATTAAGGGTTTATATCCTCCGCTCGTTCCCAAAAGTGTCATTATCCGATCAAAACTCTTTCAAACATAATCCCTAACTCTTTTTATCCATTAATTGTAAATCCCAGCCAAATCATACCAAAATTTTTCAAAATTCACAATGTCGACTTTGACATTTGCCGATCAACATAACATGACTGCATTCTTGCAAAAGCCTAAGGAAAGTGAAGGTTTTACTGAATTTATTGATTTTTTAATGCTACTCATATTAGGTACGCATTAACAGTAAATCCTACTATATATGTTTCCAACATCAAACAGTTTTGAGCTACTGCAAAGGTCAAAACTATTGATGAGGAAGTACAGATACATGCCCTTGTGGATGGGCAGAAGATTATTATTACTGAAGCTTCTGTTAGAGATGTTCTTCGTCTAGCAGATGCTGAAGGTATTAACAATCTTCCAAACTCTACAAATTTTGAAAAACTTGCATTGATGGGGTATGAAAAGCAGAGTACTTCTTTAAAATTTTCAAAAGCTACTTTCTCTCCACAATGGAAATTTCTAATTCACACTATCTTACAGTGTCTTAGTCCAAAGACTACTGGTTTGAATGAGTTTAGCAGTAATATAGCTTCTGCTATTATCTGTTTGGCTCAAAATCAAAGCTTTAATTTTTCAAAATTAATTTTTGATAGTTTGGTTAAGGCTTGGATAGTTCATCAAATAAATATTACTTATATCCAAGGTTTTTACAACTTCTTATGGACAAACAATTTGTAAAGAAAAAGGTTCATAAAAAGGTTTATACTTCTCTCTTTCATACTAAAAAGATTTTTGCTAATATGAAGAGAGAGGGCAAAGATTTTACAGGCAAAGTTACACCATTGTTTCAAAAAATGTTGGAACTGGGTCAAACTCAGGGTGAAAGCTCAGCAATCCCAGCTGATGTTTATCCCACACCCACTCTTTTTCCATACCCATCAACAAAACAAAAGACCCATACCCCTATGATCACTAAAAAGGGCACTCAACTACCTCAAGTTAGTGCTAGTATGGCTGCAGATGAGGCTGTGCATAAGGAGAGGCGTCACAGATTCGAAAGAGCTGTCACTACTGCTACTAGCTTAGAAGCAGAGCAGGATAGTGATAACATAAGTAAGACCCAATATAAGGCAACTTCTAACGAATCCAGTTCCTCTGGAACTGCTTCAGGTGAAGGTCCCAGCCAACCGGATATTATGGGGGTGTAGATGCTCAGGCTAGGTCTGAGGCTATGCCTAACTCACCCAATGATGCACCACTCGAGAGAGGTGACACACTCCGAAGTGCTGAGGGTAGTCTTAAACTTATTCATGAATTGACGGCTACTTGTGCAAAATTGTCAAGGGATGTTCTTGATCTCAAGAAAGATCTTAAGCAGCTTAAAATTTCTCAAGGTACTGACATCACAAGGTTGAAGAGAAGGGTTAGGTATCTTGAAGGTCAACAGAGGTCAAGAACACACAAAACTAAAAGGTTATACAAGGTTGGAACTACTTCCAGGGTTGAATCTTCTGATGAAGCACAAAGTTTGGAGAAGGATGTTTCCAAACAGGGGAGGAATACAAGCAAAGCTTCAGGGGAGGAAACTGGGGTAGATGATGAGACTGGGGAAGATGATGATGTGAATGAGCTTTTTGTTGCTAATCAACAGGGTAATGCAGCTGTTATGTATGATGTTGAAGTAGTTAAAGTGTTACTTGATGTTGCTATACTTAAGACTACTAGTGGTGAAGTTAATATTGCTAGTGGTGAAGTTAATATTGCTGGTGAAAAGGTTAGTGCTGCTGAGACTGAAGTTAGTATTGCTGCTACTCAAGGTGATAAAGATATGACTATAGCTCAAGTATTAACAAAGTTAAAGAGTACTAGACCTAAGGCAAAAGGAGTTGTGATTAAAGAGCCAGTATCAGTATCAACAAAACCATCAACAACTATTTCAGCGTCAGAAAAAGGCAAAGGTTTGTTGATTGAAGAACCTAAGAAGAAATTTCTATCACTCAGTCAACAACAACAACAACCTATTACAGATGAAGAAGTTGCAAGACAAGTGCAAGCTGATCTTTTTGCTAAAGAAGAAGAGGCAAGAAGAAAGCAAGCTCAAAAAGAAGAACAAAGTCTTGAACTTATTAATTCCTAGGATGACATTCAAGCCAAATGTGAAGCAGATTACTTGGTAGCCCAGAGAATGTAGGAAGATGAATAGGAAGAGCTATCCATGGAAGAAATGTCAAAGCTCTTTATGGAATTCTTGGCTCAAAAGAAGAAGTTCTTTGCACAGAAAAGAGCTGAAAAAAAGAGGAACAAACCACCATCTAAAGCTGAACAGAGGAGAATAATGAGTACTTACCTGAAGAACATGGATAATTGGAAGCCCAGTCAACTAAAGATTCTCAGTTATGAAAAGATTAAAGATCAGTTTGACAAGGTGTTCAAAAGGGTAAATACTTTTATTGCCATGAATGAAGTCCTCTCATCATAGCAGCTGATAGTAGCAAAAAGCAAAAAACTGGTGATGACAAAAAACAAGAGCAGACAGAGCAGATTCAAGAGAGTGAGGAAAAAGAAGCAACTGATCTACAACAAATGATTGCAATTGTAAACAATGATGATACATTTGTTGATGCTGTTCCTTTGAATATTAAAGTTCCTATCATTAATTGGAAGACTGGTTATAATGGTAAAACTCCTTGGTGGGAAATAATCATAGTTGGTGGACAGTCTCAAAGGTTTGTAACATTTCTTCAGATGCTCAGAAATTTTGATAGAGAAGATTTGGAGACCTTATGGGCATTAATCAAGAAAAAATATGGAGATTCAAGGCCAGAAAATATTTTGGATACAGTTCTTTGGGGAGACTTGAAGATTATATTTGAAGTCTATCATAAATATAGAGTTTGGCATGAGCAATACAGAAGTAAATTTATCCTCTGGAAACTTTTTTAATCATGTGGAGTTCACACTGTTATGATTAGAGGACTTCAAATCTATATGCTAGTAGAAAAAGACTATCCTCTGGCAAAGAGTACACTTGATATGATGCTTAATGGATCTGTTAAACTTCAAACTAATTATTGGAGTGAAATGGCGTATCAGCTTCTCAAGAAAATGGAGAAACAACTTTATGGGGCTGATTACAAGAAAATGAGAAACTAAGTGTTTGGAAACATCCTCCTGGTGAAGGTTCAAGCTTAGATTGAAACTTGATGATTTTGGAAGAAAATAGCAAGTTTAGGGGAGGATTGTTGGGTTTTAAAGGTTTCTTGAAGTTACTGCTGCTTACATTGTTAAGACTACTCAGGTACTACAAAGGAAATACAACAAGTCATTATTGCTGCTGGTTATGAAGTTAATGCTGCTTATGGAAGATTAATGCTGCTACAAGATTAATACTGCTAGAACAAATAGTTAGTATTGCTAATACATTGTTAATGTTGTAGAGTATTAGAGTCGGTTATTATGTATAGTATGTTTAGATAAATATAGAAAGGATTCTATAAAGATTTATCTTGTGTAGAAAGTTATTGTAAGTCGACTAGGACTCCTTAGTCTATAAAAGGAGGACCTAGGGCATAGATGAACATACGACTTTATGATTCTAGAGAGAACTTCAAGGTTGTAAACCCTAATACTTAAGGAGTATTCGTATTATTAATAATATTGAAGTGTTTAGTTTGATATTTATTGTTCATTGTTTCATTCATTATAAAGTTCTTCTTAAGATCAAATACAAGATTCTGCATTGTGTTTGATAAACCACAAGACAGTTTCTATACCTAGTTGTGTTAGATTTATCTAGCATAGCTAAACCTTTACAAGCTAAGGGATTCAATCAAGTGCTCAACTGGGATAAACAGTTTTAGTCATTGGTTCATTTTGATTTTGTTCTAATTCAGTCTATTAAGTTGGAATTAATTTGTTTTAAGATTTTATAATTAGGTTTATAGGTTTTAGGATAGCTTTCTAGTTTTTAAGGTTTAAATACATTATTAATGTGCTTATTTTGATAAATCAATCAAATATACTTTTTAGTGTAGTTTCTGAGTTTAGATCAATGTTTGAAGTTGGTTTTCATATGTTGGTTAAGTATCTAATAGTTTTGAGTCCTTTTGTTCATTTCTTCAAATCTGTCATAAGTTTAAAAAAAAAAAAAAAAAAAATCCATAAACAGTTCTGAGTAGCCTTTTCTTAGTTCATTTTTAGTGCTTATTTGTAGTTCATAGTGTTTGAATTTCATTTTACCAGCTCTTTAGTTGGTACTTAATGATATTTTTTAGTTTTCAGTTCAGTTATCAACTTATTGTTAGCTTAGAAACTAGTGCATCAGGTCTATAACTGGTACATCAAATTGTTATGTGTCTGAACTGCCCTCTTTATAGGCTGATTATTAAGCTCTAAATAAGCTCATAAGAGTCTGAAATTCATTTTATAAGCTCTTTAGTGTATAAGCTTTATCTGTTTTCAGTTTTTGTTGGATAGCTTATTGATTAAGTTGCTTATTTTATAGCTTGAAGTTGCTACTTCAGGCTGTTTGTGATAACAATTTGCCCATTAATAGCTTATTTGATATCTGAGCTTATTGGTTGTTTAGATTTTCTTAATTAGTTTTAAACTGCTTATTAGTTCAGGTTTTAGGTTTTTAGTTGCTTTTTAGGGTTTCACATAAGGTTTTATAAGCTTATGTGAACTAATCAGTTAGGCCTTTAGCTTCTTAAGTCCTTAGCTTAACTGTTTGCTTATAAGCTCTTTTCCAGCTTATTCTTTAAGTTATAAAATTTTTGTTTTCACAAAAGTTGTCTATTTTTAGCTTATTTCTAAGTCCCAAAAAGAAAATTTTCAAAAAATAAAATAAAAAGGTAAACTGGGAATCTAAGGGTGAGCCTGAGGCTCGAACCCTTGACCTCAACCAGTCTCAACCTTTATAACACACACCCTAACCACTGCGCCCTTGGGTCTTTTCTGTTCGGATTTGTTTAGGTTTTATATTTAACCCATTTTAGCCCTTTTAGCTTATTTCCCTTATTTGCTTAATAACTGCTTATCCTAATAAGCTGTGAACTTATTTTTATTTTTCCTAGGATCTTTATAACTTTAATTAGTTTTCTGAAAATTTTCATAATTTTTCACATTAATTTACTATTTTTTATATTATTTTTAATCTAAATATGTTTCTAATTCATAAAAAATAAAATAAAAAGCAAAAAAATATAAATCTTTTTTCTAAAATTCTTTTTAATCATTTAGGACTTTTAGGAACCAAATTTGCACATCTAGAGTAGATTTTTGAGTTTTAGGTTTTCTTAGCCCGTTTTTAGACCCGTAAAAGCCCGTTTTCTAGTTTTAATTGCGTTTATGATTATTTGTTCTTTATTTACTCATTTTATATGCTTTTTAATTACTTTTTAGCTTATGTTATATTTTTAGACATAATCCCAAAATTTCTCACTTTATCAAATCATCCGATCACGAACGAAATTCAACGTTCCATTCACACTTCATCGGAACCTTACGACCCGGGAAGAATCAATACTTCCGGAATTATATTTTGCTTTAATTTCTTTGACCTCTTGGTTTATTCAATCTTGGTTAGAGATAGAATTCACCCTTTGGTTCCGCTGCCTGGAAGTTGTGAAGTGAATATCGAGTTACGTTTGCAGATTAGTGATTTGAAGATCCTTCCTCGTGAAGTTACCGTTTTATTTTGTAAATATTTTATTTTATTATATTATTATAAAAACCAAAAAAATTAAAAAATCACGAATACTTTTCCTAAAGTATTCATAATACCCAAATTTTTTTTTTTAAGAAACTAACAAAAGAAATCGTGAAATCAATTGTTACGTCGGCTCACCTTTAGATTACAACCTATCACAGGGGTTTAAGGAGGATTGACATTAAATTGTCGAACCGAAAGAAACGGGTTTTTAATTAGCATTTATTGCGGACCTTTGTTTCTCCGCCACTTTGCGAGTAATTCTAGAGAGCTACCGAGCACCGATTGACGAATCGATTGCCAAAAATATTTGTTTTTCATTTTTCTAAATATAAAAACCCAAAAATATTTTCTTTTTGAAAATTTATTTTTTGTGTTTTTAGTGTATGCTAACTCGTTCTAAATCGAATTTAATCGATAAATCTCCTACAATACCGACTCAACGTTATCGTCGACGCAACGAACGAGTAAACGTACCTGAGATACGTACTCTTGTTGATATTCCCATTACTGAAATGGCACTATGTCGGAGTTGCTCCAAGCACCCACCGAGGGTTACAGAGCTGCAATTGTTTTACCACCAATTTTATCCGAAAATTTTGAGCTTAAAACTGGTTTAATTCAATTAATAACGTCAAACCAATTTCATGGTTTTGAGAGGGACAATCCCCACGCTCACATCCGATAGTTCAACAAGTTGACTTCAACTATGAAATATCGGGATGTCCCTCATAGCGCGATCAAGTTGATGTTATTCCCATTTTCTCTTGAGGGGGCAGCCCGGATTTGGCTTTAAAACGAACCCCCTCGGTCGATTACAACTTGGGAAGACCTCGTCTCCGAGTTCGTGAATCATTTCTTTACTCCTTCCTAAACGACTAATCTTAAGAATGATATCACAAATTTTCAGCAACGTTTTGACGAAAATTTTGGTAAGGCATGGGAACGATTCAAGGATCTCCTACGAAATGCCAACATCACGGTTTTTCTGAATTGCACCAAATCAACACGTTCTACAATGCTTTTAAACAAACCGATCAAGATTCGCTTAATGCCGCCGCCGGTGGCAATATCTTGAATCGAACTCCAGGAGATATATTGACTATCATTGAGAACAAATGAAAAGTTCCTATTTCATGAAACAAACCGGTTGTTTCAAAAGTGAGTACTAATATTTCTACCACGGATGCTAAGATCGATAAAATCACGGATGCTATCCAAGCTTTGATTCTCTCTAATCAAAAGAACCTTTCTACTCCACAAACTTCTCCACCCGCTCAAGTCAAAGAGATGGAAGAAACTTATGTCACTTGTGGTGGTCCTCATGCTTACTACAATTGTACTGCCACTGATGGCCGTACTTTTGAAATCAATGTCGTAGCCGGGTCTTACAACTAAGGAGGTACCCAATATCATCCTCAAGTTGACCCGAGCTATCGTACTAGCAATCAGATGGGACCACCCGGATTTTCTCAATCTAACAATCAAAATAGGTTCAATCAAAATCAAGGAAGAGGGCAAAATGTGCAAAACCAATTTCAAGCCCAGATCAATCAATACCCGACCCAAGGGGTCAATTTCAATCAAGGGTATCAAGCTCCTAATTACCAATCCCCGATTGTTCCCTCCAATGAACTTACAAATTACATTAAGACAAATGAGGCTAACATGAGGGCAATGCAAAATCAAATAACAACTTTGAAAAATGATTTCCAAAATTCAATGTCTAAGCAGGGTAATGAGCTTAAGAATGAACTTAGGACTAAAAATAGCAAAATTGATCAATCTCAAAGAAAAATCGAGAACATGTTTGATAGTCTAATCAGTCTCCGCCTAAAGTAGTGGACCGTGAGACCGAGGTGACAAAGGACACGGTGCTTCCTACTAATAAGGGAAGTACCAAAGACGTCCAACCTCCGGTTGTCCAAGTGTCTGAGCCAAAAGTTGCTCCCGTTAATCCTCAAAAGTCTAATCCTAAACCGTCAATTCCATACCCATCAAGACTTAACGATCAGAAGCTCCGTGAAAAAGCTAACAACCAAATTGAGAAGTTTTTCCAAATCTTTCAAGATTTGCACTTCGACATTAGCTTTGCGGATGCTCTTCTTCTCATGCCAAAATTTGCTTCGACAATCAACAATTTGCTAAGTAACAAAGAAAAATTATTCGAATTGGCCAAAACGCCGCTGAATGAGCATTGCTCGATGGTTCTCCTAAAAAAGTTACCCGAAAAACTTGGAGACCCCAACAAGTTTCTCATCCCATGCGATTTTCCAGGAATGATTGAATGCCGAGCCTTGGCCGATCGTGGTGTAAACATCAATCTTATGCCATTTTCCGTTTGGAAAAAGCTTTCCCTTCCAGAACTTACTCATACACGTATGACTCTCGAGCTAGCGGAACGATCGATTACTCGTCCTATCGGTGTCGCCGAAGATGTCTTTTTGAAAGTAGGAAAGTTCCATTTTTCGGCTGACTTCGTTGTCGTAGATTTTGATGCCAATCCTCGGGTTCCCCTCATTCTAGGGTGATCCTTCTTAAGGACGGGACGTGCTTTGATTGACATTTATGGTGAAGAACTTACTCTCCGTGTTGATGATCAGGCTATGACTTTTAAACTCGATCAAACTTTGAGATACTCCTCCAACTACAATGATGCATCGGTCAACCAAATCGATGTCATAGACATTGCTTCTGAGGAGTATTCTCAAGAAGTTCTTGGATTTTCAAACAATTCTCTGAGTGGCAGTACCACTCCGTCTTCTGAACCTATCCTTTCCGACTCTTCCCCTTCTCTCACTCCGTTTAAAGGAAGTGACTTCATTTTGGAAGAGATCGAGGCTTATCTTAAAAATGATCAAATTTCACCAGAAATTGATGATACCGACTTTGATCCGGAGGGAGACATTCTCCTCCTCGAGAAGTTACTCATTGATGATCTGTCACCTTCTCTCCCTCCAAAGGAAATTCAAATTGAAGAAATAAAAGAAATTAAGCCGTCTAATCCTTCGGAGCTCGAGCTCAAGGATTTACCTCCTCATTTCGAATATGCATTTTTAGAAGAAATCGACAAATTTCCCTTCATTATCGCTAAAGATTTAAAAGATGAGGAGAAGACCCAACTTTTAGAAGTGCTTAAGATTCATAAGAGTGCCATCGCTTGGTAAATTTCCGACATTAAGGGTATTGACCCTCGTTTTTGTACTCATAAGATTTTAATGGAAGATGATTTCAAACCCGCGGTGTAACAACAAAGAATGGTAAACCCGAAAATTCATGAGGTTATCAAAAAGGAAGTTCTCAAACTCCTTGATGCCGGAATGATTTACCCTATTTTCGATAGCCCATGGGTTAGTCCCGTTCATTGTGTACCCAAGAAAGGGGGTATGACCGTCGTCACAAATGAAGATAATGAGTTGATTCCCACACGTCTCGTCACCGGATGGAGAGTGTGTATTGATTATCGTAAGCTTAATGATGCGACTCATAAAGACCATTTTCAGCTCCCTTTTATGGACCAAATGCTTGAACGTTTAGCGGGAAATGAGTATTATTGTTTTCTCGATTGCTTTTCCGGATATTTTAAAATCCCAATTGACCCACAAGACCAAGAAAAGACCACCTTCACTTGCCCTTATGGTAAGTTTGCCTACCGACGTATGCCCTTCGGCTTATACAATGCTCCAGGCACGTTCCAAAGGTGCATGATGGCCATTTTTCATGATTTGATCGAGAAAACAATGGAAGTTTTTATGGATGATTTTCCGGTTTATGGAAATTCTTTTTCGTCTTGCCTCACCCATCTAGACAAAATGCTAAAACGGTGTGAAGACACCAATCTTGTTCTAAATTGGGAGAAGTGCCACTTCATGGTTAAAAAGGGCATTATCCTCGGCCATAAGATTTCCAACGTCGGGATTGAGGTTGATCGAGCTAAAGTCGATGTTATCGCTAAGCTACCTCATCCCACCACCGTCAAAGGAATTCGAAGTTTCCTTGGTCATGCCGATTTTTACCGTCGATTCATTCAAGATTTTTCTAAAATCGCCCGGCCTCTGACCCACCTTCTTGAAAAAGATACTCCGTTTTTCTTCTCTAAAGAATGTATCGAAGCATTTGAAATTCTTAAGAAGAAATTAACGGAAGCACCGATTTTAGTTGCCCCCGATTGGGACTTGCCCTTTGAAATTATGTGTGATGCTAGTGATTTTGCTATTGGGGCTGTCTTGGGGCAACGTAAGACCAAATATTTTCAGCCGATACACTATGCGAGTAAGATGATGACCGATGCCCAATCTCATTACACCACTACTGAAAAAGAGTTATTAGCCGTCGTCTATGCTTTTGAGAAATTTAGACCTTTTCTCGTCTTATCAAAGACCATAGTGTATACGGATCATTTGGCTCTCAAATATCTCCTTGCTAAGCAAGATGCTAAGCCGAGATTGCTTCGGTGGATCCTCCTTCTCCAAGAATTTGATGTCATTATTCGTGATAAAAAAAGGAGCGGAAAATCTCGCCGCCGACCGTTTCTCTAGATTAGAGAACCCTCATCAAGGTGTTTTCGAGAAAAAGGAAATTACCAAAACATTTCCTCTCGAGACACTTGGAGTGATATCGCTTAAAAGTGATTCTAGTACCCCATGGTTTGCCAATTTTGCAAATTACCATGCGGGGAATTTTATTATGAAAGGGATGTCGTCCCAACAAAAGAAGAAATTCTTTAAGGACGTAAAACATTATTTTTGGGATGACCCCTACTTGTTTAAGATTTGTGCCGATCAAGCGATTAGACGATGTGTTCACGGCCAAGAAGCCGTTGATATCCTAACGGCCTGCCATAATGGACCCACCGGGGGACTTCATGCTGCCAACTACACCGCTAAAAAAGTCTTTGATTCCGATTTTTATTGGCCGACTATTTACCGTGATGCCCACGACTTGGTAAAGTCATGTGACTCTTGCCAACGTCAAGGAAAAATCTCACAAAAGGACGAAATGCCTCAAAATGCAATCCAAGTTTGCGAGATCTTTGACGTTTGGGGCATCGATTTTATGGGTCCGTTCCCGTCTTCTCGAGGGAACAAATATATCCTCGTGGCCGTCGATTATTTGTCAAAATGCCTTGAAACGAAGGCGCTCCCCACCAATGACGCTCGAGTTGTTGTGAAATTTTTGAAGAGTCTATTATCCCGATTTGGAACTCCTTGTGTATTGGGAACACGTTATTATTTATCAAGTATTGATCATAGATTGTAATAGGTTGCTTAGGCCTTTATGTTAGTTTTATGACTCAGCCTGTGTAAAAGGCCCATGGGCTGTGTCTATTTAGTTAGTTTAGTTAATATTGTTAATTAGGGAAAAAGCCCCTTGTTGTAGGAAAACTATAAATACCCCCTCCCTTGTAGGAAGAGGGTTGGTTTGGTTAATGTGATAATCAAAGCTCATTATTCTTAAGTAACCTTCCATTCTTTCTCTCTCTAGAATTAAGGTAGCTTGTGTAATAAATCTAAGTAACAACAAGTGGTATCAATCGCCAAGGGGTAATTTAGGTTGTGTAAGATTAGATCTAGGAAGAAAATTGAAGATCAGTACTATTCATTCGTCATTTCTCCGAGTTAGGAGTGTTCTTCGAGTTACAAGTAAATCTTCGAGTTAGAAGACTTCGAGTAAGTTGTTTTGTAATCTTTGATTCTCCGAGTTAGGAGTTAAGTTTTCTAATAAGTTTCATCCTTCTAGTAACTAAACTTCGAGTTTGGAGTTCAAGTTTCTCAGACAGTTTGAATCTTCGAGTTACTCTTCGAGTTAGAAGAATAACTCTCCGACTAAGACAACTTCGAGTTAGAAGTATTTTAAGCAGAATTCTCTGAGTAACTTTTCTCCGAGTAACTTTCTCCAAGTAATTTTTCTCCGAGTAACTTCACTTTCTTCGAGCAAGGTAGATTTCCTGACTTTGGTTCTAATTCTTCAAGCAAGGAAAATTTTCAATTAAGGGTTTACTCTTCGACTTAGGCTTCGAGTAAGCCCAATATCATCAATATCATCAATGATTTCCTGACTTTGAGTCTTACTACCACAGGTTTACCAATATCTTCAATGATTTGGACCGTCACAACATTGTACTCCCAAGGATTGCTGTGAATACTAAGTTCCTGAGTTGTCTTGGACCCGGTTGGCAGAAGTATGTAACTTTTGTTCGACAAGCTAAGAATCTACACAACGCCTCGTATGGGTTGCTGTATGATTATTTGAAGCATCACCAATTAGAAGTTGACAAAGACAGAGCAGCACGAGGAGGTTACTCACCATCATCAACTCCAAATTCACTTGCTTTGATTGCTCAGTCTCACTTTGCACCACAACCAAATAAGAGTTATTCTTCACCTTATCCCTCACAAACTTCATCCATTCAACTCATTCCATACGAAGCATCACCACAACAAGTTGATAATCAACTGGTTTCATATGACAACACAGATTCTATGTTCTACTCAAATGACAACAATGATGAAGACGATGCCTTCAATTCGTTGAACGAAGGATTTGCTTTGATTGCTAGATCCTTCAGCAAATTTTCAAACAAATCCAAAAATCGTCTAAGGTCTTCATCCAACACACGAAATCAGGCAATTGTTCATGATGGCTGATTTGAAATTCAAAACAGAGCTTCTGGGAGATATGGTTCGGGCAGTTATATGAGATGTTCAGGTGGACATGGGTTTAACTCAGTTGGGAATAGTCGGAACAACATTAGTAACACTCAGAGGAGGGCATAAATTGTTGAGACAAGGAATACTGGGATTGGAAACACCATGGTTAAATGCTATAATTATGGAGGAAAAGGTCACATAACCAATGCTTGCCCCAAGCCAAGAACCAGAGGCAATGTGTATCACAAAGAAGCTTTTCTTCTGGCTCTCAAAGATGAAGCTGGTGGCACTCTGACTGAGAAGGAGCACAACTTTATGGCCAATGCATACTCGGACGATGACATGGAAGATCTAGAGGCAAATGCAGCTGTAATGTTGATGGCTAACATGCAAGAAATGCATATGGGTGAAACAGGCCCGGTTTATGATACCGACGGCTTGTCTCGGGTGCCTGAATCTGAATGTGTCATTCATGAAATTGTATCACCCTTTGCATCTACATCTACTGAAGAAAATATTGGTCAAGATGACTCATCGTTATCCTCTCAAGTCGATGACCAAATGAATACCGTAGTAACATTTGATGAAGATCAAATTAACCTCGTTGGTTCATTTGATGATCCTCTTAATGATGATGATAACAATGATCACATTGAACAAAATGATCTTTTGCATGATCCAGATCCAGAGCTCATGACCTTCCTTTTGACCACCCAAACACAATTAGATGCACAGAAATCCCAAATTGAAAATTGGAATGAGATTAATAGGAATTTAAAAGCGAAAGTTGCATTGTTAACCAAGGATCTTGAGTTCTACAAACTTCAACTTTCAAATTATGAAACTAAAGAAAAACGGGAGAAAAGCTTTGAGGTTGCATTCCAACAATCATATGTGAAAGTACAAAATTTAGAACATCAAGTGCGTGAATTGACCGTTTCCAAAAATGAATTAATTTCACAAAAGGAACAAGAAAAATTATATTTTCAAAAACAAGTTGACATTCTACACCCTGATCTTTCCAAAACAAAAACAGAGTTGTCAAATTGTCAAGATAATTTTTCTGAACACCGACAAATTTCAAGGAAACGTGTTGATTCCTAACTTGAGAAAATTGTTGCGTTTGAATCCCAACTCAAAGAATTTCAAAATGTTGTGTATAAAACTGGTGAATCAATAACAACAATTCAAAAATTAACTGTAAAACCACATCCCCAAGGATATGGATTTGCAATTGAGAGTGACAAACCAAGTTTTTTACATAAAGCACTCAAGGAAAATCCAAAGTTATACAATGCAGAACTTTTGTTTGATGATTCTTTAATGCGTGTTGTTGTGTATAATAATGAAGAAGAAATGGAACAAGAGGACGAGAGTCGATCTAAAATGAGTAATGTCTACTTTAATAAACCATATGACTACTCAAGAGTACCTCATATTAATGACACTTTCGTAGCTCAAAAAGATAAATCAGAACAAACATGGTCTTTAATTGAAATGAATGAAACTTCTGAAGTTGTCCCTGTGACCAAAGTAGCACAAGTTAATGGCCCTTTACCAAATCCAGGTGTTATTGCCCAAATGCCAAAACAATGCCGTGTCCTTAGATATTTTAATACATTCATGGATAACATAAAACTTTTGGAAGATGCAATTGAACGAAATTCAGAGATAAAAGAACAGGAACTTCAAACAGAGGTTGCATCTATGATGAAAATTTTCGAAGCAACAGAAAACAAGATCTTAAAACAAAAATGTCAAAACAAATCTTTGTAAAAAGAAGCAGATCGACTCTTGGAGAATGTTCTATGTTCTGATGTAATTTCTGTAATCATGAATTCCATTTATCTGTCGTGTAATGAAGTGCTTGTTGATGATCACTCTGTTGATGTTGAGATATTGAGATTTGAGATTGATAATTTGAACAGAGAAAATTAGAGACTTCGACAAGTCAATGATGATGTGGAAAACAAATTTTCAAAAGAAATTTTCCAACTCAACAAAAAGTTGCAATGGTGTCAGATTCAGAGTCTTGACTTTGAGTTAAGATTACAAAATCAAAAAGAATCATTGTCCTTTCAAAACAATCATCCTTTCAAAAGTCAGAATTTTGAACAAGAAAATGATGTTTTAAAACGTCAATTTTTTTAGTATGAAAAGGACATTGATGAAGTTTGCAAAAACAGGAATGACACTGTTCGATTAAACCGAGAGTTGGATTCCAAAATTCAACAACAAAAACACATCATCATTGAGTTGAAAGAGAAACTCCAAATACTTGAAAAAGGGAAATTTGTACAAAAGAATGTGATTGCTCCAGGCATGTATATAGTAGATGAGACACCTCCGAAAGCATCTTCAAAGACCACTAATGTGCATGCTTCGACCTTTACAGGACTAGGAACCCCTCCTACTGTTAGCAGATCCAAGACCACAAAGAGTAAAAAGAAGACTCGTGTCTGGAAACCTAAGAGCGGCTCCCCTAAAGATCAAGAAGTAGAAGTTCACACTAGGAATTTGAATAAGACGCATGTTATGTCTAAAGTAGAATCAAACTTTACAAAGTGTAATTCTAAAAGTGATGTAACGAATGCTAAAACTTTGAATGTTCTGAATGATATTATTGTTGATGCTTATTGTGTCTTTTGTCATACTAGTATTTTTTTTGGTAATCATCAAAAATGTGTTGCAAAAACCATTTTGTCTCGTAAAAAGAAACATACTAATGGCATTTCCTCTAGGCCCACTACTGCTGCTAAGTCAATCTTCGAAAAACCGCCAAAAGTAGTTTCTGAGTCTACCGTAGACAAGACCATAGTTGCACCTAAAACAACTCAATCACCAAGTGCATTCACTAGGAAGAAAGCAGAATCTAGTTGGACATGGTAGCGTTGGCTACAGCATAAACCTAGTTTTACTGGGTTACCAAAGATGCTTAACAATTGTATTACTAACCCAACGGGATCCACCGTTACCAACTCTCCATCTGTGTCCTCTTCTTGTGATGCAAGTGATTCAAATCGTCCTTTGGATTGTTGATAGCGGATGTTCCCGACACATGACAGGAAACTTGAAACTTCTAGTAAACTTTGTCGCAAAGTTTGTAGGAACAGTCAGATTCGGGAATGACCACTTTGCCGCTATCATGGGCTATGGGGACTATGTCAACGGAAACATCAAAATAAGTTGTGTATACGACGTTGAAGGCCTTGGGCATAAACTTTTCACCGTAGGGCAGTTTTGTGATGGGGACTTGGAAGTTGAATTTAGGGAGAAAACTTGCTTTGTTCGAGACATACAAGGAAACGACCTTATGACAGGAAAACACGGAACGAGTCTTTACACCATTTCCTTGTCAGACATGACCGCTTCTTCTCCAATTTGCTTACTCTCCAAGGCACACTCTACAAAAGCATGGCTATGGCATAAACTTTTGTCTCACTTGAACTTCAAAACTATGACGGAACTTTCACGTCATAAGTTAGTAGACGGTCTTCCAAGAATCTGGTATGCCAAAGATCATCTCTGTCTAGCTTGTGAACAAGGAAAGAGTACTCGTGCTCACTTTCCTCCTAAAACCGAGCACAGTACGGATCATGTACTCCAACTTCTCCATATGGATCTTTGTGGCCCAATGCGTGTTCTGACAATCAATGGGAAGCGATATATATTGGTAATCGTAGATGATTTTTCGAAATGGACTTGGGTCTACTTTCTTCGCACCAAAGATCAAGCTCCATCGATGATCATCACTTTTTCACAAAAATTCAGGTTCAGCTCCGCAACACCATCAGAAAAGTCAGAACAGACAACGGACCCAATTTAAGAATCACACTCTTCGTGAGTTCTTTGAGAAAGTAGGAATTAAACACCAAAAATCAATTGCACGCAGCCCAGAACAGAACGGAGTGGTCGAAAGACGAAACCGAATGTTAGTGGAAGCCGCAAGAACGATGTTGATAAATGCTCAATTACCGGAATACCTCTGGGCTGAAGCTGTATCATACGCCTGCTACACCGAAAACAGCTGTATGATCACCAAAAGGCACAACAAAACCCCATATGAGCTTGTTCACAGAAGAAAACCGAACATAAATTACTTTCATGTATTTGGGGCTCTCTGTTACCTAAATAATGATCGTGATGACCTTGGAAAGTTGAAAGCCAAAGCTGATATTGAGATTTTTGTTGGCTACTGCGACAATTCTAAAGGATTTCGTATCTGGAGAAATTCAAGAGACCATACATACTCATTTCGATGAACTTACGGAAATGGCTTCTGAGCAAAACAACTTAGGACCCGATTCTAACAGTCTAAACTTCCCAGATCAATCAGCTGCACCTCTCTCTCTCAATCGCAAGGACTTGGAAGATTTGTTTGCTCCGCTATTTGATGATACTCTTGTTAGTCGTGCTTCTGAAGTATCCACCAGTTCCGCTGCACAACCCGTCAATATTCAAGCACCTGATACAACAGTAACTACAACAACAGCAGTTGCTGAAGATGCACCTCTAACAGAACCATCATCATCAGTCAAAAAAATAGCTTCTAATATTGCAACTGCAGCTGATGATCCCCCTCTATCTTCTGAAGTACCCACACCCATAAATTATGACGGAAACGCAATTTTCAATCCTTTTGCTCCAGCTCCCACCATTCCAGATATTGCAGAATCATTAACGAGCAATTTGGATCCATCATATATGCCCCAAAATTTTCATCACTACCCTTCAACCCACAAGTAGACTAAGGATTATCCTCTAGTGAACGTGATTGGCAATCCAGCCAACCCGGTCATGACACGAAAGAGACTCCACACAGACGGTGAAACTTGCATTTATGCACTCACCGTTTGTCAAGCAGAACCGAAAAACATTAAAGAAGCTCTTACTTACGACAATTGGATTGAGTCAATGCAAGAGGAACTTGATCAATTCAAGCGGTTGGAAGTTTGGGAATTAGTAGAAAGACCAGATGGAGTATACGTAGTCAGACTCAAATGGATCTGGAAGAAAAAATTGGATGCTGATGGCACGGTTATTTGGAACAAATCTCGGTTGGTTGCTAAAGGATTCAGTCAAGAAGAAGGAATCAAATTTGAGGAATCTTTCTTACTAGTGGCAAGACTTGAGGTCGTTCGAATGTTTCTGGCATATGCAGCTCACAAGAATATCACCGTATATCAAATGGACGTGAAGATGGCATTCTTAAATGGACAACTCCGTGAAGAGGTGTACGTCACACAACCAGAGGGCTTCATCGATCCAGAACATCCGAATCATGTATACCGGCTCAAGAAAGCCCTTTATGGCCTTAAGCAAGCCCCGAGGACATGGTATGATAAGCTATCTGCATATCTAATTGCTAATCATTTCATAAAAGGATCAGTTGACCCAACATTGTTTATACAAAAACACGGGGAGGACATCTTGATTGTTCAAATTTATGTGGAGATATCATTTTTGGTTCAACCCATAAGAAATACTCAAATGTTTTTGCTAAATTAATGAAACAAAACTTTGAGATGTCCGTGATCGGTAAACTGAAGTTCTTCTTAGGACTGCAAGTTCATCAATCACCCCGTGGTATTTTATTAAACCAGTCCAAATATGCTCAAGAGATTTTGAAAAAACATGTCATGACCAGTTGTGACACCTATAATACCCCTATGTCTGACTCATCTCCTAAGGTGGATGCTGATCTACATGGGACACCCATTGATCCTACCAAATACCGTAGTATGATTGGGTCTCTCATGTATCTCACAACCAGCCGACCCGATATTATTTTTGCCACATATCTTTCCTCCCGCTATCAGTCGAGACCAACTGAACGACACCTCTCTGAGGTTAAGAGAATCCTTCGATACATAAAGGGAACCATTCATTTGGGGATCTGGTATCCGAAGGATTATGGTTTTGAACTAATTGCCTTTTCAGATGCTGATCAAGCAAGATGCTTAGACACAAGGAAAAGTACGTCTAGGGGACTGCAATTCTTAGGTGACAAGCTTGTCTCTTGGCATTCAAAGAAGCAGGACTGTACATCATTGTCATCAACTGAATCAGAATATGTAGCTATGTCAGCATGCTGTGCTCAATTCATCTGGATGAGGTCACAACTGATGGACTATGGATACGTCTTCAACAAGATTCTGATGTATTGTGACTCCAAGAGCGCCATTGCTATCTCGTGCAACACCATTCAGCACTCAAAGTCCAAGCATATTGCTCTTCGTTAACACTTCATCAAAGAGCACGTGGAACAGGGTACAATTGAACTTCACTTTGTGGGTACAGAATACTAACTGGCTGACTTATTCACCAAAGCCTTGCCTCAAGCAAGATTTGTGGAATTGGTTCACCAGATTGGTATGAGATGTTTGACTCTAGACGATTTAAACAATTTTCTTAAACAAAATTAAGAGAGTCAAACATCAAAACTATCTTTTTAAATAATTTCTAAAAAACACAAAAAGATTTTCCAATTTTCTTTAAAGAAAAAAAAAAAAAAAAAAAAAAAAAGACTCTTTAAATGTGCAAAAGTCAAAACGAATCAAAATATGTTCTCGTTATTTCAAATTTAATCAATTTCAAATCACGAACATATTTTGAGGGGGAGAATTTTGTCTAACTTTTGCACATTTTGTCTTAAATTCTTCATCATTCTCAAAATCTTCATCAAACAGTATTTCTATGATCTCTTGAACTACAATCTTGTCAAAATTTCAAAAATATGTCTTAGTTCAAGGGGGAGGAATGAAAATAATTCAAGTTTTTCATCAAATTGGATCAAGGTTTTAACCATTATAAATCTCAAGGGCTCGATTTGTCAAATTATACAAAGTTGTCACATTATGACCTTGTGTGAATTAAGAGAACAAGTTAAGGGACTGTAATTAACAAATGGTCAAACTTATACCAATATAAGTCAAAACATGTTTCATTAAAACACACAAAATATTTTTCCCTCTTGCAAAAACCCGCCAAAAACACTCAACATCAAGGTTTTTCGATTTTGCTCTGAAAACTCAATTGTAAGTGTTTATAATGATCATTTGTGTCTTGTAATCACTCGCTCAATCTTTCTCTGGTCAAATTTCATGATTGTTAAATTAGGGTTTATAAACTCAGTTTGGACGTTTCTTGATTGTTGTGATTTAGTCTAATTAAGTTAGTAAAATAGTAGAACAATATGTTTTAGAGTGTATAGCAATTGCTTAATTAAAATAAACAACATCAGGGATTGCAAATTGAGATTGTTAGGGCTTATACAGTCGAGTTTATGTGCTGGGGTTTAATGAGCAATGTGTTTAAGTGTTTGAGTGGTGGGATATGCTTATATGTATGTCTAGAGTATGCGCATTAACTATCATTACTTGAATCTCACTCATAATCTTAGTTCAATGATTACATATGGTTGAATTGATCTGTGATGATTAATGTGTTGCTATAAATGGATTTCTGAGTGTTTTACTTTGATTAGAACATGGTTAGGATGCTAGTTAATCATTACTTATGACTTATATCTGATTTACATGAAGTCCTGAATAAAATGTGTTAAGTCAATAATGTCTTCGACTTTGTCTCCGAATAAGGATGTATGATTGAAAGTCTTCGACTTTGCCTCCGAGTTAGGAGTTTGATCACATCCTTCGACTTTCTCTCCGAGTAAGAAGTACAGTTAGAAAATTTTACAAAAAATCTTTCGAGTAAGTGTTTATTCTTTATTCTCCGAGTAAAGAATAAATTATTTGACTAAGGTTTTTATTAAAATTTTTCTAAGTTAACTTTTTCTCCGAGAAAGTCATGGGTTTTTTCAAATCCTTCGAGTTTGTAACTCTCCGAGTAAGTCATGGATTTTTCAAATCCTTCGAGTTTGTAACTGAGTAAGTCATGGATTTTTCAAATCCTTCGAGTTTGTAACTATCCGAGAAAGGCATTAGTTGTATGATTCTCCGAATATCAAATAAACTACATAATTCTTCGAGTATCTTAAATTCTTCGAGTTACTCTTCGAGTAACTATGAATTTACAGACTTGGGGAAAAATTTTAAGTGCTGAATTCAATTGAGTATAGTTGCTTGAATATGGATTGGTTGCTTGATATGTAAATGTTACTCATTATTAAGTCTCACTATGTGATGAATTGTATTAGTTAGGATTAGATCGTGCAATAAGAAACTTACACTAACATAGATATGCAATTTCTGTTGTGTGTTGTTGTTTTTGTTTGTATCTCACAGGTTAATCATGTCTCAAGCATCTGTTACTAGAAAGGAAATGATCCTAAAAGGAGATGAACGAAATATTAGTGACTCCAACTCAAGAGTAGACTTCGAGACACTACCATGTCATCCTTCGTGCCAAATTATGGTGGAAATATTCAAGAGGCATTTCGTCAGTTCCGTTATGACCAAGTCAGCAAGTGTACCTGAAGTCTACATGAAGCAGTTCTGACACACCTTGTTCATCAGCACAGACAACTAAACAATGACAGCTACCATTGATAGCACAGAGATCCAGTTTGGTGTTGACACTCTTCGTGATGTTCTTGATCTTCCTTCAGAAATTTCAGGCCCTAAAGGCAGATTCTACAAAGATCCTACTTTTGAAACCATGGCCGGGACATTAAAACACATCGGCTATGATGATCCATCATCATCCATTGTATTACCGGGAAAGAAACTGACCTTGAACACCCCAGACTTGAACATCTGATGTTCTTTTGGGGTATCCTTAATTTCTTCCATATGGACTATGCACAGTACATATGGAGTGACATGATCTACCAAGCTCAACAATTCAACCAGAAGAAGGGATACAAGATACCCTTCCCACGATTTACAAAGCTTCTGATTTCACACTTCATGAAAATACATCGAGGAATTGATAAACGGTTAAATGAGAAAGCTCATACAGAACAGATGGATCATGTACTCACCAGGGTTAATGTTCACATGACAAACACTACTAAACAAGGTTTGAGAATTCCACCCATGATGTTATCAGAAGCAGTGGTGGCAACTGAAGCTTACAGATGGTATGCCAAGGCAGAACAGGAAGGAAAGGCCGGTATAACGGTAAAGGGTACAAGCTCAACAAGAGGCAAAGGTAGAGGAAGAGGCAATACTGTCCCAGCAGCTTCTTCTAGAACAAAGAAAGTCACAAAAACCGAGAAGAGGAAAATGAAGCTCAGAGATGAGCCCACTGACGAAGATGAAGAAGAGGAAGTAGATCTCAAGAAAGAAAGGAAGAAAGAGCTTATAAAAATCAAGAAAGAATTGGCAAAGCGAGATAAAGGACTAGGCAAGGGCAAGGGAAAATCGATCAAGATGATAGATCAATCTTTTGAACCCATTGAACCACCCATGACCAAAGAAGAAGAGATAGCTCAACTCGAGAAAGCTGCAAAGGAAAATAAAGCTAAATGGATGGCTGATCAGGAGAAACTTGAAAGAATAAAGAGAGGTAAAGGATCAGCTTCACATGTTGAAGAAGAACAACCTTTATCTCAATCTGAAGATGATTCAGAGGCCACAAGATCTATCACACTTAGTGAATCTGAGGGTCAATCGGAAGAGTCGGATGAAAGTATACACACACACACTCAACATCAGGATCTGAATCAGATGAAAATGACAACAAAGATGAAGAAGAAAAGGATGATGAAGAAGAAGACAAAGAGGATGAAGATGATGAGGAATGATGATGAAATCCAGCCAAGACAAGTTTGTACCTATAGAAACCGGAGCATTTGATGAGGCTGAGCCTCATGAAGATTTAAGCATTGATCAAGAAACTACTGCTACACCACCTAGAGCTACAACTGTGCCAGCACCACTAGCCGATGCTCCACTTAAACCTGCACCAGAATGGGTCAACCATGACGCCGCAAAGTTCGAATAGTTTGAAGCAACGTTGGATGCGTATCCAGATGTCTCAGAAGATGAAGTACCAGTCGAAGGATCTGTTGTGGACTTCATTAAAAAATTGAAGAAAGTGATGAAAGTTCAGAAGTTACAATTGTCTGATATCATCAAAGTCTGCAAAGCAGGATTCTCAGAGTTCAAGACTGCAACAACATCACATTTGGAATTTGAATACAATCTGGAACAAGTGGGGCTCTGGCTAAGAATGTAAATTGGGATGATGCTAGCTCTTCTCATCCAAATGATAACTTTCAACTTCGGGATTACTCGCAACCCCTACCTCTTATCGGACATTCTTAAAATCCAAAGATACCCAAGGCGTATTTCTTCAACAACGACTTGGAGTATCTAATCTATTGTAACACGAATCCAGAAAAACGGTATGCTACATCCCTCACCAAGTTCCAGGCGGCATCATATATGTTAGAAGGTTTTGAAGAACACATTAACAAATTATTCATCAAATCAGTTGAAGAATATAATGATGAAGCCGTTCTAGGAATCTATCACTGGCCGGATATGAGGAAATGGTTCTATAAATTGAAGCTGATTGTTACGTCAAAGACTATTGTGTTTCACAAAAGTAGGATTCTATCCATCACATGTGCAGAAACAGAATCAAAATATGGGTACATTTTTCTGACAAAGATCACCGTGAGAAGACAAGATGACCAGGAATACAGTTTCAATGAAGCTAATTATCGCTACTTGAATATCAATGACATTGAAGACATGTATCTCCTTAAGATTCAGGGCAAACTCGAGCATCTACCTGGTTGTCTCCAATACGACATCATCAACTCTGTTCTGATCTACATCCGTAGTATTGTGATCCGAGCAAGAGTTGAAGATGTGCATCTTGGGGTAGAAAGCTACTAGAAGAAATTGAATCTGGTCAAACCTAATCTCAAACCTCCGGGGATAGCTGAAAAGAGGCCTTATACTGTCGGTGATAGACCATTTGGAGTAATGTTCGTCAAAAGAAATTCATCGAAGTTCAAGGGCTATCAACACATTCTCAAATTCAGCGATCAAACTTTGATACTTGTCAAGTCTGAACTTACTCAAATTATGGAGAACCATAAAAAAGGAAGGAAGCAGGGGTGGCTAAGGCACATGTCGTGGACGAGAAATGATGTCAAACAAGCACTCAAGTTCATCGACCGAATTGACCGAAGGATTCAGTTTCGGGTACAAATGAGAAGACTAGAAAGCTACGTCGGTGGACGCGCAAGAATTTCTAACATTCTCACTTTCCGTCGTCCTGAACAGTAATCATTGGTATCATTGTAACATTTCATCATCATTCATCATTTTGTTATATTTGACGATGGCTTGTGCACAGATCACAGTGCACAACCTGTTCTTGTAAAGAAAGGACCCTGAAGTATGCTTCAATGCCTCAATTCTGATCAAAGGAGCGAAAGCTTCTTACTTATGAGTAGAATTAACAAGAATTTTTTCTAAGTTTTTCAAAATTCTGCTTATAAGGACAAGTATTCCCTTGTTAAGGGGGAGTATTTGAAACATAATATTTGTTCTAAAAACAAAAGTTCTTGAAATTCTTCCCGTAAACCTCAAAAGGCATATTTTAATCAAAAGTTTATCAAAAACAACATGAATATGCTAGTTTTACTAGTGATGTAAACGTGTCTCGCAAAGGACTTGTCTGAGTAGAATGTACCGATTTCAAGAGATTATTCTTTGAATATGGCTGGGACGGGTAATAATTTCAAGCTAGTTTAACTAGTGATGTAAACGTGTCTCGCAAAGGTCATATTAATTGAAAATCAATCAATTCAAAAGTATTGACTCTACCCGGCATGTGCAAATTTACCTCAAACACTTATGAGCACACGTTAAGGGGGAGTATTTCTGAAAATCACAAAACTCTGAAAGTGTTAACAAAATGTGTTTTTTACAATCCTAAACACTTTGATAGATTTTCAAATAATTGGTTTATGGCAAAAATAGGATAGTCATGGAGTTATAAGGTGACTAAGGTTAGGAAAAACCGTCCTATGATCTGCCAGAGCCGGAGGGATCTCCCCAAAGACAATACCAATAGTTTAGTACTAGAAAAGTCCTAGGTATGATGAAAAAAAAGGAGTGAAGAAATGAACGGAGAAAGAAGGGGTTGAAGAATTAAAAAGAAAAGTAAAAAAAAGGGTGAAAAGAAATAGCCCTCCATATGATCAACCTTAGGGCAGACACCGGGTTCAATACATATGCTACTGGTTGTTACTACGGTGACATCGGTATTGAAGATTAAGCCATCATGGACCCAGTGACGCACTGCACTAAACCTTCTAGACACTCAGGTGTCTCTCAAAAGAAACTTGTTTCATTTCTCACGGAGAACCCTTCATTATCTATCGACCTCTCACTCCGAGATGTGTTGATATTGAAAAGGAAGCACTCTGCTCCATGCCTCCGACGACTAAAACCAATAAGCACTTTATTGAGTCTAGAGCCACGAGATACATAAAAGATCTCTTAGGAACACTTAGCATTTCTACACTGGTTGTTGAACAATAAGAACACCAGTTGTAAATTATAAGAGTGTCCTATGCAGGTCTTAGTAATCTGCCAAGAATGTTCATGAGAGAATTCACATATTGTGATTCTCAGTGAATGAATGGAAATCCTGCCTGGGTCGACATTAAACAGCCCTGACAGCAGGTCACTTCGGTAATCCCTTGTGGATTACGCTTAGTGTTAGCTCCAAAATGGTCTATAGTCGTGGAGTGATACTTCGGTATACTTCAGTGGCTCACTGAATCGTTGATGCATTTCGGTGTATCTGCGTAAGCCCTTTTGGGGGTATCCGGTTCAGAAAGGCCTGGGCTAGAATTAGAGAAAGTCTTCACACTATGCTGTTGACGATCTCGAAGTCCGAATCTGTAAGTGCCGGATGATTTATTGCTAACTGTTTACCTGCACTAATCATGGAGACATGGAGTTACATCATCACCATTCCATCATGCTTATATCCTGAAGAAAAGTTCTCACAAAGACTAAGAGATTACAAAATTTCAAACAAGTATAAGTAGAACAAAAGTCAAAAGACTATGAATGAATCGCTTGAAGACGTAAAAGACATATAGCAGTGAAAAGATGTAAAGACACAGTCATCAAAGAACATTGGTGAAAGGCCGATCAAGACACTACCATATCACATATCTCAAGAACAAAAGAACAAAGATACAAGAGACGTCGAATCTAAAGAAGTAAAGATGACATCAAGCAACCTTGATGACCAATACTTAGGGGGAGATTGTTGGGAACACGTTATTATTTATCAAGTATTGATCATAGATTGTATTAGGTTGCTTAGGCCTTTATGTTAATTTTATGACTCAGCTTGTGTAGAAGGCTCATAGGTTGTGTCTATTTAGTTAGTTTAGTTAATATTGTTAATTAGGGCAAAAGCCCCTTGTTGTAGGAAAACTATAAATACCTCCTCCCTTGTAGGGAGAGGGTTGGTTTGGTTAATGTGATAATCAAAGTTCATTATTCTTAAGTAACCTTCTACTCTTTCTCTCCCTAACTTTCTCCCTCTAGAATTAAGGTAGCTTGTGTGATAAATCTAAGTAACAACATCGTACTATTATAAGTGATCGCGGTACTCATTTTTGTAATGACCAATTTGCGAAAGTCATGCTTAAGTATGGAGTTACTCACCGTCTTTCAACCACGTATCACCCGCAAACAAGCAGACAAGTTGAGGTTTCCAATCGTGGTTTGAAACGTATCTTAGAAAGGACCATAGGAGAAAATCGGGCCTCATGGGCCGATAAGTTAGATGATGCATTATGGGCCTTCTGTACCACCTTCGAAACACCCATTGGGTGCACCCCTTATAAGTTAGCCTACTGGGCCTTGAAACATTGTAATTTTGACCTTAAGACCACGGGTGATCACCGAAAAATTCAAATGAAAGAATTTTATGAACTTAGGGATCTATCCTATGAGACTTCTTTGATCTACAAAGAGAAAATGAAGAAGATTCATGATTCCAAAATTAAGAACCGCGTCTTTAACGTTGGTGATCGAGTCCTTCTCTTCAATTCTCGATTAAAGATTTTCTCAGGCAAGCTAAAAACCCATTGGTCTGGGCTGTTCACCATTGCTCAAGTTTTCCCGTATAGAACCGTCGAGTTATCTCAACCCGACGGCCCCAACTTCAAGGTGAACGGTCATAGACTCAAACACTATTTTGGAGGGGACATACCATCCATGGTTGTCCCGGATCTCCAAACTTTCCCCATGGACAATTAAATTCGGGGCGAGTCAAGATTAACGACTCGATAATAAACAAGCTCTTCTCGGGAAGCAACCCGTGTCTATCTTCTTTCGATTTTCTAATAAATTTGACGTGAAGAGGCTCTCCTCTTCCATTTCTCGTGTTTCGTGTTTGTTTGTTTTATGTCTAAGATTTGCCCGAATTATGAAGAATCTCGTGCTCATGGTTTTCACTTTCATCCACTCGAGTTTCATCCTTCAATGCTTATTGGGAAATCCGATATCCTACATCTTATCGATTAATGTTTATCTATTAGCATAATTAATAAAAGGCTTTAGATTTGCATAAGAGGACCCTTATCTCAAAACATTGAGGACAATGTCTCGTTTTAGTCTTGGGGGTGGGGGGGAGGGGGGTAATCATTTGATTTGATTTTACCTTGCATTTTGCCTTATACTTTCACAATCCCGTTTTTCCTCCAAAAAATGAAAAAAATTAGAAAATTTAAAAAATTTTGCAAAAATATTATAAGTGTTTTGACACATTGTTGACTTTCCGTTGGTGAGAGTAGGAATGAAATTTTCACTTGATTGAGTGTGTTGAGCTCTAGCTTGTCCCATTAACCTTTATAATTGAAAGTTGTGCTAGTCTCTTATAAAAGAAGCTATAAAACGCGAATTCTAGCAAGAGTTTGCAAGTTTTCATAATTGACTTTAAATATGCACATCTTAATTTTATTAGATTAAGCATTTGCGGATCTTATTATATAGGATTTTAAATTTGCGAAGAACGAAAAATGATAGAGTTAAAAATAAGTTAGATGCTAAGCGTAGAGCAGTTGGATCTCTTTAGAGCTCATTGAGGTTAATTGTGGCTTTTTGCTCCCATCAGCTAAATAAACCCAAAAATATAAATTTTCAACATAATTAAAGGTGCACGATTTTGGCGATAATTAGTTTTTACTCATTCTTTAGAGAATTCTTGCTTATAAGAGTTGGGTACACATCAAGGTACTGCCAGTGTTGCGGGGAAATAAACTACTGATTCCTGATAGTACGTGCTATTGTTTCGGTTGTCGAAAGACCACAGGACTTGGAATTTGGCAAAATATGTAATAATAAATTAAATAATAATAATCCAAAGCCGATAAAAGTTTTCTGTTTCCTGACGGTTCGCTCCCGTTGACTCAGACTTCAAAAAGGCAGAGGAAAAATATCGAAGGTCAAAATAAGACTCCCAATTCCTGACGGTTAGCTGCCGTTGTCTAGGTTGTTTAAAAGGCCGAGGACTAATATGTGCTTAATAATGTTAAAAATGCCAAATTTCGACTCCGGAGATATCCTAATAAAGCTTCTGTCTCTGGACTCGTAGATGAGTTGTTTCGGTTGAAATAAAAAGGATATCCCTTAAATCATGTTAAATTAGGACCTTGATGTGGACCTCATTTTTATGGGCAACGATTTTCGAGGGAATGATTTTAAACTAGTTAGCGTCTAAACTTCGTGCCTTTATCGGATTAAAAATCTATGGAAACCAAGAAAAACTCATTTTTCATAAAATACATAGAGGAAATAGTAATAAGGGAGCAAGAAGTAGCTATGCGTACACAATTAGCATCTATGCGTAGTGTTGGCATCTAACTTGTCTTCACCAAGCATTGGATGTTTTAGTTTTTGTCTTAATTTTCAGTCATTGTAGCTTTTTACTGCTTATTTCTTGTCTTTTAATTCAGTATTGTAATAAGTTTTTCATTATTAATAAAAGTCAGTTTACATTATTGCTTTGTCTCCTTTACTTTTGTGTTAAAATGCTCTTTAAAGGTTAAAATAACTATAATAAGCTCTCAATAAGCACTTTACTTAATTACTGTTTAGATCTCAAATAAGCTGTTCCATAGCTTGTTTTGAGCTTCTATAATCATTACTTGAATTGAATTACACTTGATTGAAACTACCCTTACTTAAGGAAGAAATAAGCACTTGGATGATAAGCCGGATTGGGAATGGCTTATTGGACTTTACCAGCTTGTTTTTAACAAGCTGGAGCTTGTAGATCAGCTCTTGGATCATTTATAAGTCCTTGTTTGAGCAAAGGACAATGTGAGTTCAATTTTTCCTATTTTTACTTATCAAACTGCTTATTATTGATTTCTGCTTATTTTATGCTTATTTGTGTTTCATTTGTCTTATATATGCTTATTTGAAGTAGATTTAATAATTTGTTGGCTTATTTCATAGTATAACATCATTTTGTGCTTAATATTGTTTTTGTAGTCATAATAGCCAATAAGCTTAGCTTATTGGCTAAGTGCTTATTTCATATAACTTTTTTCTTAAAATCCTTCAAATGGACTTAACATTGATATGTTTTCAAGAAAATTTGAATTTTACATTCTAATTAAGCTTTAAAATCAGTTTTGGACATTTTAAGGGGTGTTTGGATTCAAGTTTTATATAAGTGAAAAAGCTGTTTTCAAGAGTTTTAGTCATTGGCCCATTTTGATTTTGTTCTAATTCAGTCTATTAAGTTGGAATTAAGTTGTTTAATGCTTTTATAAGTAGGTTTATAGGTTTTTGGATAGTTTTCCAGTTTTTAAGGTTTAAATATATTATTAATGTGCTTATTTTGATAAATAAATCAAATATACTTTTTAGTGTAGTTTCTGAGTTTAGATCAGTGTTTTAAGTTGGTTTTCATATGTTGGTTAAGTATCTAATAGTTTTGAGTCCTTTTGTTCATTTCTTCAAATCTGTCATAAGTTTAAAAAAAAATCCATAAACAGTTCTGAGTAGCCTTTTCTTATTTCATTTTTAGTGCTTATTTATAGTTCATAGTGTTTGAATTTCATTTTACAAGCTCTTTAGTTGGCACATAATGTTGTTTTTTAGTTTTCAAATCAGTTATCAACTTATTAATTGCCTATTGTTAGCTTAGAAACTAGTGCAACAGGTCTATAACTGGTACATCAATTTGTTATGTGTCTGAATTGCCCTCTTTATAAGCTGATTATTAAGCTCTAAATAAGCACATAAGAGTCTGAAATTCATTTTATAAACTCTTTAGTGCATAAGCTTTATCTGTTATCAGTTTTTGTTGGATAGCTTATTGATTAAGTTGCTTATTTTATAGCTTGAAGTTGCTACTTCAAGGTGTTTGTGATAACAATTTGCTCATTAATAGCTTGTTTGATATCTGAGCTTATTGGATGTTTAGATTTGCTTAATTAGTTTTAAACTGCTTATTAGTTCAGGTTTTAGGTTTTTAGTAGTTTTTTAGGGTTTCACATAAGCTTTTATAAGCTTATGTGAAATCATCAGTTAGGCCTTTAGCTTCTTAAGTCCTTAGCTTAACTGTTTGCTTATAAACTCTTTTCCAGCTTATTCTTTAAGTTCTAAAATTTTTGTTTTCACAAAAGTTGTCTATTTTTAGCTTATTTCTAAGTCCCAAAAAGAAAATTTTCAAAAATAAAAATAAAAAGGGAAACTGGGAAGCCAAGGGTGCGTCTGAGGCTCGAACCCTTGACCTCAACCAGTCTCAACCTTTATAACACACACCCTAACCACTGCGCCCTTGGGTTTTTTCCGTTAGGATTTGTTTAGGTTTTATATTTAACCCATTTTAGCCCTTTTAGCTTATTTCCCTTATTTGCTTAATAACTTCTTATCCTAATAAGCTGTGAACTTGTTTTTATTTTTCCTAGGATCTTTATAACTTTAAGTAGTTTTCTGAAAATTTTCCTAATTATTCACATTATTTTAGTATTTTTATATTATTTTTAATCTAAAAATGTTTTTAATTCATAAAAAATAAAATAAAAAGCAAAAAAATATAAATCTTGTTTCTAAAATTCTTTTTAATCATTTAGAACTTTTAGGAACCAAATTTGCACATCTAGAGTAGATTTTTGAGTTTTAGGTTTTCTTAGCCCGTTTTTAGACCCGTAAGAGCCCGTTTTCTAGTTTTAATTGCGTTTTTGATTATTTGTGCTTTATCTACTCATTTTATACTCTTTTTAATTACTTTTTAGTTTATGTTTTATATTTTTAGACATAATCCAAAAATTCCTCACTTAATAAAATCATCCGATCACGAACGAAATTCAATGTTCCATTCACACTTCATCGGAACCTCACGACCCGGGAAAAATCAATAATTCCGGAATTATATTTCGCTTGAATTTCTTTGACCTCTCGGTTTACTCAATCTTGGTTAGAGATAGAATTCACCCTTTAGTCGGGATTTTCCAACAATAATCTATATATATATATATATATATATATATATATATATATATATATATATATATATATATATATATATATATATATATATATATATATATATATATATATATATATATATGTATATGTATATATATATATACTTGCACACACACCAGCTATCCTCACCACTCAGGAGGACCCGCTATGGTTACCCAGGTACCTCTACTTCATCACCATCTCAGTCACCTATGTCATCTCCAGATCATTCCCCTCCCCGTCAGAGACTACGGAGGTCTATTCAGTCTTACTCTGATGAGGATGAGGATCCAGTGGAGGATCCAGAGTAGGTTCAGGTAGAGCCCACACCAGCAGTGAGAACACCCGTTGACCACGCTCCAGTTTGTGCGGGTGTTGACAGGTACAGAGAGACACCGAGGGATCCAGATCATGTGATGATGCCACGGAATGGCAAGGGCATCATGGAGGATGTACAGGGGGTATTTGAGGTAGAGCAGAGCTCTAGGGCTGCCCAGATACAGGATTTGAGTGATACCTAGTGGTTTGATATTACTTGTGATACCAGCACGGGTGTGCGTGCAGCTAGTCCGGTGTACACTCCATCATCTCCTTCGTTTGTGCCACCTCCATCTCCGATACCTTCTCCGCTTCCATCGCCAGTGGTTTCTCTGCTTCTACCAGCCACACCAGCAGAGCTTGAGGAACCCACTGTCGTGGAGCAGGCATGGATTCAGCTGGCGAACCATGCCAGTTTACTTGATATGCACTCAAATCAGATTGAGAGGTTAGAGCAGCCTGACCGCATTCAGAGTGCTGAGAGGAGGATTGGGACAGTTGACAGGGCTGCCTGTGTGGTGTTTGAGGAGATGTATTCTGACAGACGTGTGATGATTGGACTGAAAGCCAGATTAGATTCATTGGAGAGATTACATGGTTGTGAGCTCAGGGATTTGGACTTTAAGGCTATTGGTTTGGGCAGAGGCCAGACCAGGATTCAGGGGATGTTGACGAGAGCTCGAGGCACTGATCGCGCTAAGTGGCAGAGGATCATGACTGAAGAGTATACGATCGGTGCTGTGATGAGAGAGAACCAGGAGCTGAGACACCGTGAGGATCAGTTGGAGGCTGCTATTGGAGGGATGACTGCAGCATTCGAGCAGTTACGCCTTGAGCGTGACCGAACCTAGATTAGTATCAGTAGATGATGTATTCCATTAGACTGATGAGTTATCACTTAATAGTCCATCACTAACTATTAGCCTTGCTTGTAATTTTGTGAACTTCTATTCCATTCGATATATATATATATATATATAATATATATATATATATATATATATATATATATATATATATATATATATATATAACAAGCTTGGTTTTTCTAATCGATTGTTCGTTTCCTCTATGGTTGACTTTATTCTTGCATTCTGTTTGGGATATCCATATATATTCATATGACACCCTCACTCTATAATCGAGATCTCACTTATCGCTATCTTCTTGTGATGCAGATAAATGGCACCCAAGCTGTAACAATTCTCATTTTTTGATTACTATTCATTTTTACTATTCACTTTTTCTATTCACTCCTCAAATTTTATTCTACATTCTTGTAAGTTAACCTATTTTCATGATAACACGAGAGTTTGACACTCGTCGAGTCATTTTTGCAAGTTTCGCAAAATCGTGTCTGAGATTTACGTTTAAGTTTAAACATCATTTAAACATCCCGATATGTCCATAAAAAATTACAAACAAGAGAAATATGTGTTTTTCACATCTTACAACATTTTCACAAGTATTGGAGTTTTAAATTTTCCGGTTTTGCGTTTTACGCGATTTAATCCTACGTTTCTAGGTTTTCAAGACTTTAAGCACCCCGATAAAACTTATCACCCATTTAATATGCTATTATAGAGTATATTGATAATTTTTAACATATTTATAAGTTTCGTAATTTTAGGAGATCCGGTTTTAAGTTTCGTGACTTAACGGCTTACAGTTAGCGATTACCGGGACCAAAACTCACTCCGTAAACACAAGATAACATCAAGGCTTGATATTTAACATCAAAACCAGCCCTTGGTCGACATATATGATGAATCACCAAGCCAAGTGGCTTGGTGATATGCATTTGGTCATAGGATTGATACAAGTGTTAACTTACTTAGTCTTTAAGTCTTATACTTGCAAAATATCTAAAAGGAACTAACCTCCTCTTCATCCTATAAGACCAAACTCATTCTTCTCTATTGTTTCAACACCAAAAATCTGATCACCCTTAAACTATAGAGAAATACATCCTTTGATTTTCATGTAACAAGTTCTACTTCATTGTTAAAGCTCTTGTTAAGCTTTACATGAATCAAGCTATACTTCTTCCATTTCAAGGTTCATTTGCAAGCTACACAAGGGAGATTCTAAGAGAAGTTTTCAAGCATCATTTTTAGTAATCCTAAGTTGATATAAAGAGTTTTCAAGCCCTTGGTTGATGGATTTGGAAGCTAGAAGTTGTTGTTGAAGCTTAGGATTAGTGATCTTGTCCTTGGTTTCTTGTTAATTTTCCTCTCAAGTTTTGTAAGAAAATCCTTTGTACTTTCATTTGATTCCTCTAAATATGTATGTTTAATGTATGTAATATGTTTTGTATGCTTATTATACTTGATTATGCTTGGTAAATCGGACTAAAACACTAGAAACATTGTAAGGACTATGTTTGCAAAACAGAAACTGGACAAGAGGGTATAAATGGAATTACTGGGAAACATCCGTGGAATGAGAAGATTAGGTGAAAACATAGGGAGTTAGATCAAAGTCTTGTGGTCGTTTCTCCGGGAGGCTCGTGCCGTAACTCATCCCGATGAATAAACTTGAGCTAAAACGGCAAAACATGTCATAATCTGAGTAACAGTTTTCAATCTCGTAAAAATCATAAATGTTGCATATAACCAACTGTTGGACAAAACATAAAGGTTGTAGCTAACATCCTAACTTGAAGGTGGCCGAAAATTGGGCATAAAACGGAGTCGTATAGACCAACTTATGGCCATCTCTGTGAGACTAAAAGCTGCTGTAACAAACAGCCCATACATCTAAAGGTAAATTGGTAATTTCACACTAGTTAAATAAATTCTGTGGAAGTGGGACCCGCTAATTAGTAAATTTTATTCAATTACCTTTCGAATGACGTAAAAACCGAGTAGTGATCATTTACGGTTTAGAAATGACGTATAAATTAAGTCGGAAATACTAAAATAACTAGAAACCCGTAACGTGACGAATATTAATACTTGACCACTTTTACTTACAAACGTTAAGCATCCAAGCATAATTAATGTAATAACAATATAAGCCATGTTTATATATTAAGGCAAACAGACGCACCATATTTGAGAACACTAGGTATAACGGCAAATCATGAATCATTTGTTGAACTAATGGACTTGGTACACTAACGATCTAATGGACTTGGTATGATCACGATCTAATGGACTTGGTATGATCACGATCTAATGGACTTGGTATGATCACGATCTAATGGACTTGGTATAATCTCGATATAATGGACTTGGTATGATCGTGAACTAACGGACTAGGTACAATTGTGAACCAGTCAGAAACTAGAAACCAGAGACTAGAAAATTTAAGACTTCGGTCCTAGTAAGCTAGTGTGTGAGACTATACAGCTCACACTACGAATATTGTATTCAACAATTTAACTAAACTCTATAAACTCACCAACATTTGTGTTGACACTTTTAGCATGTTTATCTCAGGTCCATAATGAACGAGGCTGGCATGGAGGAGTACGGATACTCAAGAAGGCTATAAATTTTATTATCATTCAAAAACCCATTTAATGTAATTTTGTAAACCTTGAAACTACCGTGACCTCATTTTGTAAACTCTGATATTTATATTATTCGAATGATAAATCTTTTAAAATGACTCCATTATAGTTCGTTTTCTATTGTTATGACTATTGTGCCATGAAGTAACACCCAGAATGAATTTTGCTGCGTATCACGAAATTAGGGGTGTTACAGATTCGTATCAGAGCCATGGTTATAGAGAAACAGGTCTAATTGAGACTTAAACTATAACTGCTTTTCCACAAAAACGTTTAATACCCTTTCGCTCTCTTTGCCTTCCATCCACCAGACGATTATGTGACTTTTAGGCATGTTATGCTACACGAAAATATTACTATATTGATATATATACTTTGGATCATTTTATATGAACAATGAACTAAACATATCTACATATGCCTATTCTAGGGCATTTCGGCACAAGCACATTCTCCCAATCATGTTCTTACTCCAACATTTTATGTCCAATACATTGTAACTAGTTGCAATGGTCTTTCCTATTTTCCACACTTTGTAATTTATACAATGGTGTCAGTTATTTTCCAAAGATATTGTGAGTTGCACAATGGTTTAATCTACTTCCCGGACATTGTGAATTGCACAATGGTCTAATCTGCTTCCCAGAAATTGTGAATTGCGGAATGGTCTCTGGAACTGTTCCATCACCTCAACAATATCATTTCATATGATATCGAAACCTGTCACAGTCTATCAATTTCCCTAATGGAAATACAAGATATGAGATTTCTAAAGGACAAACTAATCCATCATCTACAAAAGATGAAGTTCAGCAACTTTCTCTACATTCGTCAAAGTTCTCTTCTGAAACCTTCATTGTTAAACGTTCGTGATTATGGCCCAGTGTGGACTGTTTTAGAATTACCTAAAACTTCCTTTCCACACGTATCTACCCGTACTATCTTCAATGCAATGGAATGTGAAAACATAGGTTACAAGTCTTGTATGGGCGGGACTTGCAACTGAATGGTTTGACATCGCCTTTGCTTTGTGGACATTTTCTCAAAAGCTATGGACATATCACAAGTATAACTAATTTAGGTATTTGAAAATTTTATCGAACCTCGGCTAAATATAGTCTAGTCACCTATATTTAACCTAGGGAGAGTAGAACATAGTCTTACTAACTATGTTCGACTTAAAATTTTCAAATACTGGGAATTGTTGTACTAGGATTATGTTGAGATTAAATTCCTACTTGAACTCGATAATCACCAGAATTCATTAAAAAGATCTAGAGACACGATAGTATCTTACCACTCAGCAAGATCTTAAGATCTTGTTTATACTACCTAATTTCATTCTTGAAGTTTTCATACATGAGATAATCCGAACTACTATATTGGATAATCATCGATTCTCCTCATTATTCCTTAGAAGTACTAGCCTGTTTAGGTCCTAAGGATATTATTCCGCCATAATCCTTTAAAATCTGTTAAGATTTTTAAGGAAAACTTGACATCTCTACCCAATAATAATGATAAGAGTACACTACATTCTTCTAAATATCAACATACTACATCATTATCTGAACCCATTATAATATTTCATGGATGATAGAGAAATACCAGAACAAGATAAGTTAGTATATAAAATTTCACAATATCACGTTTCTCTCAAACTCTAGTTGACTTAGACACTGTACGATACATCCTTTATCCCGAAAGGATCCAAAACTTTTCCTAGACTCCTCACCACCAGATAACATACACTGAATTCCGGGACGGAATTCACTTTAAGGAGTAGGTACTGTAACAATTCGCATTTTGGATTACTATTCATTTTAACTATTCACTCCCAAAATTTTATTCTACATTCTTGTAAGTTAACCTATTTTCATGATAACACGAGAGTTTGACACTCGTCGGCTCATTTTTGCAAGTTTCGCAAAACCGTGTCTGAGATTAACGTTTAGGTTTAAACGTCATTTAAACATCCCGATATGTCCATACAAAATTACAAAAAAGAGAAATATGTGTTTTTCACATCTTACAACATTTTCACAAGTATTTGATTTTTACATTTTTCGGTTTTGCGTTTTACGCGTTTTAAGCCTACGTTTCTAGGTTTTCACGACTTTAAGCACCCTGATAAAACTTATCACTCATTTAATATGCTATTATAGAGTATATTGATAAGTTTTAACATATTTATAAGTTTTATAATTTTAGGATACCCGGTTTTAAGTTTCGTGACTTAACGGCTTACAGTTAGCGATTACCGGGACCAAAACTCACTCCGTAAACACAAGATAATATCAAGGCTTGATATTTAACATCAAAACCAGCCCTTGGTCGACATACATGATGAATCACCAATCCAAGTGGCTTGGTGATATGCATTTGGTCATAAGATTGATACAAGTGTTAACTTACTTAGTCCTTAAGTCTTATACTTGCAAAATATCTAAAAGGAACTAACCTACTCTTCATCCTATAAGACCAAACTCATTCTTCTCTATTTTTTCAACACCAAAAATCTGATCACCCTTAAATTATAGAAAAGTACATCCTTTGATTTTCATGTAACAAGTTTTACTTCATTGTTAAAGCTCATGTTAAGCTTTACATGAATCAAGCTCTACTTCTTCCATTTCAAGGTTCATTTGCATGCTACACAATGGAGATTCTAAGAGAAGTTTTCAAGCATCATTTCTAGTAATCCTAAGTTGATATCAAGAGTTTTCAAGCCCCTTGTTGAAGGATTTGGAAGCTAGAAGTTGTTGTTGAAGCTTAGGATTAGTGATCTTGTCCTTGGTTTCTTGTTAATTTTCCTCTCAAGTGTTGTAAGAAAATCCTTTGTACTTTCAGTTGATTCCTGTAAATATGTATATTTCAGGTATGTAATATGTTTTGTATGCTTATTATACTTAATTATGCTTGGTAAATTTGACTAAAACACTAGAAACATCGTAAGGACTATGTTTGCAAAACAGAAACTGGACAGGAGGGTATAAATGGAATTCTTGGGAAACATCTGTGGACTTAGAAGCTTAGGTTAAAATGTAGGGAGTTAGATCAAAGTCTTGTGGTCGTTTCTCTAGGAGCCTCGTACCGTAACTCATCCCGATGAATAAACTAGAGCCAAAACGGCAAAACATGTCATAATCTGAGTAACAGTTTTCAATCTGGTACAAATCATAAAAGTTGCATATAACCAACTGTTGGTTACAGCATAAAAGTTGTAGCTAACATCCTAACTTGAACGTGTCCGAAAACTGGGCATAAAAAAGAGTCGCATAGACCAACTTATGGCCATCTCCGTGAGACTAAAAGCTGCTGTAATAAACAGCTCATACATCTAAGGGTAAATTGTTAATTTCACACTAGTTAAATAAATTCTGGGGAAGTGGGACCCGCTAATTAGTAAATTTTATTCAATTACCTTTCGAATGACGTAAAAACCGAGTAGTGATCATTTACGGTTTAGAAATGACGTATAAATTAAATCAGAAATACTAAAATAACTAGAAATCCGTAACGTGACGAATATTAATACTTGACCACTTTTACTTACAAACGTTAAGCATCCAAGCAGAATTAATGTAATAACAATATAAGGCATGTTTATATATTCAATTCGTTGTGTTAGAACCTAAGACATAACATCATATTCTAGGTTGCGCATAGAGGTTTCCCGGCTTATCCATCATATTCGTTAAAGCACTGAACATCATCCAACTCACGGTGAGTCATAGCCCCACTTTCTCGTTTAAAATATTTATTTAACTCATTAGGGGAGATTCGTGCTCAACTATTTTAATTCTATTTCGCTTATTTGCAAACTATATGTTGTATTTGAAATAAATGTTTATTCATGCTAAATAACATTATTACAATATTTAAAGTTTCTATATCATGAACTATTAAGCACAATGTGTAGTGAGCATGAATACTATGATTAGATCTAATGAAATCAATGAACCCCGTTAGTGTTGACCCAATTAAGGCAAACAGACGCACCATATTTGAGAACACTTGGTATAACGGCAAATCATGAATCATTTGTTGAACTAATGGACTTGGTACACTATCGATCTAATGGACTTGGTATGATCACGATCTAATGGACTTGGTATGATCACGATCTAATGGACTTGGTATAATCTTGATCTAATGGACTTGGTATGATCGCGAACTAACGGACTAGGTACAATTGTGAACCAGTCAGAAACTAGAAAACTTATGACTTCACTGCTAGTATTCAACAATTTCACTAAACTCTATGAACTCACCAACCTTTGTGTTGACACTTTTAGCATGTTTATCTCAGGTCCATAATGAACGAGGCTGGCACGGAGGAGCACGGATACTCAAGAAGGCTATAAATTTTATTATCATTCCAAAACCCATTTAATGTAATTTGAAAACCTTGAAACTACTGGGACCTCATTTTGTAAACTCTGATATTTATATAATTCGAATGACAAATCTTTTAAAACGACTCCATTAGAGTTCGTTTTCTATTGTTATTACTATTGTGCCATGAAGTAACACCCAGAATGAATTCCGCTGCGTATCACGAAATTGGGGGTGTTACACAAGCGAAAGTCAAACAAAGTCACACGAGGACGAACTGTTGACACACCTGCCCCAACAAGAATAGTGCGAGGTAGGACTGCTGAGAATGCCGCCCCGGCAAGAGCCGTGCAGGGCAGAGTTGCTGAGAACGCCGTGTTGATGCAAATAATGTTCTAAAAACGTTATTTATATCTTTCGATAACTTCACGTTTTGATGATAACAAAATGTGAAAACAATTTAAGTTAAAATTAACGTAAACAAATTTTTATTCGAAATATCCCGTTTCTATGTAAATCACTCTAGGTATGAACAAAAAAATTTACAACTTGACAAATAATCAAAGAAGTGAATTTATGTTTCAAACTTCACATTTTTAATGTTACAAAACATTTTGTAGTACACCCCTTTTTAGATCATATCACACACATATAAGTATTTAGAGAGAGAAAGATATGTTGTTAGAGAGAGAAAGAGCTAGAGAGAATAAGAGAGGATTTCTCTTTTCCATTCACAATCCACACCTCTTAAATGAGAGGTTTACAAACTTATATAGTCTCCCATGATATGAGAATAGGGAAGTGTGCCGTCTTTACATATTTCACTAATTCAACATTAACGTAAATACTAAGACTAAACTAGACGGCACACTTCTACTATCATGCAGACTATATTTTTACGATTCTAACGAGCTATTACATGACGATATTACAAGACTCATTGACTCGATAATGATCGTAACTTTAAGCATTCCCAAAAATCTCCCCCTAAGGGACTATCATTGAGATCTCTCTTTGATTACATTTATGATCATCACTTTTGCGTTTCCAACAATCTCCCCCTAAGGGGTGATCATTGAGATCTCATTCTGTGACATGTGGGTTATGGGTCCATCAATAGAAATGGATGATCATTTATCTTCTTTGATGCTTGTTGTCTTGAACTTTGAGTCTTTGTGTAATAGTGATGCGCGTGTGCGTAGTGCTCTAATTTATACCCACGGTATGTCGTTGTGGTTTTAGCAGTATTCAAGTTTTAAATTTATATTTAGCCGACTTATCAATAACACACACACTTTAACGAGCAGTGTACCCGGTCAGTATGAATATAATGGTAAGTAGAGTGTCGATCACTAAGAGTGGAACGTATTATCTAGTTATCCTAATCAGTATTTTAATATCTTAAGTTAGCTATACAACCTAATCTAACGCAAGGGGGTTCAGCCTGAGAGACTGGCACGGTTTGATTATGATTAAATATAAACTAAACTAATAAGCACGAATCAGCAATTAGCGCACACGTACACAGATAAATAGTTGAGACAATAAGAAGACCTGTCCTGATAGTTAAGTAGCTTGTCACTTGTTTTATTGCTAGTTTTATATGAAGTGTATAGTTCGATGCAACGCACCGAGATTAATCCTTTCTCGTTGGCTCTAATCTTATCGGCGAGTAAACCCTTAATGATTACTTATGACTATCCTACTTATCTTTTCTTCCTACTTTTCTACAGACGATAGAATGCATAGGCGATATAATAAATAGGCGAGGAAGGGGCATGGCGACCCAAGCAATGCTCAGCTAGACACAGAGGTTATCAATGCACTAATAAAAGTCACCAAAGACATCAACATATAAACTTTAATTAATGGGAAAGCAATTTTAAGGGGAGTTGAAGTGCATGATTAAATCAATGACACAAGCCCATCAATCCTGACCAATTAAAGTGTACTAATACAATAAAACAAAACTACTTAATGAATTGAATACATGCAGGACCTTCTTACAGCTCTTGTATCTTCGTTCAAGGTGTATCTTGTGCTGCTACTTCGTCTGAATTCGGCTTAGGGTTTCAGTGGTCTTCGGTCTTCTAAAACTAGGCTCTCGAAATTCGTCTGACCTTGGGGTATTTATAGTTTCTGTCAGAGGGTAAGATGCGGCGCATTGAATAAGTAGATGCGGCGCATTGACTTAACTTCGCGTGGGGTCCAAGATTAATATATTCAGGAATATTCGTACACCGCCAGAAGATACGGCGTAACTCCATTTTTGGATGCGGCGCATGTCCTTGCTGTCTTGGATCGTAGCTTGTGAAATCTTGATAGTGATGCGCCGTATATAATAAGTAGGATGCGGCGTATCTGGAGTAGAATGATCTTGATCTTGTACATTTCAGTAGACTCTTAACTTCTTGCATGTTTTGCTCCATAATTAGTCCAAAATCGCCAAGGTTCACATAATACTTGTTTTTACCTGAGAATTACAAAAGTAAACATTAACGTATCAATTCTCACAGATAATATAATAAAACAAGTCAAATAAATAGGATAAATGATGGTAATAAAATGTACTTATTTGAGTTCATCAAATATCCCCCCACTTGAACTTTACTTGTCCCCAAGTAAACCTTAGAATTAATCTTATGAAAATGTATCCTAAAAGATGTTAGGATTTATTTTTATATTTAAGCATGTATTCATTTTTGTCATAATCACACAACCAAACACTTAACGAATTAGAAGTAAAATAAAATATATTGATAAAAGCAAATCTAATCGTTTAACTGTCCAGTCGTGACGAATATTCTATCATAAGCTTGGCAAGTATACGCATCTCCCCCACTAAAGCCAAGGAATAAGAAGTCTAAAGCGATAAAAAGGGTTTGTTGGTTAAGGGTTAATCATTCTCCGTAATCTCTATCGATCTCAAATTCCAGAAAAGGCGACAAAATCACAAATACATGATCGAATCCACGAACACGATACTTGCAATTGCTCAAATCCTTAACTCGAATAGGCTAAAGATAGGACCAAGTAATCTTCACCAATAATATTATATCAAAAAAGGCGACAAAATCATAAATACATAGCCGAATCCACGACTACGATACTTAAGATTGCTCAAATCCCTAATCTCAATAAATCAAAGGTTTGGATAAAGAATAATATAGGGTGTGGATAATATTTGGGATATAAATTGGTGTAAAATGAAAAATAAACAAAACAGATAAATTAAAATCCTTAGTGTGGTAAATTGCTATCCCAACCATCCCATGAATAAGACTCATATCATAGAATAACTCACGCTTTAACACTTGAAACACACGCTTTAGGTAGACACGAATTATACTCAACAAGATCTCAATCAAAGAATAACCTTAGTTGGCGTTCCCATAACGTCCAACTCCCAATCAATCTATAAATATAAAATACAACAAATAGTGGTGATATCGACCACTTAATACAAAACTTTACATAAGTTGGTTAAAACAAACATCCAACTTTTCCTTTTTCTTTTTTTTTTTCTCGATTTTTTTCTTTTTTTTTTTTTTTTTTTTTTTTTTTTTTTTTTTTTTTTTTTTTTTTTAATTTGAACTTGAAACATAAACATAGATGTGTAAAATTTCACCACATCACTATAATGGTAACTCTGGATAATTTTTCCATACTTTTCATGACTTCAGAAATAACAGTAATAGTGAAAGTAGTAAACACACGAAAAACAAGACTCAAAATATACAATATTTACTTTTACTCCAATTGCATTGTGCAATTTCCCGACCTAACCATAGATAATGAATTACGCATGCGAACACAGGTAATGTAAGGAAACACACTTTGCCTAAAGCAATTAACCAACCACGGATTTTAATCTACAGGGTAGGCTAAGGTGTAAGGTGTAACGAAACATTATAACAAAGGTGTAAGAAACGAAAGGAATGGCTCCGAGTGTTTTTCTAGGGGTATCTTACTCTAAAAATGAGAGTAACAAAAGGGGTTTATACGGGGTGAACTAACCAGTGTAGTTAGCTAATATCACATAACATATAATGGCTATTTGGGTGAAATCCTAGAAATTTACCAATTTAGACAAGTCATTCCAATTATATAGATAATACTTATTATGGTGGTCTCGAATAGTATACAGGCCAAGTTCTAAAGTTTACAAGTCACCGGCACACTCATAGATTTGTGAATTTTGAAAAGTTCACAATTTTTGAAATAACGTCATGTGTGCAGCTATGTAATTTAGACTTAAACAAAAACATGCTAAAAATTTTTAATTTTGATATATTAAGCACATTTTAAGCATATTTTGAAAAAGTTTAGGACAAGTAAGTGTTCTAATTCTCCAATCCCCCCACTTAAGTTAAACAACGTCCTCGTTGTTTGTGTCAAAGGTTAAAAACTGGAAAATAAAAGAATTAGAACATAAAAACTCCCCTGAGATTTGCTCGGTGTGATCCTCCATTATTTGTATAAGAGCAAAAATCATCTTTCTTGTGGATGAGAACGTTTAATCTTCATAATTGATGTATCCACAGGAAATGCAGGAATCTATAATACCATCAAGACTTTAACACACCTGAGTTAAGAAGGTTCAAACTTGCATAATACATTAGTAGTTAGGAAAAATAAAACTTTAAAAATTAAAATGAAAATCATCAGGTCAGTCGATACGCCGTATCTTATGGAAGAAGATACGCCGTATCGAGCCTGGAATAAATACGAATCAGAATAGAAGATGCGTCGCATCCTTAACCAGGGATGTGCCGCATTAAAATAAATTGACAAAAAGTTTTAAAGTCAAAAATAAAAATGCAGAAAATAAAGTAAGATATGACCAGTGCAGGAGATGTGTCGCATCTCAGGATTGAGATGCGCCGTATCTTCTGCGGGCCTGACTGACTCGACACAGAACATAATAGTAAAAATTTTCCGGGTTGTCTCCCGGTCAGCACTTGTCTTTATTCTAGAGTCTTCAAGTTAGACTCACGTTCAGCTCCTTATTCCAATACTTCAGGTTCAAACTCCACCACCTCGTTCTCAGTATCCTCAATTTTATTATCAAAGTATTTCTTGACTCGTTGCCCGTTTACCTTGAATATATAACCATTTTTATTGCATATTTCAATAGTTCCATATGGATACACTTTCATGACAACGAACGGACCCGTCCATCTTGATTTAAGTTTACCAGGATACATCTTTAATCGAGAATTAAATAGCAGCACTTTCTCTCCAATAGTAAACGTTTTATCCCCATGTAACCTCGAGTCATGCCATCTTTTAGTTCTTTCTTTTTAGATCTTATTATTTTTGTAGGCCTCATCTCTTAGTTCGTAGAGTTCATTAAGTTCCATGAAACGGTTCTTCGTTGCAGCTTCCATATCCATGTTACATTTCGTCAAAGCCCAATATGCACTTTGTTCTATTTCGACCGGTAGGTGGCATACTTTTCCATATACAAGACGAAATGGAGTGCATCCCGTTGATGTCTTATAGGCTGTACGAAATGCCCATAAAGCATCATTTAATTTTTCAGACCACCCTTTCGGATTATATCCAGTCGTTTTTTCAAGAATTCGCTTTATAGCCCTATTGGTTACTTCAGTTTGCCCATTGGATTGAGGATGGTATGCAGTGGAAACCCTATGATACACTCCATATTTTTGTAAGGCTCTTCCCAGATGGTGATTACAAAAGTGTGTTCCCCTATCACTAATCATAGCTTTAGGAATTCCAAACCTAGAGAACAAACTTTGCAAAAATTTAAGTACTACCTTGCTGTCGTTTGTTGGTAATGCTTGCACTTCGACCCATTTTGATACGTAATCAACAGCAACCAAAATATACTTATTACCTTTAGATTCAGGAAACGGTCCCATGAAGTCCAATCCCCATATGTCGAAAACTTCACATACATGGATATAATTTTGCGGCATTTCGTTTCTTGATGTTATATTTCCGGCTCGTTGACACGCATCACATCCTTTTATATAATCTTTTGCATCAGCCAACATAGTGGGCCAATAAAATCCTGCATCAAGGATTTTTCTTCTTGTAATAACTGCACCGTGATGTCCCCCCGTTGGCCCTGAATGACAATGTGCTAATATTGCTGGGACATCATCTCCATCTACGCATCTTCGTATAATATTGTCAGGACATAATTTAAAGGCATACGGTTCATCCCAAATATACTCACTAGTGTGATTTTAGAAATCTTCTTTTCTCGTCGGATGTTAGCCCTTTTGGAATTTTGTTAGCAACAATAAAGTTTATATAGTCGGCATACCATGGTCCATTATTATTACTCTTAATTCTTACCATCATAAGGTGTTCATCAGGAAAGTCATCAGCGATTTCCCTTTCATCAAGCACCTCCATGTCAGGGTTTTCAAGTCTAGATAAGTGGTCAGCAGCTAGATTCTTGGCACCCTTTTTATATTTAATTTCAATATCGAATCCTTGGAGCAATAAAACCCACCTAATAAGCCTTGGCTTGGCATCCTGTTTATTGAACAAATACTTCAAAGCAGAATGGTCAGTGTAAACCATAGTTTTTGACAATATAAGATATGACCAAAATTTATCGAATGCAAAAACTACTGCTAAAAGTTATTTTTCCGTGGTGGTGTAATGTTCTTGGGCATTATTCAATGTTTTGCTAGCATAATAAATTGGCTTAAATTTCTTATCTATCTTTTGGCCAAGTACAGCTCCAATAGCATAATCACTAGCATCACACATTAGTTCAAAAGGCAGATTCCAATCCGGCGAAATTATAATAGGTGCGGAAGTTAGTTTTTCGTTAAGTATATTAAATGCCTTTTTGCAATCTTCAGAAAAATCAAACTTCGCATCTTTTAGCAATAATTGGGTTATAGGCCTAGATATCATTGAAAAATCCTTTATGAACCTACGATAAAATCCAGCATGCCCTAAAAAACTTCTAACACCTTTTACATTAGTGGGATAAGGTAGTTTGGCAATTACATCAATTTTAGCTTTGTCGACTTCTATACCTTTCCCAGAAATCTTATGTCCTAACACAATTCCTTCTCTAACCATAAAATGACATTTTTCCCAATTAAGAACAAGGTTAGTTTCTTCACACCTAGCAAGCATTTTATCAAGTTTAAAGAGACAATCACTAAATGAGTTACCGAACACCGAGAAGTCGTCCATGAAGACTTCCATAAAGTCTTCTACCATATCATGGAAGATAGCCGTCATACAACATTGGAAAGTAGCAGGGGCGTTGCATAGTCCGAACGGCATTCTCTTATAGGCGAAGGTTCCATAAGGGCAGGTGAAAGTTGTCTTCTCTTGATCCTCGGGGGCAATGGGTATTTGGAAGAAACCTGAAAAACCATCTAAAAAACAATAATAATCATGTCCTGACAGTCTTTCTAACATTTGATCAATAAATGGAAGAGGGAAGTGATCTTTTCGCGTAGCATCATTGAGTTTGCGGTAGTCGATGCAAACTCTCCATCCGGTAACAGTTCTTGAAGGGATTAGCTCATTGTCGTCATTGAGTACTACCGTCATTCCTCCTTTTTTGGTACAACGTGGATAGGACTGACCCACGAGCTGTCGGAAATTGGGTTGATAAGTCCGGAGTCAAGTAATTTCACAATTTCATTTTTCACTACGTCTTGGACTTTTGGATTCAAACGCCTTTGGGGTTGGATTGTTGGTTTGAATTCATCTTCCATGAGGATTTTATGTGTACAGAATGACGGGCTAATTCCCTTAATATCAGACATACTCCACGCTAATGCTCCTCTTCGTTTATATAGTACCTGCAAAAGGGATTCTTTTTCTTTTGGCGTTAAGTCAGATGCAATAATAACGGGCGAATTAGTGTTCCCATTCAAATAGGCATATTCCAAAGTAGAAGGGAGATCCTTAAGCACAGGTTTAACATCATCAATTTCATTAGCACTAGCGGAATAAACTTGTTCTTTAATTATCTCGTTGTTATCATCAGATAAATGCGCCGCATCGAAATTTCCGATGCGCCGTATGGCGTTACAAACAACGGAATCAACAGCGAAATAATTATCAATAGTATTTTCATCAACTTGATCTTCTATAGCAATTGTGTTTTCTAAATTTTTAAGCAGAAAAGAATCAAGCAAATTACTTTTTAACAATTTCTGAGTAAATTGATTAATCGTGTCATCAGAAACATCGATATTATAGCATTCATCGTCTTCAGAATTATTTTTACTCATAGATTGTTCCATATTAAATTCAACCTCATCTTTTCCTATGGTAAGAGTTATCTTCTTATTAAAAACATCAATCATGGCCCTAGCAGTGGCTAAAAATGGTCGTCCTAATATTATAGGAGTTCTAGAATTTTTGGGCATATCGAGGATAACAAAGTCAATAGGTAATTCAAATTTATCAACTTTTATTAATATATTTTCAGCTATTCCTAATGGGTATTGTATGGACCAATCAGCTAGCTCTAAGCACATCCTAGTAGGTTTTGGCTCACCAAGGCCTAATTTTTCATACATAGAAGAGGGCATAAGACTTATACTAGCTCCTAGGTCGGCTAAAGCATTTCCAATATGTAAATTTTTAATTTGACAAGGAATAGTGAAACTCCCTGGATCTTTTTCCTTAGATGGAAGTTTGTTGAGCAATGCTGCTGAGCTTCTTTCCCCCATTGTTACAGTGCAAGCCTCTTCAAGTTTGGACTTGTTTGTAAGTAAGCTCTTCAGATATTTAGCGTATTTTGGCATTTGCACTAGGGCTTCCATAAATGGTATGCTTAGCTGCAGCTGCTTGAGATTTTCCAAGAACTTCTTTTGATAGGCATCTTCTTTCTCCTTCCTTACCCTATGTGGGAAAGGTAGTGTTGATCGTTTAGGTTCAACAGAAGGTTCTTCTCTAATTACAGGTTCTGGATTAGCCTCTTTTGGTTGCTCTTGCTCAGATGATAAAGATTCAGGGGAAATCTTGTTTGTACTGTCATCCTCGGGTGTTTCTCCGATTTGAAAGGTTGACTTTCCGCCTCTAGTTGTAATCCCTTTCAAATCTTGCTTTACCAAAAGAATCTTGTTAAGCTCCATTGACAATTGGTGCACTTCAATTGCCAATCCATAAATCATGTTGTTTTGTTCCTTTAGTAACAGCTCATGACTGCCTTTGAATTCATTAATAAAGTTTCTTGCTTCATGATGTTCTTTTTCATTTGCTTGAGCGATTTGTAGTGCAAACTCTTCCATGGTAAGGTTTCTTTGGGGTCTTCCGAACCAGTTGGGGAAAATATCGAACATTGTTCCTGGAAATTAAAGACAGGTAGATTTCAAAGTAAAAATTTCCTAGTATAAGGGTCAGAGTATTTTCCATTCGGAAATAAGAAAAATAAAAGTTGCTGATATCTGCAGATGATGCGCCGTATCCAAAAAGTTGGATACGCCGTATCTTATAATCGTTAAAATTTAATCAGACTTTTATTCAGAAAATAGATACGCCGCTTATAAATTTAGAATGCGCCGTATCAGTTTTAATTATCAAAAATCGATATTTATTTAAAATTAAATGCATCGTATTAACAAAAGTTAATGCGCCGTATTTTCGTTACGTTTCAAAATACCAGATTTTTGATTCAGTAGATGCGCCGTATCGATAAAAATCGATGCGTCGTATCTGTTTAATAATTCGAAAACTATTTTTAATTAAAATAATAGATACGCCGTATCTATGAAAACAGATGCGTCGTATGGCGTTATCGTTTAGAATTTTTTTTTATTAAAAACAGATACGCCGTATCTTGGGGAAAGATGCGTCGTATCGAATTTATTAAACGCGTTGTATTTTATAAAAAGTAAACGCAATACGCCGTATCTATGAAAATAGATGTGCCGTATCGTTTGAATTAGCTCAGTACAACGATAGCAGAATACATGAAAATAGAAAAAGAAAAACAAAAATAAAAACAAACGAAAATAAACAAAAATAAAAACACACAAAAACAGAAAATATGCAAAATAATACAATGAATGCAATTTAACTAATATATAACAGAGTTAGCGGTTAGAATAAAAATTAAAAAGAAAAACCTAATTAAAATACTAATCAAATTAACAGATAATAACAATTCACTCCCCGGCAACGGCGCCAAAAACTTGATGCGCGTGTGCGTAGTGCTCTAATTTATACCCACGGTATGTCGTTGTGGTTTTAGCAGTATTCAAGTTTTAAATTTATATTTAGCCGACTTATCAATAACACACACACTTTAACGAGCAGTGTACCCGGTCAGTATGAATATAATGGTAAGTAGAGTGTCGATCACTAAGAGTGGAACGTATTATCTAGTTATCCTAATCAGTATTTTAATATCTTAAGTTAGCTATACAACCTAATCTAACGCAAGGGGGTTCAGCCTGAGAGACTGGCACGGTTTTATTATGATTAAATATAAACTAAACTAATAAGCACGAATCAGCGATTAGCGCACACGTACACAGATAAATACTTGAGACAATAAGAAGACCTGTCCTGATAGTTAAGTAGCTTGTCACTTTTTTTATTGCTAGTTTTATATGAAGTGTATAGTTCGATGCAACGCACCGAGATTAATCCTTTCTCGTTGGCTCTAATCTTATCGGCGAGTAAACCCTTAATGATTACTTATGACTATCCTACTTATCTTTTCTTCCTACTTTTCTACAGACGATAGAATGCATAGGCGATATAATAAATAGGCGAGGAAGGGGCATGGCGACCCAAGCAATGCTCAGCTAGACACAGAGGTTATCAATGCACTAATAAAAGTCACCAAAGACATCAACATATAAACTTTAATTAATGGGAAAGCAATTTTAAGGGGAGTTGAAGTGCATGATTAAATCAATGACATAAGCCCATCAATCCTGACCAATTAAAGTGTACTAATACAATAAAACAAAACTACTTAATGAATTGAATACATGCAGGACCTTCTTACAGCTCTTGTATCTTCATTCAAGGTGTGTCTTGTGCTGCTACTTCGTCTGAATTCGGCTTAGGGTTTCAGTGGTCTTCGGTCTTCTAAAACTAGGCTCTCGAAATTCGTCTGACCTTGGGGTATTTATAGTTTCTGTCTGAGGGTAAGATGCGGCGCATTGAATAAGTAGATGCAAACGCATTGACTTAACTTCGCGTGGGGTCCAAGATTAATATATTCAAGAATATTCGTACACCGCTAGAAGATGCGGCGTAACTCCATTTTTGGATGCGGCGCATGTCCTTGCTGTCTTGGATCGTAGCTTGTGAAATCTTGATAGTGATGCGCCGTATATAATAAGTAGGATGCGGCGTATCTGGAGCAGAATGATCTTGATCTTGTACATTTCAGTAGACTCTTAACTTCTTGCATGTTTTGCTCCATAATTAGTCCAAAATCGCCAAGTTTCACATAATACTTGTTTTTACCTGACAATTACAAAAGTAAACATTAACGTATCAATTCTCACAGATAATATAATAAAACAAATCAAATAAATAGGATAAATGATGGTAATAAAATGTACTTATTTGAGTTCATCAAATAGCTTTGCTAGATCCCTTGTTCCAATCATGCTTTGTGATTTTACAACCTTAAATGACCAATACTTGAATTAATACAAAACGTGTTCCCAACAATCTCCTCCTAAGGGTTGGTTATCAAGGTTGCTTGACGTCTTTTTTGCTTCTTCGGCTTCGACGTCTTTAGAATCTTTGTTCTTTGTTCTTGTTGTGGTGTGATATGGTAATATCTTGATTTTCCTTTCACCAACGTTCTTAGATGAATGTGTCTTTACCTCTTTTCCACCATGCTCATATGTCTTTTGACTTTTGTTCTTCAAGTGGTTCTCACTTCATAAGCTTCAATCTTTAACTTGTGAAATTTTGTTCTTCTCGATCTTTGACTTTTCTTTAACGTCTTTGAACTTTTGTTATCTCTTAGTCTTTGTGAGAACTTTTTTCTTCAGGATATGAGCATGATGGATTGGTGGTAGTGGAACTTCCGGTCTCCATGATTTCCTACAGGTAAACAGTTAGCAATAAATCATCCGGCACTTACAGACTCGGACTTCGAGATCATCAACAGCATAGTGTGAAGACTTTCTCTAATCCTACTCAAGGCCGTTCCTGGACCAGAAGATACACCGAAGTGTATCAATGATTCAGATGAGTCGCTGAAGTATTCCGAAGTATCACTCCACGACTATAGACCGTTTGGATCCACTAAGCGTAATCCACAGGGGATTACCGAAGTGACCTGCTGTCAGGGCTGTTTGATGTTGACCCAGGCAAGATTTCCATTCAATCACTGAGAATCACAATATGTGAATTCTCTCATGAATGTTCTTGGCAGATTACTTATATCTGCGAAGGACACTCTTATAATTTACAACTGGCGTCCATAATGTAGAACAACCAGTGTAGAAACTCTAAGTGTTCCAAAGAGATCTTTGATGTATCTCATGGCTCTAGACTCGATTAGTGCTTATTGGTTTTAGTCATCAGAGGCATGGAGCAGATTGCCTCCTTTTCAATATCAACACATCTCGGAGTGAGAGGTCGATAGATAATGAAGGGTTCTCCGTGTGAAATGAAACAAGTGTCTTTTGAGAGACACCTGAGTGGCTAGAAGGTTTAGTGCAGTGCGTCACTGGGTCCATGACGGCTTAATCTTCAATACCAATGTTACCGTAGTAACAACCAGTAGCATATGTATTGAACCCGGTGTCTGCCCTAAGGTTGATCAAATGGAGGGCTATTTCTTTTCACCCTTTTCTTTAATTTTCTTTTTCATTCTTCAACCCTTTCTTTTTCCTTTCATTTCATTTCTCCTTTTTTCAATCATACCTTGGACTTTTCTAGTACTAAACTATTGGTATTGTCCTTGGGTAGATCCCTCCGGCTCTGGCGGATCATAGGACGGTTTTTCCTAACCTTAGTCACCTTATATCTCCAAGAATATCCTATTGTTGCCATAAACCAATCTTTTTGAAAATCTCTCAAAGTGCTTATGATTGTAAAACCATATTTTGTTAACACTTTGAGAGTTTTGTATTTTCAGAAATACTCCCCCTCAACATGTGCTCATAAGTATTTAAGGTAAATTTGAACATGTCAAGTACAGTTAGCACTTTATTGAATTGATAGATTTTCAATGAACATGATCGTTGCGAGACACGTTTACATCACTAGTAAAACTAGCTTGAAATTATTACCCATCCAGATCATATTCAAAGAAAAAACTTTCGAAATTGGTACATTCTACTCAGACAAGTCCTTTTGGAGACACGTTTACATCACCGGATAAACCGGCTTGAAATTATTATCCGTCCCGGACATGTCTTTTCGATTACTGACTATTGATATCATCAATTCGATGGTTCAATTCTGAGTCGAGCTCGTGTGAGATTTCAACTTTTGATTTACCATATTTTAATCATATCTTAATTCTCCCCCTAAAAAATAGCATACTTATGTTGTTTTTGATAAACTTTTGATTAAAATATGCTTTTTGAGATTTATGGGAAGAATTTCAAGAACTTTTCATTACCATTTTTTAGAACAAAGATTATGTTTCAAATACTCCCCCTTAACCAGGGAATACTTGTCCTTATGAGCAGAATTTTGAAAAACTTAGAAAAATTCTGGTTAATTCTACTCATAAGTAAGAAGCTTTCGCTCCTTTGATCAGGATTCAGGCACTGAAGCGTACTTCAGGGTCCTTTCTTTACAAGAACGGGTTGTGCACTGTGATGTGTGCACAAGCCATTAAGCATGATTTTGATGGAACATTTTTGTTTTGTAAATACTCCCCCTCAAAACTCGCATTTGTTTTGAGAATTTTAAAGCTTTTAAAGTTTGAGGGAAGGAGCCTTCTTGAAGCAAAATTCTGAAAGATTTAGAAATTTCAGTTTGAAAAATTCTTGAATAAATTTTGCTTCAAGGTAACTAAAACGTTATACTCTAAAATACTCCCCCTCAAAACTAGCATACGTTTTGACATTTTTAAACTTTGGAGCGAATTGGGGAGTAAAGATTTGAAAAAAAATCTTGAGCAAAATTTAGAAAATTTTTGAAAAACCTTTTGAAAAATTTTGAATAAATTTTGCTCAAGATTATGAAGATTTTAGGATAAGTGCACGCTTGGTTTTAAAGAATTGTTTAGCAAGGCACTTTCCTTTCTTTGAAACCCGAGTTGTACACTGTAATGTGTGTACAAGTCGTCATGTTGAAGTCCGAGTCCTTAGCTGAAATATTAAGAAGTCATATAAAGTTTAGATTAGACAACAACCTTGGGAACCCATTTAAGCACGGCGCTAACGGGTTTACTAAATTTTGAAATCCATTTGTAAGTTGTGTCCATCTGATTTAAAGATGTTGAATTCCAACGAGGACTGAAAACCGGTGTTTCATTTTGAAATAACACTCGTGGAATCAATGGAGATTTAAAACTCTTTTTCCGTTGAAAATTGTTTGAGAAACCCGGTGTTTCTCTTGGAGTTTTAAAATCTGAAGAAGAAGATTTCCATCTAGAGTTGAACCTCATGGGTTCTCTTTGAAGATTTGTTTTTGTGATAAATGAAAAACTTTCGGTATTTGGAATGTTCAAAGCAGAGTCATTCTTATGTTTCAGCGAAAGCAATTATGATATTGAATATTTGAAAGGTTTTGAACGACTTTGCTTTGGTCTCCACACTTGCTTTACCGGTGTAAAACAAGAGTGTGGTGTTTGAAAAACTTGATTCTTTCCATTTGTAGCATTTGAGGGTTTTAAACAACTTTGGTTTGGTCTCCACACTTGCTTTACTGGCGTAAAATAAGAGTGTGGAGTTTCAAAAGCTTGAGTCTTTTCTTTTGAAGCATTTAGGTTTGAAAACTTTTGAGAAGTGTTTCAGAAACACTTGGTTTCTTCGAAAACTTCCTTCCTTTTTGCAAAGAATAAGTTGTAAACTGGGAAACCTTTTTCGAAAATGGTTTTGAAGATTCACCCGTGTAAACCTTCTTCAAAACACTCACTTCTGGTGTTGAAAAATTGGAAATGGGAGCTTTTCCCTTTGATCGGTTAAGAGAATCAAACTTTACTTTTAAAGCATTGTATGAAATTCTCAAATCACTGTATTCTTTTTGAAGAGAAAGATGATCTTGAGATGCCAATTTTGATTCTAAAGAGGCAATTTTTTTCAAAAGTTGATCTTTTTCGGCTTTAGAATCATCCGTTTTACGAGCCAATTTACGTTCGAACTCAACATTTTCTTTTTCAAGTATTTCAAAATAATTTTCGAATTTGGTTGTTTTGTTGAAAAAGTCAGTTTTGGCATCCTCAAAATCGTTGTTTTTTAGCTAAAAGCGTTTCAAGCTCAACCACTTTTGTTTGAAGCACATGATTTTTATTTTCAAAAAAATACATTTTCTCCCCCGTTTCCTTTTCAAACACTGGAGTATCAGAATCGAACACGGGATTTGGAAAGGAAACTTTTGTGATTTGAGACTCAACCTTTTTCATCTTCATTGATTCAATCTTTTGCAAAACATTTTCAAACTTTTTATCAGCGAATTCAGACAATTGAGATTTCAAATCTTTAGTCACTTTTTGTTTCATGTTTGAGTTTTGTGCCTGAACTCGTGAACTTTTGATTGAGTCAAATAGATTTTTGTAAATCAGTTTCAAATGCTCAATTTCTTTTTCGTATTTTGAAATTTGACACTTCATTGACACGTTTTCATCATCAAGTTGTTCAAGTTTTGACATCCAAGGGTTTTCAAAAGACTGCTTTTCTAGATTGTGTTGTAAAGCTAGCTCAAATTAAATACTTTGTGCTTGACATCTTTGAAAATTTTGTTCAAGAGAGAATATTTTACGTTTCAGTTTCTCTTGGATGTCACTTGACTCTTTTAAAATTCGCTCATTTTCGTGTCTCCACATCCCATTTTCCACTTCAAAGTTGTATTCACGATTAGTTTGTGTTTCAAAATCATTTATACGTTTACTATAATTCTTGAGCTTTTCAGTTAACGACTTATTTTGTGCTTTTAGTTCACGATTAAGCTCATTACATCGAACAACTTCGTTTTGAATATTTTTGATTAAGAAAGCATTTGAAGCACATTCTTGATCATGATTCACATTTTCATGTTCAACCATACCTCCATTAGGATCCATATATGGAATGTCAGGAGTAATATTTCTACTATCCTGATTCACCACATATGTGTCGTTAATTTACTCAGGTTGTCCATGACTTTGTGTCTCATAAGCAAACACATTATCAAATATCTTGATATGATCAGTTGATTGATATACCTTAACCAATGTATCTGTACAATGTGAAGGTCTGACATTAGCAGCTGCAGTCTTCAAATCATTCTTACAGTTGAGTTTCCCGTCAGTATCCGAACCATTCCCTTGACTGTTTTTTCCATTATGCTGTTCTGATAATGCATTATGACCCGTGAAACCCAAATTATCATCTGATGTCCCTTCCTCATTGGCCGTTCACGCTTGTATCTGCATCTCCATTTCAATTCTTTCCCGTTCTTTTTCTTTTAACCCTCTTCCATGCAATACTTTTCCATTTGACTCCTTCTTCTTTTCCAGCATCTCCCTCAGATGAAGTGATCTTGTAGTAAGCACCAGTTCCAGTATGTTCATTAGTTTAAGCAACTGATATCTAAAAAATTCAACTTCAAGGTAACTAATGATGCATTCTCTCCATATTTTGCTTGCTGATACATAATCCGAAGAATTTTTGAGCACTCTAAAATCTAAGTAGATAAACCATTTTAACTGCGTCTTGGGCGCTCGATATGCTACTATGCAGTCACTTCCTTGTTCAATTTGCTTCTCTATTAGACATATGTTGTGCAAGAGTTTCCGATTGATGGTTGTAAAGTCCATTTCAGTTCCGAAGAGTGTTTCAAAAATTCGATGAAATGATCTATCCCATAATGGTAACCTTGCTTCTGAGAGGGCCATACATTGAAGCTTAACTAATTCAAAATGTGCCAAACAATTTTTCTTCGAATGAATAGCTTTTTGCACAACTTGAGGCATCTTTCTCTCTTGTGAACTTGATTCCATTTAATTTCGGTGTGTGATAAAGTTGATCTTGGATCATTTCAAAGAAATAGGAGTTGTGATTGATGTTGGTTTAAGGTTCAAGAGTTGTGTTCTTTGAATTTAAGTCCTTTCCCGAATTTTCTAAGTTGAAGGATTTCTTAATGGTGATTTCTGATTTCCCTCCAAAAATTGAATTTGAAAAATTTCTCAACTAGAATTTGAAATACATCATAAAATGCAATTCTAAAGTTACTAGAAAATTTTGAGTTTTAAAGATTTTGACGCCAAATTTCACCGTAAAAATTCGAATTTTGGCCCAAAATTTTCACCGTTATAACAAAATTTGAATTTTGCTAAAAAATTGAACGTTTAGTCACTCCTCAAATTATTTTATTTACTTATTTATTTATTTAATTTATTTTTGTTTTTTTGGTTTTTTTTTTAATCCTTACTTTGCCGGGAAAGAGTTTTTGAAGCATCTTAAACAATCCTTGCTCAGTTCCTAAGTCGATGTCCTTGATCTTAAAAAGTTGAAGCCACAAAGTTGAAGTTTCCAAAGTCGAAGTCTTATAAAAATTAAAAGTCGAAGTCTTACAAAAATCCAAAGTCGAAGTATTACAAAACTCCAAAGTCGAAGTCTTACAAAAAAAATCCAAAGTCGAAGTGTTACAAACAATCCAAAGTCGAAGTCTTTAAAATCCAAAGTCGAAGACTTACAAAAAATCCAAAGTCGAAGAGTCCTAAGTTAGATAGTCGAAGATTTCTAAGATACTCGAAGAGAACAAATTCGAATTGAAAGTCGAAGACTCCTAATTTACTCGGAAGGTATAAACTCGAAGGCTAGATACTCGAAGATTCCAAAAGTTTGGAAGGAAACTCGAAGACAAACTCCAAACTTATAGTGTTGCACAAACTCGAAGAATTTTGAACAAAGTCGAAGGATTTAAAGAGTTCCAAACTCGGAGACTTTAAAAATTTTAGAAACTCGAAGACTTTAATCTTAGAAACTCGGAGACTTTAATTTAAATTAGAAATTCGAAGAACTAAGAAACTCAAAGAATCTTAGAAAGTCAAAGAACTAAGAAACTCGAAGAATCTTAGAAAGTCGAAGAACTTTAAATTCTAACTCGAAGTTTCCTTCAAACTCGGAGAATTTGAACAAAGTCGAAGATTGTCCTTGTAACTCGAAGGAACAGTAACCGAACCAAAAAATTTCTCCTAAATCCTTGTTTGGCTCTTGATACCACTTGTAGTACACCCCTTTTTAGATCAAATCACACACATGTAAGTATTTAGAGAGAGAAAGATATGTTGTTAGAGAGAGAAAGAGCTAGAGAGAATAAGAGATGATTTCTCTTACCATTCATAATCCACACCTCTCAAATGAGAGGTTTACAACCTTATATAGTCTCTCATGATATGAGAATAGGGAAGTGTGCCGTCTTTACATATTTCACTAATTCAACATTAACGTAAATACTAAGACTAAACTAGACGGCACACTTCTACTATCATGCAGACTATATTTTTACGATTCTAGCGAGCTATTACCTTACCATATTACAAGACTCATTGACTCGATATTGATCGTCACTTTAAGCATTCCCAACACATTTTTTTCAAAAATATACCTGACAGCTATTCCCCCCCCCCCAAATCAGCTTCAAACTTCTCCAAATAATCTTTCACCACTAAAAACAAAAAGTGGAGCGTTCTTGTCTGGCACGGTACCACTAAATTTAGTGGTACCGTGTGACATTTAGCGGTACCGTGTCCCTATAACGGTAATATTTCTTCTGCCTATAAATACCAGCCCTCTTCATAGTTTTTGGGCATCCTTTTTCATACACAACTTTCTGAGTTCAAAACTCTTATCACGTCTTTTCTTCTTGATCATTTAGTTTAGTTTTTCTTTTGTTTAAAGAGTGATCCAATCATCCAACCAAGTGATCACCTTCATTTATCTACTAGTGCAAGAGAAGAATACAAGGTATCAAAGAAGATACAAAGTGTTGTAGTTTTAGTTAGTGCACTTGTAACACTTGTTACATACTTGTTGTATCCTAGCATACATCAAGTTGATTTTCTTTTGAATAGTTTCAGAGAGTAGATCATTGTGATCTTGTCGAGATCTTGGAGATCTCTTGTAGCTTGTGGGCTTGTGTGTTGATCAAGTGGATCAAGAGTAGATCGAGTCAAGAGTGTTGATCAAGTGGATCAAGGGTAGATTGGGTAGATCAAGTCAAGTGTGTTGATTGTGTGAAGTAGTAAGGATCATGTGGATTGTGGTAGATTGGTACTAGCTAGGATTAGTACTCGACATTTAGCTTAGTGTCGGAAATTAGTATAAGCGACGTTGTACGGTTTTCTCCGCCTGAAGGGAGATTTGTTGACATAGTGCTTAGAACTCTCGAGTGTGGTACTCGGAGTAGGGCGAAGAAGAGCTTCGTGACCGAACCACTATAAATCTATTTGTCCCGGTTTGATATTTCCATCTCTTTTCTTAATATTTATTGTTTATATTAGATAGTATTGCTTAGTGTTCATATTGGTGTTGATTCAATTCACAAAAGAATCGAATCAAAGTTTTTCACAAGTAAAGTTTTAAAACAAATTAAAAACCGGTAAAACTATTCAACCCCCTTCTAGTTTTCCACAATTGGTACCAGAGCCATGTCAGGAAAGATTGTAAAATAAATTGTATTTTAAAACTTGAATCGATCAATGGATTTCGACAAATATCAAGAAGGGCAATCTATGCAAAGACCACCACTTTTTGAAACCGATTGTTTTATATATTGGAAAACAAGATTCGAAACGTATTTGAAATCAAAAGACATTGATCTTTGGCATATTATTACCGAGGGTGACTTTCAACCAATTGAAAAGAATCCAAAAACTAAAAAGGATGAAATAGTTCTTTATAATAAACAAAGTGACAACTTTAAAAGAAAACTAGCCAAAAAAGATGAGGCTAAAATGATGATTTATAACGCTTTGCCCAAAAAGAAAAAGATAGATCTTCTTGTGCAACAATATGAACAATTTTCCATTCCGGAAGATGAATCTATTGATAATGCTTTTGCTAGATTTAATACTATTATTACTAGTCTTAAAGCTCTTGACGAAGATTATTCTAGCAATAACTATGTTAGGAAGTTTCTTAGGGCTCTACATCGAAAATGGAGAGCAAAGGTCGCCGCCATTGAAGAGTCAAAGAACTTGGTGACATTATCAATTGATGAACTAATAGGAAACTTGAAAGTTCATAAAATGATAATCAAGAAAGACTCTGACATAATCAAAGGCAAAAGAAAGAAAGTTAGATCTTTAGCGTTGAAAGCCAAGAAGGAGTCTAGTGATGATGAAAGTTTGGATCCCGATAGTGAAGACGAAGATTATGCATTTGCCGTTAGAGATTTTAAGAAGTTCTTTAGGAGAAGAGGTAGATTTGTTAGACAACCTCGTGATGAAAAGAAGTCGTTCCAAAAGAACCGAGATGAGAAGAATGGAACGAGTGATAGGAAATGATTTAGATGCGGAGATCCTAATCATCTCATAGGAGAAATGCCCTAAACCACAAAGAACCAATAACCAAAGAGCTTTAGTAGGAGGCTATTGGAGTGATAGCGGTGAAGAAGAAGAGAAGAAGCCCAAGGACGAAACATGTGTTATGGCTCAAGCTTCAAATGAGGTACATTCCGACTCTTCTTATTATAGTGATGATAATTCGTCAATAGATGATAACATACTATATGATGAATATAATAAACTATGTGAAGTAAGTTCTAAAATCATTAGTAGAAACAAAACACTAAAAGCAACATTGCATGAACTCGAAGTGCAAATTTTAGAAATAAAAGATCAAGTAAAAAGACTTGAGAAAAATAAAGAAATAGACATTGGATGTAGGTCATGCATATGTCTTAAGGATCATTAAGTTTGATAAAGGAACAAAAACACTTAATGACATGCTTGAAAATGTTAGGTATCGTGAACATGCCGGAGCGGGCTTAGGATTTGACCCAAATTAAGCTCCTACAAGTGAAACTAAACAAGTAAAATTTGTAAAGTCTGGAGAATCTGAAATAACAGTGGACGGTACCACTAAAGGTATAGACGGCACCACTAAAATTAAGGTTAATGGCAAGAAAACCTTAGAAAATGAAATTGAGGATGAAATAGTTGAGGTTGACGAAGTTGTCAACATTAAGGAATCCAAGAACCATCTAATAGAAAATGTCATAGGAAACCTAAACCAAAGAACCCTTAGGTCACAAGAACAAAACAAAAGTAATTTATTTTGTTTTATATGTACCGTAGAACCTAAGAATGTCGGTGAAGCAATTAAGGATGAAAGCTGGGTAGTTGCCATGCAAGAAGAGTTAAATCAATTCACCGCAAACCAAGTTTGGGATCTAGTATCTCTACCCAAGAATCAAACCATCGTAGGAACTAAGTGGGTGTTTAAAAATAAACTCGACGAAAATGGCGTCGTAACTAGGAATAAGGTAAGGTTGGTAGCACAAGGCTATAACCAACAAGAAGGAATAGATTACGATGAAACTTATGCACCCGTGGCTAGATTAAAGTCTATTAGGATACTCCTTGCCTATGGTTGCGCCTTAGACTTTAAACTATACCAAATGGACGTCAAAAATGCATTCCTAAATGTTTCTATCAATGAGGAGGTATAGGTTACACAACCTCCGAGATTCGTTGATTTCAAAAAACTGAATCATTTTTACAAACTCAAGAAAGCACTTTATGGTCTGAAACAAGCTCCTAAAGCTTGGTACAATAGACTAAAAGCGTTCTTGATTAAACATGAATATACCATAGGAATGGTTGACAACACACTTTTCACGAAGAAACGAAATTCACATCTCATCATCATTCAAATATATGTCGACGACATTATATTCGGCTCAACTTGTCCAGAACTGTGCGATGATTTTTCAAAGATCATGCGTGATGAGTTTGAGATGAGCAAGATGGGTGAATTAAATTTCTTCCTTGGTCTACAAATAAAACAAATGGAAGATGGTACCTTCTTTAATCAATCTAAGTATATTAAGGAGATGCTTAAGAAGTTTAGTTTAGAATAGTCTAAGCCTATGAAAACTCCCATGTCCACATAAACGAAACTCACGAAAGATGAAGAAGGTGAGTCTGTGGAAAGCACTAAGTATAGAGGTATGATAGGAAGTTTATCATACCTAACGGAAAGTAGGCCCGATATCATGTTTAGTGTCTGCCTTTGCGCTCGCTTCCAAGAGGATCCTAGAACCTCTCACATTGAAGCGGTTAAGCGTATCTTCCGATACATTAAAGGCACTATACACTTGGGATTATTCTATCCCAAGGGGACCTGTGTAGAAACTATTGTCTATGCCGACTCTGATCATGCGGGAGATTATGTGGATCAAAAAAGTACGAGTGGCGTTTGTACCTTCATAGGTTGTTGTCTAACTTCTTGGTTCTCCAAAAAACAAACGGCTCTTGCTATCTCCACGACCAAAGCGGAATATGTAAGCGCCGGAAAGGCATGTCAACAAGCACTATGGATGAAACAAGCTCTTATTGACTATGACATCCATCTAGATGACGTCCCCATTATGTGCGATAACAAATGTGCTATTGACTTGAGCAAAAACCCCGTTCAACACTCTCGTACTAAACACATCGAAATTCGTCACCAATTCCTTCGCGATAACGTCCAAAAAGGAAACATTTCTATTGAGAAAGTTCCCTCTCAAGACAATATCGCCGACATCTTGACCAAACCTCTCAAACGAGAATCCTTCAACTATCTTCGTCTAGGTCTAGGAATAATGGAACATATTCCATAAATCTTATGACTATCTAAATATTTCACTGGAAATATTAAAGTCATCCCTCGTATCCTTCGTATGACTACTTAAATATTTCACTAGAAATATTAAAGTCATCTCCTTTCGTCTAGTCTAGGTCTTCTCGTCAAAAGAATTTATTAGGTATAAATTCTTTCCTCGTGTCAAAAAGTCAAACTAAAATAGCGAGACTTATTCGTCAAAAATCAAAATGGCACAAAAACTCATCCCAGCAGATCACGGCACCACTAAAGTGCACGGCACCATTAAATTTAATGGTACCATGGTACCGTGTATCTGAAAATGCTCGTATTTCAGTCTTCTCTTCCCACATTATTCACTTTTAAACTTTCCCAACTTCTTCCATTGCTGTCAAAACCAAACCTCACAACCCAAAATTCAATTATACCCTTTCAAGATCTAATTCAAGGCATTGATTCTCAAGATTATCAACTACTTTCACTTTTTCACCATGAATTGTAAGTCTTTGACTATACATTTCCTTAATCTTGAGTCTATGTTTTGTTCATACATGAAAATTGAATTGGGGTTTTTCAATTTTGATTATGTCTCTATGAAATTAGGACTAGGATTAGACAATGTATAACCTTCACGATTCCCTTAACATAGGATTTGCATAAACCCACTTAAATCACATATTTTCGTTCAAACCTTGTTTTTATTAAGTAGGTTTAAGAGGAATCTTGTCTAGGATACTTGCAATTAGGATTAGGAGTCATTAACACTCTAAGTTTTCAAAATTTTTGGCGCGAAAACATTGAAGTCGCCAAACACCCCAATTCCATTGTTTTCTAAAAATTTCACAAAACTAGGATCATGAAACATTTTTCGTGCATTGTTGATACAAACTAAAAACGTTTTCTCATGCATACATGATCTCACGAATATTGATCGAATTACGTAAATAATATGTATTTAACGAAATATTCGTTTGAGCAAAAGTGAAGTTAGGAGCATTAGGGTAATCTCATTACTTTTAGAGTCGAGATTACCGCACCTCCACATAGTTTGCATATAGGCACACACTAGGCACGTGTCTTTAAAAAAAATATTCTCAATTTTAATCTTTAATAAATTTTTCATAGGTAACAAGAGATATCACATGTTTGATTACGATCATGAATTGACAGTCGATTACCTTCCCAAACCATCACTTGAACCAAACACTCCATCTTGTCACATACAAAGTTTTCATAATCTTGAGTCTCGTCTCTTTCAAGAAGGACGAATTGTCGAGTCCTCTTTTCTCAACCATGATCACATCAAAACCATGTTTCAAGAAATCGGATTCGATTGCTTGTTTCGTATTGATGATCTAATCTGTCCTCGATTTGTCCTTGAGTTCTATAGACAAGTTAAGCTCGTACATAATGAGGATCAAACTTTGTCTCTTCAATTCTCGATACAAGACTAAGAAATCTCACTTACTCTTGAGTAATTTGTTCATATTCTTGAACTTCCGAACCATGGACAATGTTCCTACACGGAAGGATGGTCTCTCAAAACCCTCACTAGTCACCGATTTGAGTCCGGTCCTTACAATACCCTCATTCCCACTCCATGTGAGATTAAGGAACACATTCGTCTTCCTCAAAAAGTTCTTGGTGTTCTGAAAGAAAACAGTCAAGTTGAGTTCCGTGAGTCTCATGTCTATGACTTAGATCCACTAAGAGTCTATGTTGATGAAATTCATCCACATGTATGTGGATGGATAGAAGTCATTCGTGAAAATGTATTTTGTCTTCCTCACAACCATGAGCACCTCCCGACATGGTGTGCTCATATATTGTATTGTCTAGTCACTAAACAAGCCTATAATCTTGCCTACTTTGTGGCGAAGAGAATTATCAATATCAGGGGTCGACAAAATAAGGCGATACCATATGGCATGTTGTTGACTCATTTATACCATTTTGTCATGAATTCCTTCCCTCACTTCCAAAACAATCGATATCTCCATGTCGATCCCACCATGGCTCCTCTAACTCAAACCACCTATACCTCTCTCTATTGGGAATGTACATCATCTCAAGTGAACCATGATGATAGTTCGGTATCGTGCTATGATGTTTCGTCGAGTGATGATGAATGAGGGTGTGCTCAAGCCAATGGAACTATTTTCATAATTAGGATTTATCTTTGATAAATTATATTAGGGATTAATACTCTTTACTATCTTTCATGCTTGACATTTATTCTATCACCTTACATGAATTTTTTATGTGATTCTTGGATGATAGCTTATTTTGTCCTCTTTGATTGCATGCTTATAGCTTATCTTAGATAGTTGCATGATAATCCTTAATTGCTAGGAGTAGCTAAGTATGGGATATATTTGGCAAATAAATCTTTAGTGGTTTGAGGCATTAACATTTCCTACAAATAGTTCCCCTAGAAAACTTCCCTTTAGCTGCCCAGAACTAGGCTGCACAGGAAAATTTGTGACTTCCAAGTCACGGTACCGTTAAAAAGGCCACGGTACCGTTAAAATTTAACGGTATTGTGCGGTATTTAGTGGTATCGTGCCCTTGTTTGACAAATTTTCACTGTTTCCTCTAGATCCCTAACCTCAAACCTGCAAAATTTCGCAAACTCACATACACTATAAGATTCCATCACTACACCATAAGACACTACCACCAACTTTAATTCAAATCCCACAACTATTGCCTATATAAGGCCTCACCATTGCAAGCTTATCTTGGATCTCATCTTCAACCTCACATTACCCACTCACCATGTCTTCCACACAAGGATCAACAACTCACATCTCCAAGAAACCTAGGATTACCATAAGAGCACCATAAAAACCTCTCTTTGTTGATCTCACAAAAGATGATGAAATCACAACACCACCTTCCCAAGCCACTCCTAACTCACCATCTCCACCTAATGCTCCGTCCAAATCATTATCTAATAGAATAACATCTTCATCATCTCCTTCTTTCAACACCATGCAATCATCCATGGATTACACACTCTCACCTATCACCCCATTGGATTATGCCATGCCAACCCCATCACCAACACACTCACCACCACCTCCATCTTCAATTATGGGTCAACCTATCCAACCTCATCCGGTTGACATACATAGTTCAAAATTTCCTATGTTTTCTTCACAACCGCAACCTCATCTTCTCTTTGAGAGATGAGATTCACTTCATGTTCTCCTATGTGGAACATCTCTTGACACCACCAACACCTCCAATCATGTCACCCTCTCCACCACTCACTATCCCATTTAACTAAACATATTCATGTTTAGTTTCCAACAATAAACATCTAGGATCCCCCGTGGAAATGAAGCTAATTTAGGGTCTCTTGTCACTAAAGATTTATATGTGCTTCTTCTTTTTTTTTTTTTTTTTTTTTTTTTTTTTTTTTTTTTTTTTTTTTTAATGTTTATTGTAGTCATACGTTATGTAATACTATTTCTATTTATGATATAAATGGACTTATTATGTGGTTGTTTTATCTTTGATAGTTTTTGGCTTTTTAGCCCTTTTATTAGTTTTATGGTTGGATATTTGTCTTGCTTGCTACATGTTAGATATTGTATGTGTGTCATCTAACTTTGTTTTGTAGCAAGAACCATTGCTCGATTCCTTGGTGTCCTCCAAACGAGGGGGAATATACATCAAGGGGGAGCCTTAGCAACCTTTTTGCTTCGACAAAAAGGGGGAGAAATGGGATATAAACTCATGCTAAAAACTTGTTAAAATTAATCTTTAACTTAAAATGAGTTTATATTTTGTCATCATCAAAAAGGGGGAGATTGTTGATGCAAATAATGTTCTAAAAATGTTATTTATATCTTTCGATAACTTCACGTTTTGATGATAACAAAATGTGAAAATACTTTACGTTAAAATTAACGTAAACAAATTTTTAGTCGAAATATCCCGTTTCTACGTAAATCACTCTAGGTATGAACAAACAAATTTACAACTTGACAAATGATCAAAGAAGTGAATTTGTGTTTCAAACATCACATTTTTAATGTGACAAAACATTTTTTTCAAAAATATACCTTACAAGTTATTTTTGAATTATAAAGAAATGTTTTATTGGAAAAATAAGTTTAAAAATCATAACAGCTATTTTTCCCCCCAAAATCAGCTCCAAATTTCCCCAAATAAACTTTCACCACTAAAAACAAAAAATGGAGAGTTCTTGTCTGGCATGGTACCACTAAATTTATTGGTACCGTGTGACATTTAGTGGTACCGTGTCCCTATAACGATCAGATTTCTTCTGCCTATAAATACCAGCCCTCTTCACAGTTTTTGGGCATCCTTTTTCACATGCAACTTTCTGAGTTCAAAACTCTTATCACATCTTTTCTTCTTGATCATTTAGTTTAGTTTTTCTTTTGTTTAAAGAGTGATCCAATCATCCAACCAAATGATCACCTTCATTCCTCTACTAGTGCAAGAGAAGAACACAAAGTATCAAAGAAGATACAAAGTGTTGTAGTTTTCGTTAGTGCACTTGTAACACTTGTTACATACTTGTTGTATTCTAGCATACATCAAATTGATTTCCTTTTGAGTAGTTTGAGAGAGTAGATCATTGTGATCTTGTAGAGATCTTGGAGATCTCTTGTAGCTTGTCGGCTTGTGTGTTGATCAAGTGGATCAAGAGTAGATCGGGTAGATCGAGTCAAGAGTGTTGATCAAGTGGATCAAGGGTAGATCGAGTCAAGTGTGTTGATTATGTGAAGTAGTAAGGATCGTGTGGATCGTTGTAGATTGGTACTAGCTAAGATTAGTACTCAACATTTAGCTTGGTGTTGGAAATTAGTATAAGCGACGTTGTACGGTTTTCTCCGTCTGAAGGGAGCTTTGTTGACATAGTGCTTAGAACTCTCGAGTGTGGTACTCGGGGAGTGGAGTAGGGCGAAGAAGAGCTTCGTGATCGAACCACTGTAAATCTCTTTGTCCCGGTTTGATCTTTCCATTTCTTTTCTTTGTATTTTTTGTTTATATTAGTTAGTATTGCTTAGTGTTCATATTGGTGTTGATTGAATTCACAAAAGAATCGAATCAATGTTTTTCACAAGTAAAGTTTTAAAAAGAATTAAAAACCGGTAAAACTATTCAACCCCCTTCTTGTTTTCCACACGCCGCCCCAACCAGGGACGCGGCAAACCCACCTGTGGTGAACCAAGCAACTCTAGATCAGCTCGTCAATGATCGTGTGGCCGCCGCACTCGCCGCCGCAAACAACTCAACCACCAACACCGGAACGTCTAGGCCAGTGACTAACAGCCATTGCTGTACTTACTATGAATTCCGAAAGATCATGGTTGGAGGTTTCAGAGGAACAGAGGGAGCCGTTGGCCTAACTAGGTGGATTGAGAAGCTGGAAACCGTGTTTCGCATCAGTGGTTGTAAGGATGACTACGGGGTCAAGTATGCATCTTTCACTTTCATGGATGCCGCTTTGACCTGGTGGAACAACTACATGAAATCTTCCAACATGGATGTTGCTTATGCTATGTCGTAGGATGAATTCAGGGAGTTAGTGCTTAGGAAATATTGCCCACGAAATGAGGTTAAGAAGTTGGAAATAGAATTTTGGAATTTGAAGGTGCAGAATAACAACATGGCTGCTTACAACCAGGGATTCCAGGAAATGGCTTTGCTATATCCTAAAATGGTTCAGACTGAGACGAGGTTGATTGAGAGGTATATCGGAGGTTTGCCAAAGTCCATAAGAGGTGATGTGACTACCTCAAGGGCTGCAGATCTCCATGAGACCATGGAAATAGCCAACAAGTTGATGGACCAGGAATTGGAGGATGTCCCAGAAAAGAGTGCTGACAACAAGAGAAAGTGGGAAGACCACTCGAAGGGTAGCAACAGTAACACTCAAAACAAAAGGTAGGAAGTGGCAAAAGCTTATGCAGCAGGTTCAGGTGATAAGAGGGGGTATGATAGGAATGCACCTCTTTGTAACCGCTGTAAGCTACACCATAAGGAAATGTGCACGGTAAAGTGTCACAACTGCCAGAGAGTGGGACATTTGGCCAAGAATTGCAGGTCAAGACCCGTAGCCGCCGCTCAAGCAGCACCACCCAACAACCGTAGGGCGGAAGTCACCTGCTATGGTTGTGGTGAGAAGGGTCATTACCGTAACGAGTGAAATAAACCTAGAACCCAGGGAAACGGTTGTGGTCATGGTAACCAGGGAGCAGTAGTTAACAATGGGAACCAGGGCAATGGAGGAGGGGCCCGTGGAAGAGTTTATGCTGTAGCAGAAGGGAAGCCCAGGACGACCCGAACGTGGTGACGGGTACGTTTCTTTTAAATAATCGCTATGCATCAATATTATTTGATACGAGAGCAGATAGAAGTTTTGTGTCGACTGCTTTTAGTTCTTTAACTGATATAGCTCCAACCACCTTAGACAATGTCTTCGACGTAGAATTAGCTAACGGGAACTTAGAAAGGGTAGATACCATTGTAAGAGGTTGCACTCAAAACTTTCTAAACCACCCATTCAACATAGATCTCATGCCAGTAGAATTAGGTAGTTTTGACGTCATCATAGGGATGGATTGGCTATCGAAATATCATGTTGTCATCATCTGTGATGAAAAGATCGTCAGAGTACCCTACGGGAACGAGATTCTGATAGTATTAGGAGATCGGAGCGAGCGTACGCGTTCGTCATGATTGAGCATCATCTTGTGTACGAAGGTGCAGAAGTGCATCGAGAACGGATGCTATCTCTTTCTGGCTCATGTTACTGAGAAGAAAGAGAGGGAGCCCGGAGAGAAACGATTGGAAGATGTGCCAATCGTGAGGGAGTTCCCGGAAGTTTTTTTAGAAGACCTACCTGGACTCCCACTGGCCAAACAGATCGAATTTTAAATCGATTTAGTACCAGGAGCCTCACATTTAGTGCGAGCACCCTATTGGTTAACACCAACGGAGTTACAGGAGTTGTCTGATCAGTTGGCTGAACTATCAGGAAAAGGTTTCATCAGACCGAGTTTTTCGCCTTGGGGCGCTCCGGTCCTATTTGTCAAGAAGAAGGATGGATCCTTCAGGATGTGTATTGACTATCAGGAGCTGAATAAGCTAACCATTAAGAATCGATACTATAACAATTCGCATTTCAGGTTAATTTCTATTCCTGAAATTTTTACTATTCATTTTACTATTTACTTTTACTATTTACTTTCACTATTCATTTTCGAAATTTTTATTACATATTCTCGTAAGTTAAATTATTTCCATGATAAAGTGAGAGTTTGACGCTCATCGGGTCATTTTCGCAATAGATAATAAGAAACTATACGTTTGGTTTAAACGTCGTTTAAACATCCTGCGCTTAACGAAAACCAACTGCGCTAATTTTCCTCGCATCAGATTAATGTTTAGTACACTCATAATCAATTACGGAATTTTTGATAATTAAGTCAAAATGTTACCAAATAGACCCATGTGTCTTACAGACCTAAACTTGCGTTTTAAGCACTTAGATGTCCTAGTTGTTGCATCTAAAGGTATGTCCATAGAGTGCTTAGAATCTATAATGATCTTAGAAGCTGTATTTTTAGCTAAAGCAGGCTTAGAGATTACTGGATTATTAGAGGCACTTGACTTTGGGAGTCTATGTGATTGATCAGTCAGAAAATTTTCAACGCATTTATCATGGCAACCAGTTATAACACATGTACCACAAGAAACACATAAGGCATCATCATAAGAATTAACAACATACAAGGGTTTATCATTTGTTACACCAAATTTCCTATTACATTTATCCAATGCAACATTTAAGCTAGAAGTAACATGAACCTTATTCAATTTCCTAGGGTGGTCTTCTACTTTACTCTTCAACTCCTTAGTGTTATGCGAGATCCTATTCTTCCAAGTGGTGCTCTTAAGCTGCGATCCGCTAACACTATTGGTAGCATTTACTCCTGTGGAATTGTAAGCAATTGCATTAGGGCTCGAATTATGTGTTTGTGATAATGTGTTACTACACATTCCTGGTGCCCTAACATTTGCATGATTATTGAGATGAGGTTTAGGTAAAGTCTGTGAAGTGACTGGTTTTGAGAAAAAAACTTTGTCTTATTCTTTAGGAGCAAACCGGGATTTTGGTAAAGATGAAATCTTTGACATAGTGTTTTGAACTGGTTTCTCCATAGATAAAGGCTTACAAAACTTAGTATTCACAGATTTTCCTAGTTCCAGAGTTCTCAAGTTTTGTTTTAATTCATCGATGATGAATTGTTATTCCTGATATTTGGTTCTCCAACTCGCATTCTCACGTTTAGTTTGAGTTCATGATTTCACTAATTCATTTATGTCCTTCTTATACTGAGAACGTGTCATGTTAAAAGAATTCAAAAGAGTTTATGTTCGTTTTGCAAATTCTCAATCTCTTTTTCAGACTTTAAGATTTTGAAGTTCAAAGACACATTCTTGTCATCAGGTTTTTCAACAGTTGATGCCCAGTTTTTCTCGAAAGTTGCCTTTTCCGCTTGGTTTTGTAATTCTAGTTCAAGATTGAGACTTTGAGTTTGACATCGTTGAAAATTACGTTCAATTTGAACAATTTGATATTCAAGACTATCCTGGACATCTTTTGAATATTTTAAAATTCGTGTATTCTCATTTTTCATTGTTTCATTTTCCAACTCTAATGCATGATAGTATGAAGGATCACAAGGATATAAAGCAGCATACATCACATTAGTAATCGTGACAGCTTCGAGGAGTCGGTCGATCTCATTTATAAAACATTTATTTTGCCATTTTGCATCCTGAAATTCCGTTTAAAACACATCAAAAACCTTTATCATCTCCTCTACTACCGTTATTAGTTCCGATTCAAAGTGAGTTATAGAAAGACGCAAGTGGTTAACAGTTGGCTTAACTTCATTTTTGAACATGTTTCGAATTTCTTTGAAATTGGGTGATTGAAAGTTTAAAGCAGTGACTTCCGTTTTTGTTGAAATTACTTGTTCAAGTAGATTTACGTCTTCTTTAAAATTTGTCACGTACCATTTAATTCGACTTTTTCTTGGCAATTCTGGTAATGGGTTTTGTTTGTTTTGAAAAAGACGCTTGGTCAGAACAATATCGGTTGGGGAGTAAGACAAAGACCATTGATCATCATCAATTTCACGTTTTGGCACAAAGTGCTCATAAAGAGAGATTAATTTTGAATAATCAATTGGTGGGTATTCAGCATGTTGTTCATCAGATCGACTCCCTTCGGCCCATTCCTCATATTCATCATCTTCATACTCATATATTTTGGATGATGAATCATAAAGACTAACAACATTATATAACCTAGGTTGGGTCTAAATGCCTTGTCTAAGGAAACGTGGATTTTGGTAACCAAGAGCAAATCTCTGTTTACCATCATAATACAGACGAGGCTCATGATTGAGCATGTGAATTGTTTGAATCGATTGGCCTGTTTTATAAATGATATTTTCAAGAGAATTTATTTTGTGTTGCAACTCGATCACTTCGTCTTGGTACTTGACGTGTCTCGTATTATACATGTTTATACCCTCAATATTATGTAAATTATATAGCTAAATACTCTTATAAAAAGAACTTTTGGTACTTAATATATGTATAAATATGCAGAGCTAATGATCTAAGGAAAGACACGATAAAGACGAGAAACTAATGATCAAAAGACTTAAGAGAAATAAAAAATGGTTTGGCAAAAGCACGCCGACCTTATGGAGAAAGAGCTCCGCTTACGGGCACCATTGATCAACTATGTACATACGAGTCAACACTGAAGTAGTCGAATTATGTTTGTTTGAGGCATTCTGGCCATATGATATAAACCTGAGTTTGTAATATATGTTCTTGAATCTATAAATTGTGTATTTGATATGTCCTTATTCGGTTTACTATCTCTTGTTTGGATTGGTCATTACAATTTTCAGAAGGTCGAAAGATGCAATTGTGTTGATTATTTTATGAATCGTCTGTCTATAACGAGTCATTGCTATACTTGTGAGAATTGGATAGTAGAACATTTGACAGCCCAGATTATGACATCTTTAAGGACTAATCTCACATCTAACGACTTGATTAGAGAAAATACATTCTTTATAATTCATACACAGACCACACTTTATGCACTTTATGTATTAAGGATTAAAGTCCGAAAGGATTCCTTCTTATGTCGAGTAGATATGATAGTTCTCATGACTACCCGTCATGTATTACTATTATGCTTTTTCTACGTACTCATTATATTACATTCTCTTGTTTATCTCATGTTGCTTAGCCTTGAGCAAACATATCTTTAATTAACTTGGTAAAACTTTCAAAAATCTTAAATCCAACAAAAAGCGATTTTAGTGATAAGTGACAATCATTGGAATCTAATTTTGTTAACCAACGTTGGTATGAGAAACACTTTCCTCCCTTGGGACGACCTGGTCTTACCTAAACCTTTACTATAAACGGGGGTTATACATTACCCGTGTGTTTTGTGTATTAAGGAATCGGTAGAACTAGTATTATAAATTTGAAGCTTTCGAAACACATCAAAGTTTTTGGCGCTGCTGCCGGGGAGGTTATTTTAGTTTATTTTATCAGTTTTGGTAAAAACGGTCGTTCGTTACTAAGTTTTCTTGCAACAATTTGGAAAAAATTCGTTTCTGAGTTCAAAAGCACGCAGGTTTTACAACCTAAAACCGCCGTACTTATCAGTTCAGTTAAAAGGATTAGTTGGATTTAATTTCAAAAAACCAAACAAACTTGTAAAATGCTATTTCTAGGTCTTGAGAACATGAGATTGATGTTTTTCTTGTTTTTATTACCTGAATTATTGCATATGTATAAATTGCACATTAAAATAAAAAACACAAAAATATTTTGCTTTCGTTTGTTATCTATTTGCTTAGAATTACTATATTGGATAGCTCTGATGGATGAAATGATTATTGCAATATGTTTTTAGCTGTTATCAGAACTTATAAGCTGCTATATAACTTATGATCAACCATCTGCTTAGCGCAGATGGCCACCGGCTGCCTGTTAAAGCTTGGGCTAATGCATGGCTTTAAAATGGCGCGGGTTCGACCCGCAACATGCACTTGGTACCATAGTTAGGCATTTCACAGGCTTCACACCTTTGCCGGGTAGGGGTGATGGGTACCTAGTAGGTACACGGACTTGAAATGGTTCCGCCAAATACCATATAACTTATGATCAACTGTCAAAACCCAGAAGCACGCCGGTGTTACTCTTTAGACCGCCGCACTTCTGGAAAAATTTAAACAAAACGACTAGAAAAACACGTAACCGCCGTACTTTTCTTAAAGTACGCCGAACTTTTCTGCAAAAATCCTTACAGAGGACTAAAATATATTTTTATATGATAAAAAAAATCCGTGTCTTGACTTACACAAGTTATATGAGACGGTTGGAGTTAAATTATGAGCTCATAACTTATTTGACTAACCTATTAATGTTTCACTTGATGTTTTTGCACATTTTAGCTATTTTAGCCATGGATCAAAACAATAGGCTAGGGAAGAAGTTAGCCAAGGAGAACAACTGTGGTTGCCGAATGAGTCACTCGAGAGTAGTGGTAATGCGAAAGGAAATGACACTTGGGTTACAACTGATAGAAAAACTAAGGAAGAAATTAAGGTTTTCACCATCTATAGGATGGCTGATGAAGAGAAGGCTGGGGGAAAATATATCACTCCATGTTATGTGGAAGGATTATATGCATATGATGGGATCTTGGATCTTGACCTGAATAAAAACTTGATTTCCCAAGAATATGTGGTAAAACTCAACTTGAAATATAAGGTTCTAAGAAATGGTGACAAGAAAATTGATAAGAAGTAGCATATGAACCTAGTAGGGGAGACTGAGGATGACTCTATTGAACATACCAAAGGATATAACTAAGAGTTCTATGTAAATCCTGAAGAGGATGATGTGAACCATGTGTAATCCTAGGGAGACCATTCATGGAAAAAACCAGAAGCATTGTTAACTACCAGTTAGGGGTAATCACTCTTTGGGCAGGATTGAGTTTAGAAGACAAGGAACAAGATGGAGTAGTGATTAATACCTCTGATTTTGAAACACACCCAAAAATCCCTAAATCACCAGAATTTCCAAACTACATTAACACCAAAAGGAAACCTTCTGGATCATATAAACTGAGTGACATAATGTCACCAGACCATTTCAGTGCCTGAAAAACCAGTGCCATGGGAAATGGAGTTGAAACAATACTCCTCTCTTAATTTTGTTCTATGTTTATTTTGTCACTTTTTGCATAAAACTGTATCTCAAGCATATGTTTGATGATGTTATGCCTCTTAATGAGATGAATGAATGTTTATTATAATGCTTATGTGTTTGAGTAGTTTTTAGTTTTCGTTTCTACCATTTTCTAGGATTTTATAGCAGACTGATAAGAAAATTGCATAAAAAAAACCCGCCGAGCTTACACCTAGGGTCGCCGCTCTTTTTTAGCGAGGGAACGCTTATATAACTTAAACATATGTCATTTTCACAAAACACAAAAAGGGAAAAACACACACAACCTAAAAAAACCGACGGTGTTTCATACGATCAAAATTCTTGCAAACAAACTTTCACAACCGAATCTAACTTCAAAACACAATGAGGGTAAGTTTTTACACTTGTGTTTAATCTTTCTAAATTTTTAGGGTTTTTAATAATCATAAACCTAGGGTTTGCTATGAATGACTGAATTATGGTATATGGTGCTTGATTACTTGCATATATATGTGTGATTTACGTTTCCCCTATGTTTATTTGCACTAAACTGTGATCATTAGAATCTAGGGTTTGTTACCCAATCTTAGGAAATTGCCTTAAAGAAATATGTTGATCAATAACTGTTATGTTGGCCTAAGATGTTAGGAAGCTTTTGCACTACATTTAGAATGATCTCATAACACTTTTTAAAGATTTTGTAAAAATTTATAAAATCATTGGCGAAACTAGTTCTAGTAAGTTATAACTGCCTTAAACTACTTTTATGAGAACTTGAAGATACCTACTAGCTATTTGGTAACTTTGTGCTAAGTATTTGGATGTTTAGTTGCGTTAAAAATAGTTCTCGAAAAACAAAACAGAGCACTCTTGTGCAGGGCACATAAAACCGCTGGTCTTTTTGGCCAAGACCACGAAGCTTTTTGAAAAAATGGCCAAACATAAACTTTTTACCCAGAAAAATTTCACTTAACCGCCGGTTTTTTTAGTCAAAACCGCCACTTTTTCTAGAAATATTTATTTACAGAATGCATGAAACTTGCTTAGTTTTTTACATATGATATGTTTATGCTTTCTAACCACTAATCTTACTTGTTTGTGATTGTTTAAGACTAAGAATGAATCAAGTCAGGATGAGGAGGCTGGATTTTCCAAGAGAAAAAGGGAAAATATCACTCTTGATGAAATGATAATGCCACAAGTTACAAACCCTCACTTGCTGTGGCCAACCTGCAATTCAAAGTCTATAAGGGATTATAATAAGGTTTTGAGCAGGTTTTACCAAAAGAGTCCATACACTCCTTACTTGCTGAATTGGGAGGTTTTGAATAAAGCTGGTATTGCAGAAGAGATTGAGGAGATGTTAACTATTAGGTTGGTGAATGCTGAGGATCCTGATGATGAGCTTTCTGTTTCTGAGCCTTGGAGGAATGTGTTTGATATTAGGGAGAATGTATACAAAGAGTTATGTTTGGAATTCTACTCAATCTTTAGCTTTGATGAGATAGTAACTTATGAGAACTTGATGACCGAGAAGAGCATTTTCTTTAGGCTTGGAGGTAATAAGCTATCTCTAACTCTTGCTAGATTTGTTGTGGCTCTAGGGTTGTATAAGGAGCCTGAGTTAGAGGAAGACTATTTTGAGGAGTACTTTAATAGGGGAGTGAGGAATGAAATCATGATCACCAACACAGCCTTGAATGATTTCTGGTCAAGGGTAAGCACTGAGGAGAGTTTGATTCTTTCTAGGAGTGTGGTGGCCACAATTAGAAGGAATATTCCCAAAGAACCACAGGATTTGATAAAATCCAAAAGATTGAGTGTTGGTTGTTCAGTTTGTTTGAAAAGAAGAATGAGGGAGAGTATGCAAATGTTGCTTGGGTTGTTGCACACTAGCTGAAGAAAAAAATGGAGTGGCAGTCAAGGGGACAGCCACTTGATGTGTGGACATTTGATAACAAGATTGGCTAAGAGATTAAAGGTTTTTACTAAGGAAAACATGGGGACTTACTCTGCTCCCACAGCTTACAAAGCCTTTGATCATGTGACTTTAAGAGATCTATTGGATGATAGAGGTAAGTTGAAGCCTGATATGTAATATCTCGTAATTTACCCAGTCATTAATTAATGTTAAACTCGAAGTAATTCAATTTGAATGTTTAATTAACCCTTTTTACGAGTTAAATTTTTTTATTATAAATATAATACATCTACGAATTTTATTCGTCAACCATTATGCGACGTATCTCACATTTCACCTCGAACGGCTCATACGCGTATCGACACCAAACTTATTGGCGGGTTAATCAAACCCGACAATTTATTTGGGCCTTTGTGAGCCCGTAGCTACAGCAACTACACACTTCCTTTTTCTTTTGGCTTGACTCAACCCAACGCCTTATAACTCCCTTGGGCTTTGGCCCGTTCCTAACACAAATCAGACCCACCCCATTACTTTGCATTGGGCTTAAGATCACACTCGTCCAAACCCAACCAGTTATATACTTTTCTTTTGTTGTGGCCTGGTACTACACGAACACAAACCCACACCATGGACCAACACATTTAAAACGCAAAAACATATACATATTACAATTCATAAACAAAAAAATCCAAAACCCTAGATCCTAATTACATCAAGAGTACACTCTGTTCGCTACTAAATCCTTTAACCATTGAATAAACTTAATAATCTCTAAAGTCAACTAGCATGAATGTTTGTAAATATTCACTCTTGTTTTTCCCATGCACATCGACAGACAAGGACGAACTAGACAAAGTCAACCCCTAACACACTAATACTTTCTATAATAAATCAATACCCTCACCTTTCACTCAACATAAAAACTGAACAACAAAACTCTCTCTATCATCCCTTAATATTCGACAGTAGCAAAAGAAAGAAGAAAAAGAAAACAAAAACTAAACAAAAACAAAGCTCATTGTCCCTTGTGTTACTGTCGAGCCACAACAGAAAAAGGAAAAAAAAGTTAGTTCAAGTTATAGGCCTTCTAGCGTCTAGAAGTCGTTTTGGGTTAGCTTAAGGAGTCGGGATTAAGCTCGGGTTCTCATTTGTTCTCGTTCATAGGCACCTTCGTATCCCGTCACCACTTTTTTTTTGGTGTCGTAAGTCTCCGAACCCATTTCAATACGTAGCATAGTTTAGTTTCATTGTTAAGTTTTCATGTCGTACGTAACACATTAAAGTTTCTAAACTTATTACTCGTTTCACCAATGTCATATACAAATTGAACCTAAACAAACTTAATATACCATAATAACTCGTGTGGTGATTTAGAGTTACTTAACACTTGAAAACTTTTAAGATGACAAGAGAAAGCTCGTTTATATTTGATTCAAAATTCGACATACACCTACGAATATATCAAACTCATACACCCACTATGAACGAATAAAGACATAAAGAACTATGAATCTAAACTTAAGTATTGGCTCTCGCGGACAAGTTCCTACTCGTATTATTACTTATCGATGGTCTTATATACTAGTTATAAAACTCTTTTCTAATCGGGTTATATAAACCCAACTCGAACCTTAAGGGCCATAAGACCCAACCCGTTAACAAATGCTTATAAATAAGCTAAACGATGTAAAAATGTTTATTCGAAACTTAAACGAATTTTTTCTGAACGCTACACAAAAATTTGGTTAAGCTTGCTGTAAAACTCATTTGAAAAGATAAAACACAAACAAAATGCATGCAACACTACTTACTGAGATTGAAAATTTATAACGAATATATACTAACTTTTCTTAAATATTAGTTGATTTTGCTATAAACTTTGTAAGACTGAGAGAATATATACTATAAATAATAAAATACCTACAACTCAAATAATATTTGGAAAACCATTATTTTTGAACTTTAAGCATTTACCACACAAGCATCGATGATACAACACTTAAAAGAGTTTTCAACTTATTAGATCGTTTCACATCGAGTCCTAAAACCATGAACCTAGGACTTGCTATATATATCTAGGTCGCATGTTGGAGCCGTTCACTTACATCATTTGATATTTCTATATCTGACTACTATACTGCTGAGGTGAGTTCATAGCCCCACTTTTATATGTTTTACAATTTCTCGTGGGGGAGATACATGCTATAAACTGAGCAAAATACTTTTACAACTGTATGTTATTCCTGATCTTATTATTGCCTACGTATCACTATTGCCAAAAGTCCCTTACTATGATGAACCATTAATCACTGCGAGTGGTCGCGAATACTGTGGATAGATCTATTAGGGATGACGACCCCGTTTGTGTTGACCTGTATGGTAACCGAGTGCACTATATTTGAATTGCTATAGGTAACTGCCAATTACCTACTTGAGGGGATTGTCACTTTGTCATTTTTATGATACAACAGTTAACGAATTGGTGTCATGAGCTTAGTGCAATAATATTGTTTTATTTACTGATACTCGTACTTCGAAGCCATTATCAACCATATCTTGTGCTCCATTACTTAAACTTTAAACCTATGAATTTCACTCAACAATTTGTTGACATTTTAGCATGTTTATCTCAGTTAACTAAAGGGCATAAATGGCACGAAGTTGGCACTGTACCCTTTTGGATGGCGTCTAATAATATTATCATTCATTACAAACTTATCGATATCTTTTGTGAAACACGAACTATTTGAAATCTCTTTTGTAACTTCGAATATTAAGTTTTCAGTAAATGATAATGACTTTTAAAGTGTCTCTTTTGAGTAGTTTTCTATGATTATGACTGTCATCTAAGAAGTAATACCCCAATTAGCCTTCCGCTGCTATGTTGAAATTTGTTGGGTGTTACAAATTGGCATCAAAGCCATGGTTATAGACAACCAAGTGGTTTTCAAAACACTGGACCATTTTATACCTTACTACCTCATGCCCTCCGTACCTACACTTTACCAATATCATGCATTGAGATTTGCTTAACAGATGATGCATAACTATCTAATTGATCCCAGCAATATACTTGATCGAATCCCTTAGCTTGTAAAGGTTTAGTTATCTTAGAGAAATCCAAAACAATTAAGTATAGAAACTGTCTTGAAGTATATCAAACACAATGCGGAATCTTGTATTTGAACTTAAGAAGAACTTTATATTGAACAAACAGTAAACAATGAATATCAAACAAAACACTTCAATATTATTAATAATAAGAATACTCAAAAGTATTAGGGTTTACAACCTTGAAGTATATATAAGAATCGTATGTGTAATCTCTCTGTGTATATTGTGTATCTCTATGCCCTAGGACCTCCTTTTATAGAATAAGGAGTTCTAGTCGGTTTACAATTACTTGTTATACAAGATAAATCTCTATAGAATCTTTTCTATACTTATCTAGACAAACTATACATAATAACCGACTCTAATACTCTAGCAACACTAATAATGCATCAGCAGCACTAACTCTTTGTTCAAGTAGCATTAACTTAGTACTAGCAATACTAAGTTTCCTTCTAGCAGCATTAACTACTTAGAGTATTTTTCCTTGAAGTCTGTCAGCAGTCTTAATATACTCTAGAAGTCTTAACTTATATAAGCACCATTAACCATCATAACTAGCAGCAGTAATGACTTGTAATATTTTTCTTGTAATCCCTGAGCAGTCTTAACATCATGAAAGTAGCAGTAACTCAAAAAGCCTTTAAAACCCAACAATCCTTCCCTAAACTTGATATTTTCCCTTAAAATCATCAAGTTTCAATCTAAGCTTAAACCTTCACCAGGAGGATGCTTCCAAACACTTCAATGTTCATTCTTCAGTCTTATAATAAACCAAATAAGCTCATCTTCCATACTGTCATTCATTCCATATTCCATTTGAAGCCTACTTTCAAGCATCTTACATAATGTAGTTTTTGTGAGTGGATACTTCTTTTCCACCAACATGTAGATATGCATAGCATCCATTGTCAACTCATAAAGTCCACATGTATCTATTAACCTCCAGCTTATCACCTTCTGGTTATAGAAAGGTCTTCTCCATACTTCATCTTCTACATGAGGTTCAAAGATATTCTTCAAATCACACCACAAAACATGATCTTGATCAGACACAGGTTGCTTCAATGGTCTCGTTGGTCCATAATTTTCCTTAACAAGCATACAAAGAGTCTCCAAATCCTCTCTGTTAAAGCTTATTAACATCTAATTAAACCTGAAGAATATATAAAACTTTCCATCAGCTCTTTTGATTTCATATACTATTTTCCTTATGCCCTCTTTATATATTCTCCAACCAACAATATCTGAAAGTTTTGTAGACAAAGGTACAGCAGCAATAGTTGGCTCTTCATCATCATCAGGAACCACTGTTATATTGCTTAGTATCTTCTTCTGCACCTTTGTCATCATCAGTATCTTCTTATGTCTGCTCATTAATTCTCTGCTTCTTGCTGCTATCAGGTTCTATATCATCTCCTATTTTCTTAGAACCTCTTACCACCTCATCTTCATTTATAGCAATGAAAGTATTTACCCTCTTGAATACCTTGTCAAAATGATCTTTTATCTTTTCAAAACTAAGATTCTTCAACTTACTAGGCTTCCAATTATCCATGTTTTTCAGGTATGCACTCATTACTTTTCTTTGTTCAGCTTTGGTGGGTGGTTTGTTTCTCTTTGCTTCAGTCCTTTTTTGAGCAAAGAAATTCTTTCTCTTGGCCAATAATTCCTTGAAGAGCTTTGATTTTTCTTCTAAGGATAGCTCTTCCTGTTCATCTTGCCACATTCTCTGTCCTAACATGTGGTCTGCTTCACACTTTGCTTGTATGTCATCCTAGGAATTTATTTCTGCAAGGCTAGCCTTTCTTAGATCTTCATCATCATACTCTTCTTTTTGTTTTTGTAGCTATTTCTTCATCTAAGAGCATCTGCTTTGTCTTTGAATGAGATTTCTCCACAGGTTCTTCAATTAGAATTCTCTTGTCTTTGCCCTATGAAGGTGGTTGTGATTGTGTGGGTGTTGTTGGTATGGGTTCTTGAATGACAATGCCTTTAACTGGTGGTTTTGATGTCTTCAATTCAGTTATGGCTTGAGCTAAAACAGTTTCATCATTAATCAAATCAACACTAGCAGCAGAAACTGTTTTTGTACCAGTAGCATTAACATTTTCATCAGTAGCACTAACTGGTACTTCAGCAATATTATCACCATCACCTATAGCAGCATCAAATTCAGTATCCTCCCCTGCAACCATGCTCTCATTCCCCCTTTGTTTTGTAGCATCCTCTCTTAACACCTTGGGAACATCTGCAGAACTAGAAGATTCCACCCTTTGAACTGTACCCACCTTTTTCAATCTTTTAGGCTTATGGGTTCTTGACCTTTGTACCCCTTCTAGAAACCTAACTCTTCTCTTCAACATTTTAATTTCATCCCCTTGAGAAGCAGCTGTTTGTTGAAGGTCAAAAACCTGTTCTGACAGTTTAGTACAAGTAGCCATCAATTCATTTATAAGTTCAATACTACCCTCAGCACTTCGGAGTGTGTTACCTCTCCCGAGTGGTGCATCATTGGGTGAGTTAGGCATAGCCTTAGACCTAGCCTGAGCATCTACACCCCCCATATTTTTTGGTTGGCTGGGACCTTCACCTGAATCAGTTTCATGGCAACTGGATTCATTAGAAGTTGCCTTAGATTGGGTCTTACTTATGTTATCACTGTCCTGATCTGCATCTAAGCTAGTAGTAGTAATGGCAGCCCTTTCTAAACTGTGACCCCTCTCCTCATGCACAGCCTCATCTGCAGCCATACTAGCACTAGCCTGAGGTAGCTGAGTGCCCTTTTTGGTGAACCTACGGGTATAGGTCTTTTGAGTTATGGATGTGGATGGTAAAATTATGGGTGTGTGATGGGTATCAGCTGGGATTGCTGAACCTTCACCCTAAGTTTGACCTAGTTCCAACATTGTTTGAAACAATGGAGTAACTATGCCTGAAAAACCCTTTCCCTCTCTCTTCATGTTAGCAAAAATCTTTTTAATATGAGAGAGAGAGCAGGATAAACCTTGTTATGGACCTTCTTATTTGTAAATTGTTTTTCCATAAGAAGTAGTAAAAACCTTGGATATAAGTAGTATTTGTTTGAAGAACTATCCAAGCCCTTAACCACACTATCAAAAATTAATTTTGAAAAAATTGAATCTTTGATTTTGAGCCATGTTACCACTGAACTCATTCCAACCAGTAGTCTTTGGACTAAGACACTGTAAGATAGTGTGTATTAAGAATTTCCACTGTGGAGAGAAGGCACCTTTTAAAAATTTTAAAGAATTACTTTGCCTTTCATACCCCATCAGTGCAAGGTTTTCAAAAATTGTAGAATTTGGAAGACTTTCAATACCTTCAGCATCTGCTAGACAAAGAACATCCGTAACAGAAGCCTCAGTAATGATAATCTTCTGCCCATCCACAAGGGCATGTATGTGTACTTCCTCATAAATAGTTTTGACCTTAGCAGTAGCACAAAACTGTTTGATGTTGGAAATATATAAGGTAGGATTTACTGTTAACGCATACTTTATATGAGTAGCATTAAGAAAATATATGATTTCAGTAAAACCTTCACTTTCTCTGGGTTTTTTCAAAAATGCAATCATGTTATGTTGGTCTTCAAAAGATAGAGTCGACATTGTGAATTTTGAAAAATTTTGGTAGAGATTTGCTAGGATTTGCAATTAATTGATGAAAAACGTGTTAGGGTTTATGTTTGAGAGAGTTTTCATCGGATAAAAACACTTGTGTGAATGATTGAAGGATATAAACCCTTAATCGTTCATATTTATAAAACAGTACCCTTCACTCTCAAACATAGCAGCAGAAACCTAGCAGCACTAAGTTAGGCTTAGCAGCACTAACTTATGCCTAGCAGCACAAAGTCAGTTTCCACTCCAAACAACTTAATATTCAGCATTCCATCACATTTCTCTGCTTATCCATCAAAAGATTAGTCCTCAAAACACAAAAACACAAACATAACATAATGCACAATAATCACATCATCATTTATACTTAGCAGTACTAACTATAACTGGCAACATTAACACAGCAATACTAAGTAAACAAGCAACATTAAGTATACTTAGCAGCAGAAACAATTTATTGACCTAATAACAATACTAATCCTTATAAAACTTTAAAAAAACACAAAGAGATAAGAATTTTCATAGATTTATCATTCCAATACTGACAACCAAAAATTGAAATCTACCCACACCAAAAGCTTTTGTGAGCAAATCAGCAACATTATTATCAGTATGAATTTTAACAATTTGAATTAATTTCTTTTCATAACAATCTCTTATAAAATGATGTCTTATCGCAATATGTTTTGTTTTTTAGTGATAAACAGGATTTCTAATAATGCACATAGTACTGCTATTATCAATATATATTTTTGTATGCATAAAATTGTACTCATAATCCAGCAATTGATTTTGAATCCAGAGCACTTGTCCACAGCAACTTGAAGTAGCCACATACTCGGCTTCTGTTGTGGAATTTGCAACCACATTTGGTTTCTTGCACTGCCATGAAATTAACCTGCACCCTAGAAATTGATAACCTCCGGTTGTTGATTTTCTATCCAAGCTAGCTCCAGCATAGTCACTATCAGTATATGCAACCAAGTCAAAAGGTGATAAAACTTATGCACGCCATCTACAAGTTCTTAGGACCGGTTAAGCTCAAGGTTGATTAGATCTTATACCTAGGATAACACAAAAACAAAGATAGATACGCAGCGGAATAAATCAAAGAACAATGTTATTGTAACAAGGTTTTTCATTCATAATCTTTCACATACACGCCCTAATTCTAGATGATCAATTCTAGAACGGATATCTAACTATATCAGGATTCAAACGATTCTTAAGGCGAAACCAACTAAACCCTAGACGTTTGTAACACCCCCAAAATATCGCAGTGGAACGATAGTGTCAATGGGGTGCTACTTCATAATATAAAGCACAAGGTATAGAAAACGACCTCTAAATGAGACGTTTTGAAAAGTTACCCTTCGAATTATTTAAATCAGAGTTATTACAAGAGGTTCCAAAGTATATGATTACATAAACGTTTTCAAAATGTATCGAATGGTAAAGGATAAAGGCACAAGTCTCCCAAAATATGCAAATGACTCAAAGATCCAAGCATCCACTATCGCCTTACTAACTTGAGATAAACATGCTAAAAAGTGTCAACCAAAGGTTGGTGAGTTCATAGACTTTAGTTAGATTGTAAGCCTTCAAATAATGTTTCCTCAGCAAAGGTGTTATAAATCCACTCAGTTCCAAGTCCCGCCAATACAAAACTTGCAACCTGTGTGTTTACAACCCACTGCTAAAATATAGTATAAGTAGGACATATGTGCATACGATATATATGAGCACTTAATGTAATGAATAGCAGCCAACTGAACCTCATGACAAGTTTAGGTAAGTTTCAACAAGAATACTGGATTATATTCACTCAAGGCCATGAATCGGGGACCAAGGGTGGGGGCGTAAGCCCGATAGTTACTATCTATACCTCTCCAACGACTCCATCCAGGAGTTAAACAGTTGCTAAAGAATAAAGCGTATCATAATAATTGTAACACATTAAGGTACATATCGTAACTACACATCATGTCCAAGAGTATAAAAAGTATAGCATTGCGTGAGAGTATAAATGTTCTGAGTATTTGTAGAAGTCAAAGCAAGAATTTAAACATGTATCTACCCCAAAGAGTTTATAATATATTTAGACAAGTAAAAGTGGGGCTATGACTCACCTCAGCTGTAGTAGTCAAGGTAATGTGATGTCAAATGTAATACGGGAACGGCTCCAACACACGACTTGCATAATAGGGAAGTCTGAGATTTTGATGGTTTAAGATTGGCTTAACGCGAATAATGATTGTAGAAAAGTATCGGATAACGAATTGGTTTGTTAGGAGAATGTATGATATGCTTAAAATGCTTAAAGTTCAAAAATAATATTATATATAATATTATCTTGTTTTTATGTTTATTGAATCCGTAGGTATCGTTTCCTTGAAAGTTGGTGAATGATATGTCATGTTATTTGTTAGAAATCCGTTATATATATATATATATATATATATATATATATATATATATATATATATATATATACACACACACACACACACACACGTAACGTATTTTAAATAAATCCCACGAATTGTAAAAATGACTTTAGGATAAGAATGTATAAAACATTTTATGTGGATATATATATATATATATATAATATAGTTGCTAAATGGTCCTTAAAGTTATATGAAATTTACACTTTAACCCTAACGGTGAAACTTTTACACCGTTAGTCCAAGGTTAGATTATAATTACATTTTTTGTCCAAAATATTCAAATATGACATTTTATCACTCCTGGTTACTGGATATTTATTTTCTACCCTTAACTTATCAAAATGGCAGTTTGATACTAATTTATGTGAATGTTACAATTTTAACTTGAGTTGCATAATATTTTGCATTTTTAGTCCAAAAATCACAAATATATGAGTTTAATATTTCCGAGAGTTTCATAAGCCTCAAACAGCTTATTTAAGTTTATAAATCTTCTTATTTCATAAAAACAGCTTATTTTTAGCTTATTGGGCCTTAAGAGCTTTTAAAACAAGCCCGTTAAGCTTTAACAATCCAATGGGTTTCAAATTCATTTAGGCTTGATTTTGGGCTTATAATATAGTCTTATTAACTTGTCCAAACTACTTATTCAAAATTGCTTATTAAGAGCTTAGTGGGCTTTAAGGCCCACTCGATAAATATGTATTGTTTTAAGACTGTTTCAAGGGCGATTGCTTATGGGTTCGAAAAGGTTTTATAAGAGCTTATTATAGGAGCTTATGTGTACTGCTTATTAGTTTACCTTATGGAGAAATAGGTTGGGTAATTTATTCGACAGGTTACTCGTATAAAAAGGATTTTAAGGGTCGATTCCTAGTCGACATAACCAAAAGGTCCAAAATGATTTATATGACTAATAAGCGTTCGATATGCAGTATAGGTTCAAAATAGGTCTCGTTAACTATTTATACGATGAAATAAGATACGAATGAGTATAGTATTTTATTTCTAGCCATCCATAGAAATAGTAGGTCATATATAAACGAAAAATAAATAACAAGAAATAGAAATTATAACTAGAAAGCTTGAAGTGATGTCGTATGAAATAATAACGTGCATGATCAATTGAAAACCATAAGTATGTATTAAAAAGGGTTCGAATGACTTACTACATCAAAAATGGTTGTGAGAAAACGTTGAAATGAACTAGGGATCGAAAGTTATGCACGTTACTTGGTAGAACTATCATAAAAGAATCGAGATCAAGCTTGTATGTTGGAAAAATGGAACGAATGACTAGAACTTGGTCCTTTCTTCTTCGAATGAACTCGGCAGGAGAGAAAAGACTTAGGAAAATATTTGTGATATATGTTTTGAGTGAATGAGTGTGTGTGAGATTGTATACGAGTATGTATACGCATGGACTAGTATATAATGTATTTTAAACACAAGTTGGTGATTGATTCCGAGTAGATGAGATAAGGGTAATCAAAATAGGCTAGGCACCCAGGTGGTTTAGATATTAAGAGAGGTGTGAGAGTGTTTCTGTTTAGAGAAGGTAAGGGATCAAGTGGCATGTTTCAAAATATTGTATTCGACACATTACAAGTCCATACGACTTGTTAAATTTGACCAAAAGTCTAGGAAACATATGGTGAGGCTTGTGGAAATCGTTTTCGACTAGGCAACACCCAAAGGCTTAGGTAAAATTAGGTTTAGTCAATTTGGTTAACATTCGAATGAGTTTGAACATATGTCGAAGTGAGTTAGCTTTAGGGTTCGTTTAGATAGCAAACATTCGAATCAAGCATTATGAATTGCCAATCCTAAATCTTTGAAGTGTGGAGATTCGAACCATGTGAAATGTGGTATGACTTATGTGTCAAAACCTGGAATAAGGGAGGCCAAGTAAATGTATGTTGGATCGATTAAGAATAAAAGAAAAATGAATTTTGGGTTTGAATAGTTGTGGGTTTGAATAGCCTGTTGGGCCGAGAAATGTATAACAAGGAGTTGTTTGGTTTTTATTCGTGTATTGGATTATCGTGGTGCCTGTGTGAGCTCATTTCAAAATATTGTGAATCACGTAACAACGTTATTGATTTTGTTGTAATATAATAAACAAAATTTTTTAATTTTGCTCGTAAAAATGATTAGATGAACTGTAATGATAGATTACTACTTGATTAACATTTACAAATGATTGAGGAATTTTACAGGTTGCTACAATGTTTACATGACAAACGCCTAGACACACACGACACTATTTAGTCGACTACATATTTTGTGCACACAAAACAATACATCCCATGTCCTCTTTATATATTAGAGGATTAGGGTTTACAAAGGAAATAAAGTAAATACAGACTAAATCTTTTTAACAATTAAGAATATCTTCTAAATCTTCAGTCTTTGTAGATTTCCATAAAGTCATATTTAATCCTTCTTGTTTTCATTCTTCTTGTTTTATCTCATCAAATCAATAAACCCAACAATCTTTCCCTATTTGATGATGACAAAACAACCACAAATCTTGTACGAACTTCCCTAGACGAAGTAGAGAAGTTGAGATAATAAAATATCACCATGAATGAAACAATCTTCCCCTTAAGTCTTGATTTCCTTTGTACTTCCATGTCATGCTACCACAACATCTCTTCCCCTTTTTGTTATAATCAAATAGGGAATGTATGCAACTATGATCTTGACCACCAAAAATCAATATCATACTTCTAATCTAAGCCTTCCAATGTTTTGAATTACCCACCATTACGCATCATAAGTTATAAATGAATTCGAGCAGTAGAAACTTCAACTAGCAGTAGTAATAATAATAAGTAATAAAGATCAAAAACTTCCCCTCGAGTGGTGCATGAACATCAAATGATTCTTTAAATCTGTAGGCTCTGTGTAATGATCACTAATTAAGAAAACTATGTATTACCAACTTGATGCTGAAGTAGAACAACCCAAACGTGTGTCTTATATCTTGTACTATAGATGTGACTTCGAATGTATACTCAAAACCGAGGTATAGGGAGACCGCAATCTCTTGACAATAATCCTCATCTTCAATGAGACACTGAGCACAATAACGTAATTCCTTAAAGTGATAGCAAAACCATCTTGCTAGATTTGTCAATTCTTCAACACAACATGAACGCACGAACAAGTTACCTTCTGCTAAAAGGTATGATAAAACACAAACCTGTGAAACTCCACTTCAACTTCAAATAGGTGATAAAAACTTTTCTTCGTAATCAATTAAACCAAATAATAACAAGCCTTTATAATCTGTTAAGAACCAAAAACAAAACATCTTCTGTTTGTCCAAAAACCATTACGTGTGTGTTGTACGAGATCTCTAAACCAACCGAGTACCAAATCTGCCCTTTGTCTGATATCTGACAAAGCTGGAAGTACTAACAATATATCGAACATTATTAACTTTCCAAACCCAGAAGTATTAACGAGCAGTACTTATATTCATTCGAACAGTACTAAATTTGATTTGCCAACAGTATTAAGTAACAACGCAGCAGCACTAATTCTTCTCAGCTAACAATATAAATCAATAATGATCAGTACCACGATGATATAAGTAGTACGCATACATACTTGTTAGCACCAACTCATAAACCTTTACTGAAAGCAGCAATATATACATGGACAATACTCAATCATCAACAACCAGTACTAAGTCAATAAAGCTCAGCAGCACTATGAAACCCTATCGTGCACTATGAAACAATAGCAGTACTAACGAGATACAATAGCAGCATTAAAAATATGCTAGCAGCATTAACCACATGCTAGCAGCATTAACCTAGTGAACGCAGTACTAACCAAAATATGGAGCAGTAGTAAGCAGTAATAAGTAACGGCTAGCAGTACTATTCGTGTAGAAGCATTATTAATGTCAAAGCTAGCTGTAGTAAGTTCGAATATATAGAGCTTACCAGTACATACTGACCATACATCACAACCTGATCATAACAGCTTTAAAGTTACCCTCGGCTTCATCATCTGCCCTTGTGTTGAATAGCCACGATCAACATAAACCTTAGAACGAATCCAAATCCATAGCCTCTCATCAGGCTAACGTCCAACAGTAGTAATCGAATCATATAATCTTCTAATCCAAGTAGCATCATCAATAAACCATGAATCTGACAATCACAAACTTAGTTTCTTTTATAAACGAATTAGGGTTTATAAAAACCCTAGTTATACCAATTCTCCTTGAGCTACGTTCTGAAGATTATTCACTGTAATATTGAATTAGGTTTTGGTGAAAAACCATAATTCATTGATTTTGTACATGAACGACCAAAAACCATAGTCTTGAAAAACCAAAGTTGATTCTGCTTATAGCCCTTCAATATATGTCGACTTAAAGAGAATACCAAAATAAGACTTTAAAACTTATGTCGACCTTTTAGAACAGAATATACCACCAAAACAGTATATCGACCATTAAACCCTAAGCAATATTCCAACTTTTAATAAACTACAGACTCGACATCTTTTCATCACTAAACAACGACACCAAAAACACCTTGTAATCCCATATATCACGAGCTCACAATCTATGATACCACCTGATAAAACTTATGCACGTCATCTATAAGTTCTTAGGACCGTTTAAGCTCAATATTGATTAGATCTTATACCTAGGATAACACAATAACAAAGATAGATACGCAGCGAAATAAATCAAAGAACAATGTTATTGTAACAAGGTTTTTCATTCATAATCTTTCACATACACGCCCCAATTCTTGATGATCAATTCTAGAACGGATATCTAACTATATCAGGAATCAAACGATTCTTGAGGCAAAACCAACTAAATCCTAGACGTTTACATGACAAACACCAAGACACGATACTATTTAGTCGACTACATATTTTGTGCACACAAAACAATACGTCCCATGTCCTCTTTATATAATAGATGATTAGGGTTTACAAAAGAAATAAAATAAATACAGACTAAATCTTTTTATCAATTAAGAATATCTTCTAAATCTTCAGTGTTTGTAGATTTCCATCAAGTCAGATTCAGTCCTTTTTTTCATTCTTCTTGTTTTATCTCATCAAATCAATAAACCCATCAATAGGTGAATCTTTTGGATACCAAAGGCCCAATTTGGGTTGACCTTTCAAATATCTAAAAATTCTTTTCACAGCATTAAGACGTGAAACTTTTGGTGTGACTTGATATCTGGTACAGGCACACACTGCAAACATAATGTCAGGTCTTGAAGCTGTAAGATATATCAATGATCCAATCATTGATCTATATAAATGGACATCAACTTCTTCACCATCTTCATCTTTGAGCAGGGGCTTGGAAGTTTCCATTGTTGTCTTTGCAGGCTTCACATCAGTAAACCCAAACTTCTTCAAAATTTCAGCCACATACTTATCTTGACTGATAAATATGTCATCCTCCTTTTGCTTGACTTGTAACCCTAAGAGGAATGCTTTTTCACCCATAGAACTCATCTGAAATCTTTCATGCATTAGCTTCTCAAATTCAACACATAACACCTTGTTTGTTGATCCAAAGATAATATCATCAACATAAACTTGAACTAGTAAGATATCAACTTTGTGTCTTCTGATAAACAAATTTTTGTCAATCTTCCCTCTACAAAAACCATTACCCAACAAGTATGTTGACAATGTGTCATACCAAGCTCTGGGAGCTTGATGTAAACCATATAGTACTTTCGCCACCTTGTAAACCTTGTCAGGAAAATTAGGATCTTCAAAACCAAGTGGTTATGAGACATAAACTTCTTCTTTAATTGTCCCATATAGAAAAGCACTTTTCACATCCATTTGATACACTACAAAGTCTTTGAATGAAGCATAAGCCAAGAATAACCTTATAGCTTCAATTCTTGCAACTGGAGCAAATACTTCATCATAATCAATACCTTCTTGAGTGTATCCTTGAGCTACTAACCTTGCTTTGTTTCTAATCACAATGCCTCTTTCATCCTTTTTGCATCTGAAAACCCACTTAGTACCAATTGCCCTCTTCCCATTAGGCAAATCTACCAGAGTCCAAACTTCTTGAAGCTTGAATTTTAGAAGCTCTTCTTGCATAGCCTCCACCCAGCTTGGATCCTGTAATGCTTTATCAGCATTCTTGGGTTCTATTTGTAATAGAAAACAAGCAAACAGACAGTTTTAAAGGTCTTTGTAACTGTTTCTCTGATGAAGGGATCTAGCAAAGAAACCTTGTTCCTTGAAACCTTTTATCATTCTTCTTGTTTGAACAACAGATTGTGGCTCTCCAATGATTTATTCCTTAGGATGATTTTTGTGAATTCTTGTAGATGGAATAGGACTGACAGAAACTACGTCTTCCATATTGGTTAAGTCAGCCTCTACACCAAGTACATTATCATCAGTATCAGGATATATGTCTTCCAATGGAGGCATGTTTAGATCATCTGGATAGTCATCATCATCAAAAGATATGCCTTCCTTGTCAACAACATTAACACTTGGCTTAGCAGTATTAATAGAGTTAGTACTGCTAGTGTTATTTTCTTCATTGGCAACATTATCTGATACATCATCCTTTTTTTGTTCATCAGTCTGCTTTTCTTCATAAATCACTTTATTATCATCAAAAGATTTTACACCATCTTCTTTATCATCTTTTGGATCATCAGCAAGATCATCTTCTTGTGAACTCTTTGACTCTTGGGTTGAGAAAGGTGGATCAGCAGTCCAAATAGGCAGCAAAATATAATATTTGCCAGGTCTTGTCTCCTTAACAGCTTGACCTGCATCATTACTTGCTTTTGTACCTGCAAAATTGTTAGACTCTCTACCTGCAACAACTGGCTCATAATTCATAGTCTTGGTTAGTAAATCAATATCAAACAGCCAGTTTGGTCCACTCCCTGCAACATTAGGTGTACTCTCACTAAACTTAACATGCAAGTTCTCTTCCACTTTTCTTGTCTTACTATTGAACACTCTAAAAGCTTTGCTATTCATTGAGTATCCAACAAAGAAACCTTCATCATCCTTGCCATCAAACTTGCCTAAGTGATCTATGGTATTCAAGATAGTAACAGGACACCCAAATGGTCTTAAAAAATCTAGCAATGGTTTTCTACCATGTAAAAGTTCATAAGGGGTCTTGTTTTGAGGCTTAACTATTTTACTTCTATTCTACACATAACAAGCAGTATTGATTGCATCAGCACAAAAAGTAGTAGGTAATTTAGAATCAGCTAACATTGTTCTAGCAGCCTCAATTAGTGTTCTATTCCTCCTCTCAGCAACTCTATTTTGTTGAGGAGTTCTAACTACACTATCACTACTAGAAAAACAGCTATTCTTGACTCCAAATGCGAGTCAAGAAGAGCCTTTATGACGCGCAAATGCGAGTCAAGGATGGACCCGTCATAAACCTTCATGACTCGCATTTGTGCGTCATCCTTCTATGACTCGCAATTATGACCCACGTTTTATGACCCTCCTTTTTGCGTGTCATTACCCTTTAAATCATTTTGACTAACTTTTATGACACACTTTTATGACATATGTTTTTGCGAGTCATTACCTTAAAATCATTTTTTTTTCTGTTTTTTAAAACCTGATTATATACATAATTACTGACAATAAACCTAATAATTGTACAAAATTAACGCATTTCATATATATCAAAACCATGCGTTACCAATTCATTACATAACAATTCATGTCAAAATATATACCGATAATTAGTTAAAGTTACTACAATGTACGATTTCTACCTAAAAATGAAATTCGACATATAAATTGCCCATTCTTCTCGAATATCGTCGAAATCCGCATCCGTGTACTCATTGCTATCACCACCAATCTAGTCAAATAAAACAACATTTTAGAAACAGTTAATTACTACTTAAACTACTTAAAATAGTTAACTACTTACATTGTCATTTTCGAGAGGCCGAACTCCATGTTTAACTATTTCCTTCATAAACTTCAACACGAAGTACCCACATTCGGTGCATCCGGGCTGACTTGGACACTACACAAGAAACGCAAATTGTATATGATATGCAACTACAGTTTATTAACAAGAATGGTCTGCACAGGGTATATGGGCTTATTTGCAGATCAGTTATAAGCTGATTAATAAGGTGAAACTCAAATACCAGATTATGCACCAAAAGACCCCTACCTAACCTACCTATATTCCAAAAATTAGGACCTAAAGCAGATACGATAAGCCAATTTTGATCCTAGATCAGCAGTGCAGATAACTAATTGCTGCAAAACAATCTGTGGTAGCAGATTAGGAATTTGGCGCAAAATTTGAGCAAGACTACTCCACAGCAGACCAACTCATAGGAACTCACTTAAGCACCATTGAACTAACTAGCAAAGCCAAAATGAACTCAAATTAAGCTCAGCTTATTGCTAAGCTTATTAGGGCAGATAAGAGCTCAAAACTAAAATATCTAATGCAGACTTTAAATAACCATCAAACTGCCATATCTTCTGATGAGAACAACTAAAATACCTTTGAATCAGTTCAATCAAACTCAGAAACTTGGCACATGAACAGTGCTTTTCAGATTATACCCAAACTAACCTATAAGCTGTCTTAAACCAAACACCCTTACACTGATCTGTATTGCAATTTTACCCTATACTAAGCTGATTAAAATTAAAAACCACTCTACACTAGTATTACTTAGACTATTAATAAGCTAGGAGATGCAAATAAGCCATAACAAATAACTAACCTTAGAATTAACCCAGTTAAGTTTAGTCCTCTTATTGGTTCCAGCTTCTACATCATACAATGCAATTGCCCTACAAAGAATTAACCCAGTTAAGTATTACATCATACATCATAAAGATTCTATAATTTGTATTACTTACGCATCCACTATTTGCTTGAACTGATGATTGACGTCGCTAGTCGATAGGGAATCAAGATAATAGCAGGTACTTGTCTTCATGTTAAGCACACCTAACACCCAATGTCTTCTACAAAAAACAAAAAACAAATTCTGTTAATTAATGTTAATTTTTATTAATTAATTTAAATGTTGTCGAAAATCTAACCCGGGATTGTATGGCAATAAGATGAGGTCATTTTGCTTCCTTGTAGATAACCTTTTTGCAATAACTCGACTTGCCTCCTCGATATTCTTGGCCCTCGCTTTACGTTCATGATGCATGGTCGCAGTCGGGGTAATGAAACAAACTCCATGATCTCTTTGTGACCCATTCTTGATTTGCTCATACAGGTACCTGTTAACAATTAACATACAAAGTTTACATTCAATTAGTCCTGTTAACATACAAGTACCAATTTTTTATAAACTATATTTATCACTTACATGATATAAGAAGCAACGACAGCCCCGCTTAACTCATCCATTGAAAATAGACTGTCAAAATCATTCCAATTTAAGTACGTGTAACTGTGGTGCCCAAACAAATCGTCCTCGCATTGCACTTTTATGCAATCGACCTTTGCAACTTGTCCATCAACCATCATTGCAGTCATTTTCAATCCCATCCTTTCTTCAATTCTTTTCCTTACTCTCTTCTGACCTCTCGTCATCATTTTTTTCAACGGATTTCCTTTCTTAGTCACTTTTGCAATGGAGGCGAGAGTTTCTGGGCTTTTTCCTTCTTCGTTTCCGGGTTCTCTTTGTCGCTTCTTCTTTTCTTTTTTCTTGTGGATCACACTGCCCAACTCTCTTTTTTCTTCTTCTTCTTTTCTTTCTTCTTCTTTTCTGTTTCCTTCTTCTTCTTCTTTTCTTTGTTCTTCTTTTCTTTGTTCTTTTTCTTTTTTTCTTTTTTTCTCCTTGTCTTGATCAGCAGCCTTTTTCTCCTTCTTTTTGGCCACTATCTTGTTCTGCAAAAATATAAAAAAGTCTTACCAAACCATTTTGTTCTAATGATTAAACTGTTTTATAAAAAAGTCTTACCAAACCAGAGCATGGAATGACTAGGTGACTCGGCCAGCTTAGCATGTACCCAATGGCATCTTTAACAGTCTCAACGAACTCCTCGGGAATTGGATTCGGTATCAAAGCTTTGCTTGAACAGATGTGTCCACCGTAACTTCAATCTTCCCATCTAATATATGAACAAATAATTATTAATTAAGTAAGAATATATATAAATATTAAATAAGTAATTTAACTTCAAATACCCGAGACAGTATGCTTCACTATGGTTCCTTTGGCGACTATATTTGAAGGATCGTCGACCGCAAGATAGCTTGATTTATCCTACAAATGTACACAATATTATTAAAACAGACAAGAATTGCAATGAATTTATAACAAATGAAGACTTACATTTGGTTCACTTGGTACATTTGGTTCTTCGTCTTCATCGCTCAACGTTGGAGAATTACTTGCACCCTCCGAAGCATTGGTACTTGCACATCTTCTTCTTTCTAACTCATCTTCAACAGCTTTTAGCCGTTTATTCATCATCTTATCATATTGTTTCAGGTATTGCTTGACATTCCTAGGTATTAAAAAATACTGGTGTGGTGTTACATATCGACCCATCCCACGTACACGCCCACGTGTTTCTTCACTACCCAGGGCCTCTGTAAGCAAATCTATTGATCCCATTGGATCCTCTAAACAATCCTTGTCCTTCTTTAGTATCTCCTGAGTAAACAAACATATAACTTAACATCTGTTGACTTATGGTGAAAAGTCAAAGTTTAACTAACTGAAAATCAAATAACTTAACATCTGTTGACTTATGGTCAAAAGTCAAACTTTAACTAACACTAACTAAGCAGCTAACTGAGAAATCTAACGAGACTAAGCAGCTAACTGAGAAATCTAACTGAAAGTTAACAAAACTAACTAAAACATACCAAAATAAAACTGTTAAATATGAATACTTACAATTTTATCGAGAACTTTTTGGACAGCTGGGTCGAAACCTCCTTTTTTCTTTTCTCTTGCTTTTTTCCAACATTCTACCCTATCAATCTCCTCTTCCTCTTTGCCGGTTTCTTCCATCTAAAAAAGTTAAAAGCAAAAGTTAAAAAGCATCAACATAAGCAATAAAAAAGTTAACATAAGCAATAAATTCCATAACTATCTCAGAAATGAGTCCGACATATCCCTTTTGGCTCAAACGATGGTTGTACTTGTTACGTTTACGGTTAGCTGAAGCCTTCTGACTTCTTTCCTGCATAAGTATATACAATTAACATGTTAGTAACTGTTTTTGTGATAAATAACAGTTTTTGGAAACTTAAACAAATACCTCAAACGAAGGCTTAGTTCTTTGTGATACGAAAAGTTTCCAGTCTTTTTTTTTCACGGACGGATACTTTTCAGGAGGAGTATATAATTGCTTCTTGGCCTCCTTAGACTTATCATCTTTTAGTGGCTTAATGAACTTCTTATAAAGATAATGTTTGAAGTTTTTCCACTTTATCCCGATTGATTGGAGAACTTGCTTCCGACTCTTTTGGTCAAGTGAAAAATTTGTCTGAAACGTAAAAAATGAATCAAAACATAGCTAGAATAAAATACTAAAACTAAAACATAGTTAGAATAAAATAATAAAATACTTACCTTAACATATTGCCAACAAGCTTCCTTTGTTTCGTTATCTACGTTCAACCAAGAATCATAGGTTATGAGAACCATAGATCTTGGCACCAATCCCTCAAAAGTAGACAGTTTTTTTGCTCCCGGTCCAGTTGGCACACCTCTTTTATTATAAGTAACAACTGTTTTTTTATTCACCTTCGCTTTTATTGTTGGGCCTCTATGCGATTTGGAATCTAATTCGGCATCCAAATTCGACTCAGAACCAGAAACTGCATTTTCTTCGCGGTCCGAACCAGAATCAGAACCATGAACCGCATCTTCTTCGCGGTCCGAATCAGAACCCGAGGCCATCTTTTATTACCAAAAAGCAACCTGTTTAAAATAAACAAAATAAACAGTTATTTTCATACCAAAAACTTTAAATAATAAATAATGCTTGACAGACTTTAACAAATATACAGTTACTAAAATAAACAGTTATTTCATACCAAAAACTAATGATCTAAAACGAATATGCCCTCGTCATCCGAGCGCGTACAGTTAAAATAATCGTCTAGGTCTTCTAAAGACAGGTTCATATCTTGTGTAACATCAAATTCAAACACATCATCAGTTTCATCATTATTATCTCCATACTTATGCATCCTATGTGGTGTGAAGCCAACAACAGACAGGTTCCTATCTTGTTGGTCCTGAACATAAAAAACTTGTCTTGCTTGACTAGGTAATATGAAGGGTTCAGACCGTTGACCAAACCTATCAAAGTTAACCACTGTGAATCCTAAATCATCTTTTTTTACTCCACGACTATCTACCCACTCACACATGAAAACAGGAACCGTAAATGTACGATAATCAAGATCCCATATTTCCAATATACGACCGAAGTAGGTAACAGCGCCGTACACCGGATTGGAGTCTTTTGCACTAGCAATCTGCATAGTATTTGCAACTATAGATACTCCACTACCTTGAGTGGTTTTAGATTCATCACGCTCTTTTGTATGGAATTGATACTCATTTACGGCAAACCCGGTATATTTACTAACAGCAAAATCAGGGCCTTTTGCCAACCAACGAACACTATCACCGGTATTTTCCCCGTTAGCCAAACGCTTTTCAACCTCTTTCTTAAACTAGTCAATAAACCTCCGACTATGTTGGCTCTGCAACCATGTATTATTTCGATGCGGGTTAAGATCCTTCAGTTCTAACATATGCTGCTTTATGTATGGTTCAACATCGGCGGTGTTTCCTAATACATAAAGATGAGCTTGATCAAGTAGCTTAGAATCCACAACACAGATGGTAGCCTGCGATAAAGGTTTACCGGTGCGGTTTCTTTCATCAGCACGATCATGAGGATTGCCAATTGATTTCATGTTTTCCAAGGAATCGGAACAGAATTCTAATGCTTCCTCTGCCACATAACATTCTGCCATGCAGCCCTCGGGTCGATAATGATTTCTTACATAACCTTTTAGTGTTTTCATGTACCTCTCAAATGGATACATCCACCTAAAGTGGACTGGGCCACATAACCTCACCTCTCTGACTAAATGCACCATCAAGTGAATCATGACATCAAAAAACGAAGGCGGAAAATACTTCTCTAGTAAACACAAAGTTACTATGATGTCACTTTGCAGCTTGCCTAGCTTACTAACATCAACTACTTTACTACACAGCTCGTTGAAGAAGTGACACAAGCTTATAATAGTCTTCCTAACTTTCACGTCTAACACCCCCTTTATTGCAAAAGGAAGAATCTGTTGCATTAGTACGTGACAGTCGTTGGACTTCAATCCATTCATCTTCGAATTATCATCGGACACGAGATTCTTGAAATTGGAGGAATACCCATCAGGCACTTTTATGTTAGACAGCGTGTCATAAAACATGCGTTTCTCCTCGCTATTTAATGTGTATATGGCAGGCGGCAGATAATGACCCTTCCCTTTTGGTTGACTTATTAACTCAGTCTTAATCCCTAACTCCTCGAGATCTTGTCTTGCCTTTAAACCGTCCTTTGTCTTGCCTTGCAAATTCAGTAACGTCCCATAAACACTCTCACATACATTCTTTTCTATATGCATAACATCTACTGATGACGAACAAGTAAATGCTTCCAGTACTCTAGTTCAAAAAAGATTGATTTTTTACGCCAAACTTTCGATCTCGCATCAATAGTTTCTTTTTTCTTTTTTGGCCTTCTCTGCTGACGTGGCATTTTCTTCTTTGATTTATTCTTCTTCAACGCCCTCCAGATAACTTCCTTCTTTGCCTTTTTCTCCTTCCCCCATTTAGTCGTAAAACCTTCCAGATAGTCGTAAACTTCTTCACCCGATCTCGGTTTTTTCATCACACCGCTCTCTGGTTCATTATTGAAATCTTTTCTTCTTTTGCGAAAAGGATGTGTAAGTGGGAGGAATCTTCTATGCCCGAGGAAGCATACTTTTTTGGATTTTGGCAACCACTGTGAGTAGGTATCCTCTGAGCATACTGGACACGCGTTATAACCTTTGGTAACACACCCCGACAGGTCACCATACCGGGAAAGTCATTTATAGTCCAAAGTAAGACTGCTTTTAGATTGAAGAACTGTTTCTTATAAGCATCATACGTCTTAACGCCAGGTTTCCACAACTCTTTCAGATCCTTTATTAGTGGTGCCAAGTAGACATCAATACTGTTACCAGGTTGCCTTGGACCTGATATCAGTAGAGTCAACATCATGAACTTTCTTGACATACACAAATAAGAAGGCAGATTGTATGTTGCTAGGGTAACCGGCCAACAACTATACTTTGCACTTAATGACTTATGAGGGTTTATACCATCCGCGGACAAGGTTAATCTCAGATTCCTATCTTCCTTTCCAAATTCTTTCCAGTACTTGTCGTCAACAAGCTTCCAAGATGGGGAATCACAAGGATGTCTTAGCTTGCCATCACTGACCCGACCTTGCGCGTGCCAATTTAGGTCATGTGCGGTTTCTGGTGACAAGAACATTCTTCTAAATCTAGGAATGGGCGGGAAATACCAAACAACTTTTCTCGGCACCTTCTTGCTATTCTCCTTCCACCGAGAAGTGCCACAAGTTGGACATTGAGAAGCATCCTTGTGCTCATCCCAGAACAAGACACAATCATTCTCACAAGCATGATACTTAATGTATTTTATGCTTATTCCTTTTAGCAACTTCTTGGCCTCGTATATCGACTTAGGGATTGTATTATTTGAAGGCAAAACATCATTTAGCTCGCCCAATAAAGCATCAAAGCTTGTATCAGACCAGCCAAATTGACCCTTCAAATGTTGGAATTTCAGCAATCCATTTAGTGCATTATACTTAGACCCTTCATACAGTGGCTTGTCGCATTCTTCGAGAAGTGACTTCAATAAATTAGGTTCATTCTCTGCATATGTGAAGGCGTCATGTAGCATCTCCTTTGTGTAATCGAACTCGGGAGGTCTAGACTCATTAGGGCATTGAGCTTCATCCTTAGATGAATTTTCTCCATGGAAGGTCCAATCAATATAATTCTCATTGAAACCGTGTTTAAACAGGTGATAACGCTCGTTTTTGATGGTACTGTGACACAAATTGATACAATTTACACAAGGACACGGAATGGCATCGGAATTTGGGTTATTGCATTGTGCAAACTCTAAAAAGGCATTCACACCTTCCTCATATGCGATTGATAATCTATCAGACAAAATCCAAGATTTATCCATTACCTAAAAACTCTAAAACAGAAAACATCTCGTGTAAGTGTCGAGTCTGATACCAACCTTATTAAACTAAAACAGAAAAAGATAACTACCTAGTAAACTATACATGTTAAACAAGAACACCAGCTTACAAATCATTTACAGTCAAAGTTTACTCTATTAAACTATACATGTTACATTATTTACAGTTAACTTACATGAGGCCTATAAAATATTATTCACAAACACCAAAAAATATTATCTTACATCATAGTAACATTTTCACAAACACCTGGTGTGCTACATTAGGGCATACCTTTCAAATTGATGATACAAAAACTGATACAAATGTTAAAGTTTACTCTATTAAACTATAAATGTTATCTTGCAACCAAAAAATAATGATACAAAAACTGATACAAAAACCTAGTTACATTTTCACAAACACCTGGTGTGCTACATTAAAAATCAATAAATTGATTTTATAACCTAAATAAAACTCTACAACTACATTAAAATAGAAAACATAAAACTCTCAAACAAACAAATTAGGGCAAATTAGGGCATACCTTTCAAACTGATGTCGAGTGTTTTGAGAGTTTTGAGAGGGGTTTGAGATGGGAAATTAGGGCAAGTTAGGGCAAATTACGGCATACCTTTCAAAATTAGGGCAAATTAGGGCAAACTGATGTCGAGTGTTTTGAGAGTTTTGAGAGGGGCTTGAGATGGGAAATTAGGGCGGGAGTGTTTTGAGAGTTTTGAGAGGGGTTTGATAAGGTTTTGAGAGTTTGAGAGGGAAGTGTTTTGGCCAAAAAAAAACAATGTGTTTTGATGAAGCAGATGGGAAAAAAAAACATAGATGACCCCTATTTAGGATGAAGCAAAACGAGCGTCATCTAGCAGGCTAAATTTTTACTGATTATGACCCTATGTTATGACGCTTTTTAAAACGAGTCATCCCCAATAAAAAATTTACTCGTTATGACTCTTATTTTATGACTTTGCTATTTGCGCGTCATCTTGTAGTGTGCGTCATAAAATGCGAGTCAAGGATAGCTGTTTTTCTAGTAGTGTATACTGTCTCTCAATACCTTTCAACTCACAAAACTGGTTCATATCCCTATTCTTAAGCTCGGTTCCATTGTCACATCTTATCACTTTAACCTTATGATTTACAAGATTTTCTACCCTTGTTATAAAAGCCTTAAGGATCCCACTGGTTTCATCCTTAGATGCTAAAATAAAAACCCAAGTAAACCTACTATAATCATATGTGACAACTAGGTAATACATCATCTTCATTAAACTTTTCATAAATATTGGTCCAAATAAATCCATGTGCAACATATGTAAAGGCTGACATATAGAGTTCACTGCTTTGGTCTTACAAGAAGCTTTGTGTTGTTATCCCTTTTGACAAGCAACACAGATTTCAGTATTTTCAAAAACTTGTGAAGGTAACCCTCTTACAAGGTTTCCCTTCGCCAATTTATTCATTGTTTTGAAATTTAAATGTCCAAGCCTTCTATGCCAAAGCTTAGATTCATCAGATGTGGCCTTTGCAAAGAGACAAGTCAAACCTCCTTTGGGAACCATATTCTTTAAATCAACACTATATATGTTGTCTGTTCTAGGAACTTTAAGCAAAACATGACTTTCATCAACCAACTTAAAGTCAGGAGATAAGACAAAACATTCAGTATCAGTAAAAAGAACACTGTTCTTTTTGCAAACATTTGTGAGACACTAGAGAGATTAAACTTATGCTCTTTTACAAAGTACACATTATCAAAATCTAATTTATCAGTTTTTATTGTACCTTTGCCTGTGATTTTCCCTCCTTTGGGATTACTCCCAAAAGCAACATATCCTCCATAACTTGCATCAAACTCTGTGAGATAGGACATGTTTCCAGTCATGTGCCTTGAGCATCCACTGTCAAATACTCCTTTATCACCTAATTCCACCTGTGGATTGCTCTGCACATAAAGTAAGAAAATCAGTTCATTTTGGTGACCCAAGCCATTACTGACTTGGATATGCCTTGTGCATCAACATAATCAAACTTCTTTAAAACTATGGATGCACTTCTGTTTCTGGAAACATGATCTAAAACTTTAACTTTTGGTTTCCAGACCCAACAAGCTGAGGACTTAACAGCATAAAAATTATTTCCCAAAACAGTATCAGTTATTGCTTTTGGATTAGCAGTAGTAACTACTGCTTTTGCCTTAGCAGTACTAAAAGTTGTATTCTTTTGAATGAGACTTTTTACAGTTGAATATGTTGTATTTGAAAACTTTGACAATTGTTTAGCACCATGACAATTGTTTAGCACCATTCACTATCCTTTTTGAGTTAGCAGTACTAACTGAACTAGCAATATTAGTTAATACTGCTGGTTTAGAAATATTTTTCTTGGCAGTTTTAACTGATAATAAACCAGATCTCATTTGTACTACTGTTGGAACCATGTTTCTTTTAGCAAAGGAGTGAGTGTTTTTTGAAAAACTTTGATGATTCACCCTCCTAACATAGTTCCAAACAGGCTTTTGATAGTAAAAACAATTTTCCTGTAAACGCTCAAAACTACCACAGTGATAACAAGCCTTGTTAAACATCACAAAGTAACTGCCTAATCTTTGTGACATAATGTTATTCCAATTTCTCTGGTTACCTCTAGGCCTGTTAGTGTACTCCTTAGGTTGCTCAGTGTATTCAACAATTTTCCTAGACACCTTATCGCCAAACCTAGGTTTGACAAACTTAATCTGTTCAACATTAGACTTAACTGTTTTACCTTGTAACTTTGGTGTAGACTCCACTTGTTCCATATCATCATCAGACATCCAATCTTCAATGAAAGGTGCATCATAATATTTCTTTTCAACCTTAGGTTTCTCCTCATTAGACTTACTATTCTCTCCTAAAGGCTTAGCATTAGACTCAACTAAACAAGACAATTCAGGTATAGGTGGTACATAGTTTCCTATTATTGAGGGAGGAACTTCATTATAACCTATACCACTACCTCTCCTCATCAGTTGACACTCAATTTTCTTATTTACACTTTCAGATGCAAATTTAAGCTTATTTACTTTCACTTGATGTTTTTCTTTTTCCTGATGAGCTGTATCTTTTTCTTTTTGATCATTTTCTAACCTTTTAGTAAGTTCTTTAATGACATTCTCTTTAACATAAATCTTACTTTCAAGAACATTAACTTTCTCTACATACTCTGACTCATTCTGTTTAAAGAATTCAAGTCTTTCCTCAACAGATTTTAAGCCTACTTTATAGCCTAAATTATCTAACTTTAACATCCTTACATCTTCTATTAGTTTTTCATTCCTAACCTTAAGTTCCTCAATAGTATGTAAACAAGATTTATAAGAACAACCAGAATCATTAGATACCTTAGAATCATAACTTGATGAAGAAGAGTAAGCCATGAGTGCAAAGTTTGGTCCTTTAGCTGCTTGATCACTCCAATCATATCCACCCAAACCATCACAAGACACCAAAGCTATAGAAGTCTTAGGTTCCTCAGACACAACTTTCCTTGAGTTCTCTCTATTCTTGTAGTCTTGGCTCCTTGGTGCCCTGCATTCTCTTGCAAAAAGTCCCTTCCTGTGACAGTTGTAGCATTCAATAATGGATTTATCAAAACCCATGTTATCCTGCCCATTGACCTTGACGTTTCTTCCTGTCTTCTTCAAAAACCTCCTTGCCCTCATTGTCAACATTGCCATCTACCACTTCAAGTCCATCTCTTTAAGATCATCTGGATGAATCTGTTCCAAATCTTCATGCATAATCTGAGGACTAGTAGATTGACCAGCTAAGAAATCATAGATAACAGCATCACTCAAGTTATCAAGGGTTGTAGACGCAGCAGCATTAACTCGTGTGCCAGCAGTACTAACTCCATGAGCAGTATTAACTGCTTCATTTGAACTGCCAGAACTGTTATTAGAGGAGGACACAAAAGCTTAGTTTTGTGTGCTTGAGGATGAGCTAGATGACCCTTTGACTTCGGGTTCATAAACTTTAAGATTGTTGTATAGATCAACTAAACTCGTTGTATCAAGATCAGCCTTGTTTCTCCATACCACAGTATGTGTATTCCACTGTGGTGACAAGCTTCTCAGAAACTTTTGATTTATATCTTCTTGAGGAATTGAGACTTCCACAAGTGCTAGTTGACTAATAAGTTTCTGAAGTCTGTCAAAGGTCTGATCAAGATTCTCATAACTTGGAGCAGCAAAATTCTCATATTGTTGCTTCAAAAGGTTCTTCCTGGTCTTCTTGGTAGCAGCATTCCCTCCAAACCTTTTCTCAATAGCTTCTAACAACAATTTAGCATCCTTGATGTGCATGAAAGTCAACTGATGTTCAGTAGTGCTTATTGCCTTAACTTCTAGTCTTCTTTGTGCCTTGTCTTCATTAATTTTGATAGGTAAGACAATGACAACACCATCATCAAAAGTTTCTGTTTTAGGTAAAGAATTGCCAGTCTCTATGACCTCCCACATAGAATAATCAACCATCTGAATATACTGCTCTATTCTCATTCTCCATAGCTCATACTCTCCAGACTTGAGCATTGGCACCTTTGATGCAGTAATCATGTGTGTAGATTCTGACTCTATGTCTTTAGTAAGATCAGAACAGTCTTGAGTCTAAACAGGTTCTTGTTCTAGATCACAAGCTCTGATACCACTTGTTGATCCCAGCAATATACTTGATCGAATCCCTTAGCTTGTAAAGGTTTAGTTATCTTAGATAAATCCAAAACAACTAAGTATAGAAACTGTCTTGAAGTATATCAAACACAATGCGGAATCTTGTATTTGATCTTAAGAAGAACTTTATATTGAATAAACAGTAAACAATGAATATCAAACAAAACACTTCAATATTATTAATAATACGAATACTCAAAAGTATTAGGGTTTACAACCTTGAAGTATATATATGAATCGTATGCGTAATCTCTCAGTGTATATCGTGTATCTCTATGCCCTAGGACCTCCTTTTATAGATTAAGGAGTCCTAGTCAGTTTACAATTACTTGTTATACAATATAAATCTCTATAGACTCTTTTCTATACTTATCTAGACATACTGTACATAATAACCGACTCTAATACTCTAGCAACACTAATAATGCATCAACAGCACTAACTCTTTGTTCTAGCAGCCTTAACTTAGTACTAGCAGTACTAAGTTTCCTTCTAGCAGCATTAACTACTTAGAGTATTTTTTTCTTGAAGTCTGTCAGCAGTCTTAATATACTCTAGCAGTCTTAACTTCCATAAGCAGCATTAACCATCATAACTAGCAGCAGTAATGACTTGTAATATTTTTCTTGTAATCCCTGAGCAGTCTTAACATCATGAAAGCAGCAGTAACTCAAGAAGCCTTTAAAACCCAACATAATTGTCATTACTTAACATATATTAATGACTTACATTTACTATTACTGGGTTATTACCGAGTCATGTATTCCCCGCCACTTCCCATTATCATTCTCTCTGACATCGAGACCTCACTTCCCATTATTATTCTCTCTGATGTCGAGACAGATGACACCGCACCAATATCACCAGCTATCCCCGACCTAGTATTGCCTGAGATCACGTCAAGAGAGACTAAGCCCTTCGAGGAGGGTGAAGTCTCCTCCACTCCGACAGCTGCACCTACTATGCCTACTTTACCCGCTCCATCACCACTTTCCCCGGACGACCATCCAGCTTCTCCCACTTACACCCCACTAATTTATGACCAGAACATGCAGACCAAACAGTGGCTACCTTCACCTAACTCTGAGGCAGATGACGAGTCATCTGACACTAAGTCGTAGGCGAGTCAGAGTCCTTCAACCCTATGAGCCCGAGCCGTTTATGAGCATATTTAAGCGTCACCCTAATGGTCCCACTATGATCCACACTGCTCGAAAACGGGTACGTATACCACTAGTTCCTATAATACTACCACCAGCTCCCATACAGCCACCATCAACACCACCATCATCACCACTATCCCCGACATCACCTTTATGCTTGGTATGGTCATCACCACCTTCATCTCCTGAGCACCCCATGCCACTATCACCAGCGACACTACCACAGCCTCATCCCCATATGCTACCATCATACGCACCACCACTATCACCACCCTCTTCACCTTCAGCTATGCCTGACCATCTTTTTGATTTATCCACTCATTCGTACCCATTTGCAACCCTTCGTCGGGAGCCGACTACTGAGGAGGACTTACCCCCTCAGAAGCGGGCCCGTATTTCATCTCATTGTGATTCACCTTCTCATGCCTTATCTTCTGATGATTCATCTTCTCACAGTTCTTCATCCTTGCCGTTTCTTCCGGGCTTCACTCCTCTAGCTCGAGTCTTCGAGACTAGGGAGACCTCTAGGGCAGCAGCTGCCCGTCCACCCATTCACTCCACTATCATGGTGCGATTGGAGCATCATGAGGAGCATATTGACACCCTATAGAGCTTTACTGATGAGGTGTCTCTCGACCACATCGAGACAGTCGAGGACACTATCCGGGATCTTGTGGCAGAGAGGATGGATTTACAAGAGGGTTTGACCAGGATGCAGATTGATATGGCCGAGACACGCACCCAGATGGCAGCCTTTCAGCCGAAAAGGCAGGTACAGATGGACGAGGTCCTGTTAGCTCACCTCAGGATTTCTACCCTAGAGACCCTCATTGAGGACATGCAGATCAGACATCGGGCAGATATGCAGAGACTCTTGGACCAGATCGCTGAGTTTAGAGGACGTATAGACGAGGCATCCAGGAATTAGACATATTTTTCATCATTTGTAACTTTTGGGTTGTATTTTGGGATTTGAGCCACGAGATGTATGACATAAATATAGACACTTGTGTATTTTGTTGTGGTGTAAACAATTCAAACAAGTATTTATGGCTATGATGTGCTATATTCTGTTATATATTTGGTACAGCGGAAGACTTATCAAAGCTTCGGGGTGCTACGGGGATTGGTACACAACACAAATGTAAGAAAACAGAAATATATCATCCGTTTTAAATAAAACATCTCAAACCCAACATTTTCAGTCTACATTTATTCAAAAGGTTGTAAGTATGCCCAAAAGAAAAACATGATTGGTAGGTCCCAAATAATTATCAGAGTCTAAATTGATCCTTAACCATGCCGCTTGCCAAGCCTCCAATCAAGTAGTCATCCAATATCCAAAAATCAATTACCTGAGAAAACATGCTAAAAAGTCAGCTAACGCTGGTGAGTCCTTAGGTTTAAATATAAAGCAATGAGTTGGACCTTAAACAATTGTAGTGTTCACACAAAGGTGATGTCTATTACGTCAGCACTAAGTTCATGCAACCGAAGCTTGGCTATTGTGCATGCTCTAAAAGCACGTTAAATAAAGGCCTTTGTAAGTGTCTATCCTGTGACACTCGTGTTTCGACATGTTATACGCTCGCGTGTGGTCATCCTGGCCAAACCGAATGGGGGAGTCACACCAATAGATCTATTTATAGCATTCGAGCTTTCTCGCAGGAATTGACAGTTCATGAAAGTGGGCATGAATGGGATTCTATGACTTAGGCTCATTCTACATAATAGGTTAATAAAAACATAAATGCAGTTAAGTTCCATGAAATGTTTTGCATGTTTCTCAACCCAATATTTCAGTAAAACAGTAATATGAGTAAAAAGTGGGGCTATGAACTCACCTCAGTCCAGCAATGCAATATCACAATAATATCAGAGGATAGAACAGCACAATAAACCAAACAATAGCACAGCACAATAGCTCAAGGGTAGTATAGCACAACAGCAACTAGGACAGCACGGCACAACGGACTCGGCACAACCTAATAATATAAAATTGGTCTTAACGTATATCCCAAAAAGTGTAACAGTTTCCAATAGTTAACTATTTATATTCCTAAAATAACCCAATTCCATTTCCAAAATAATCAAGTTCCGTTTCCAAAATAATCAAGTCCCGTTACCAAAAATAGTCTGGTTTTATCCTTTTTATATGTCTTTTGTATCATCGTTCATGTAGTGGTGAAAAGACGCTGACTCAAGTGTACACACTCCAAAATAAGTGACGATAACTGGATCGTCGCGAACAACATGACAACAGTCAAGGAGTGATGACGGAAATGACTCACAAGGATCACACATAACAAACACACCAAGTAGTTGAAAGGATCGGTAGTCGTCGGTTATAATCCCATTAAGTTTCATAAAACATACATGTTTTTTATATAAAACTCGTCATGAGTTATTCGTTCGTAGAAAGTACCAAGTCAAGTAACCTTATTAGTTTCCCAAATACGAGTTAGTTAACCGGGGATTATAAATATTATTGTTTGTTAGGCATTTTCATATTGTTCGTCCTTTACAGCTCAAATACATTAAATTCATTTCGAGTCTAATGTACTGTAGTCGTTTCGTGTCCCAATAGTCTAATATGTCCAACGTCCGATAATATTCCAAATCCCACAATATATATTTCAAGTTTCGGTGTTGCAAAGATCCCAAAGTAACTCGACTACCAATCAGTCATCAAGTAATTAAATAATCTAACACGTAACCCAATAAATCCATATACGGTACTCAACGGTTAATGTGCCTCAAAACGTCAAATAACTTTCGTGTTTCCGTTTCTATACAAAAGTATTATTAACTCGTATACTTCAAAAGTCACTTCCGTGTATTAGTATATATTAAATATGTAGTGACAAATTAAAATTTGTTAATTACTACTCGTTAATGGAAAATTTATTATCTCTTTCTTCGGGTCAAAACATAAGTAAAGTCACAATGTATTATCCGTTTCGAGTCACATTTCGTTATCAATACCCTCGGGTCAAAAAGTCAACATATAAGTCAATTAGTCCAAGTAACAAGTCAAAAATTTGGGCACGTCGAAGGTCTCAGCTAACACTCATTAGCCATATCATCACGTTTCAATCCAATGTCCAATAAATGCAAGTAATATATCATCACGACCAATTCCTCGGCCAACGCTAAACCTAATGGCTCGAGTTCCAAGTTTCAGTCAGTCTCAATATTAGCCAATAATAATAACCAATCCCAATATTCACAAATGATAACAACAATTATCGGATCAAAATGATAGCCTCACCGGGACCAAAAGGTCTCGGCTAAACCATTCATGCCGTGAGTCAAATACACTAAACGGATCAAAACTATAGCCTTGCCGAGACCAAAAGTCTCAGCTAAGGGTAATACCGTGAGCCACCAAAATACCAAACGGACCAAAGTAATTAAACATAATAAAACTAATTAATCCAATAAGCTAGGCGTGGGCTTATTTGCCTCATACGCAACCCAAAACAATTCCAAAAAAAATAAAATAAAAAGAACAATACCGTGTCCACAAGAATGATACCACATGTGCTTAATAGTTTTCATTTAGTTAAAATACGTTATCCACTTGTTCATAACCCAAACCAAATCATTATTAATTAAAACTAACTCGTTAAAACGTGTTTTCGATTCACACCGAGTCACACAAGGTGTGAATCGGTGTGGCTCACCTTCTTACCTACGGATTTACAATAAAACCACAAGGATGGCGCGTGTAGTTGGTGGTGGTGACGTTTAGGGGCGCGTGCACCACGGAGCTAGGGTGGATATGGTGTGGTGAAGGTGTTTAGGTGTTGTTTTGATAGTGGTGGTCGACGGTGACTAGAGATGGTGGGGTTGGTGGTTGCGTCGGCTACAAGGAGAGAGGAGAGGGAATAAGTGTTTTAGGGTTTGTGATAATGAGGGTGAGGGTGAGGGGTGTGAGGGTTATATCCCCCATAAGGGCCGAATGTGTAATTTCTCAAAACCAAGGGGGCGCGGCCGGTTATTAATTGTTGGGAATTAAATATTCTGAAGATTAGTATCAGGAATTAAAGGTTTACAAGATCAGTTCTGCTCAAGGAAATACACTAAGTATCATTCTACTGCTAGTGCATTTTATTCTACTGCTAGTGTTAAGATTCTGCTGCCGCAAACATTCTACTGCTGGTGCAGCAGATACTGCTGCTAGATGGATAAGTGTCGAGTATTCTACTGATGGTTGGATAAGTATACGAAGATATTTTGTACTTAAGTCAAGTATATACGGTAGATAATATCTTAGACAATGTGTTCAGTCTCCATGTGGTTTACACAGAGTAAATTATGAACACAGATACATGTTGTATCTTAATGACTGACACACTCAAGCAAGTAGTTCGACAAGACTTATCATAATTGTAATGATCTCCTTTGTTTGTATAAAAGGGAGATCTTAAACTAGATATTGAGTGACTTAGATTTGTGCCAAGAATAGAACTTGAATATCTGTTAAGAGAAAAGAACAAACACAACAATATCACAAGTCATAGAAACATTAAGATTCAAGGTTTTGTAACCCTAGTGTTAGTGAAGATCACTCGTATTATTATCTTAATAATATTGAATCGTTAGGTGATAAAACTTTCTTTGTTCATTGTTCAACAACAAATACAACTGTTCCATTTTCCATATCCAAATTACCTTCTAAATGTGGTTAAGTAGATTCCGCATACTTAATCATATTAACTCAAACATATCATATACACAAGGTTACAAAGGACTAACACCCTTTCAGTGTATCTCATCCTCACAATTGGTATCAGAGCAAGGCTGATATTTTTGAATTAGAAGACGAAAAAGAAGAAATGGATGTTGAATCTATTTAGACAAATGTTGCTGCAAAATTACCGTTGCTCAAACAGAATGAGTTTGGGATGTGGAGGCTGAGGATAGAGCAATATTTCCAAGTGCAAGACTATGCACTTTGGGAAATTATTGAAGATGGAAACTCTTACCAGCCTACAACCACTACATCAACAGTGGAAGGCAAAGTGGTGACAACTCTGCAGATGCACCCAACATCTGCAGAAGACAGAATAAAGAAGAAAAATGATCTAAAGGCAAGAAGCATGCTGATGATGACCATTCCCAATGATCAACTTTTAAACTTCAGCAAGTTCAAAGATGCCAAGTCATTATTTGAAGCTATTGTTGCCAGGTATGGTGGAAATGAAGCCACCAAGAAAACCCACAAGACTCTGCTCAAGCAGCAGTTTGAAAACTTCTCCTCTACCAACAATGAATCTCTTGACCACATGTTTAATAGGCTTCAGAATATTGTGAGCCAACTTGCTATTCTTGGGGTTGAAATACCTCAAGAAGATTTAAACTCAAAATTTCTGAGAAGCTTACCAAAAGAGTGGGCTATACATGTTGTTGTCTGAAAGAACAAGCCAGACCTTGAAACCATGGAACTAATAGACTTGTATAGCAACTTTAAGATTGTGGAACAAGATTTGAAGAAAACTAAAGGTACTAGTTCTAATACTGGGAACATGGCATTTATGTCATCTCCTAGTACCTCAAATCCAAGTGAAGAGGTGAAAGTTGTTGATGATGTTGGTGCTACTAGTTCATCAAGCAGTACCATGTGTATTTTGGATGAGAAGACTTGTTGTGCATTTCTCACAAGTCGAAATGATGGGTCCATGCTCACTTATGAAGACCTCCAAGAGATTAATGATGATGATCTAGAGGAAATGGACCTAAAATGGCAAATTTCTCTTCTTAGCATGAGAGCCAAGAAGTTCTATCAAAGGACGGGGAAGAAGCTTACAATCAGCAATAATGATACTGCTGGTTTTGACAAGTCAAGGATAGAGTACTATAACTGCCACATGATGGGGCACTTCTCAAGAGATTGTAGAAGGCCAAGGCAGCAAGATAGCAAGAATAAAGGTTTTGGAAGCACATCCAAAACAAGGGAGGTTTCTGAGCCAAACTCAAAAGCTATGGTAGCTATTGATGGGCTAGGTTTTGATTGGAGTTTTATGGCTGATGAAGAAGAAAATTCTTCACAAATGGCACTCATGGCTTTCTCTACTGAGGTACAAAATCATAAAGTTTGTTCTAATACTTGCACAGCTCTTTCAGAACTACAAACTTTAATCAAACATTATGATGACCAAAAGAAAGTCCTAAGCAGAACTCAACAAGACTTAGTAGATTATAAATGTGGTTTAGAATCCCTAGAGAAGCAGATCATTCATTACAAACAAAATGAATTTGCTTTTTCTGATGACAAAGCTCTTCTTAGACAAGACATATTCTTTAGAGATGCTGAAATTAAGCTTTTGAGAGAGGCTTATGATAGGATTAAAAAGGAAAATGGAAACATTCACTTGACTGTAGAAACACTAGAACATGCTTCTAGAGGTGTAACCAACATGATAGAATGTCAAGTGATTAATAGAGCCAAGTCAGGGTTAGGATATAATGCTGTCCCACCCCCTTATAGAGGAATCCTTAAACCTCCAGGGATTGACCTAGAAAATTCCGGTGTAGCCGAATTTCAACAACCAGAGCTACAATATGGTGTACAGCCAAAAACAAAGCTAGTTGTTGATGAACCTAAGAAAGTAAGTAAAAGTTTAAGTAAAACTTCACTTCCTGAGGACAAGGTGTCCTCTGATAGAAGATCAGATAGAGTAGTCATTGAAGATTGGGTATCTGATGATGATGAAGATGAACAGGTTATGTCTAAACCTGAAGTTGTTAAGAAAGCAGGAACAAGTGTTCCTGAAGTGGTCAAAATAGATGTTGTTAGGCCTAAATCTAATATTAAACATGTTAGGAAACCAGTTAAATATTGTGAACAATATAGAACCACTAACAAGCCTAGAGGAAACCAAAGAAATTGGAATGACCTCAAGTCTCACCAACTAGGTGATGACTTTGACTTTTATAACAAAGCTTGTTACGCTTCTGGTAGTTTTGATCATCTTGCTGCTTTCTGTAACCAATGGGTATCTGGGTATACAAACAATAGAGTGAACTTAAAAAGGCAAACTTCTCAAATTCACTTTCTCTCTAATTCTAATAGAACAAAACCTAGTGCAATTTCAAAAGCAGTTCCTACTGCTAAACCATTTATGACTGTTTACCCAAAACAAACAGTTAAAGGTGAAAAAATAACTTACAATCATGCATCAACAACTGTTAAAAGGCCTATTCAAACAAAAGCAGTGGCCCAAAAACAAGTTTGGAAAACAAAGGGAACAACTAAAAAGCTAGCAGTTTCTACTGCTAAGCATTTAGTTCATACTGCTGCTTGGGAAAACAGGGCAAAAGTTGTTAAGGCCTCAGCATGTTGGGTTTGGAGACAAACTAAACCCAATGGTGCATCAACCATTCTTAAGAGATTAAATTAAATTGATGCACGAGGAAGATCCAAGTCAGTAATGGCTTGGGTTCTCAAAGGAAACTAATTTCCTTATTTGTGTGCAGGAACATTCACCAACAGATCATGAAGATCAAGGATATTCGGATAGTGGGTGTTCAAAGCACATGACAAGCAACAAGTCCTATTTTTCTGATTTTTAAACATTAGATGGAGGCTATGTTACCTTTGGAGGTAGTATCAGTGGCAAGATTACTGGTAAAGGTACTCTTAAAGCTGGTAAATTAGATTTTAAAGATGTGTACTATGTACAAAAGCTAAAGTATAATCTTTTAAGTGTCTCACAAATGTGTGACAAAAAGAACAAAGTTCTTTTTACTGATACTGAATGTCTTGTACTTTCTTCTGATTTTAAGATGCCTGATGAAAGTCAAGTACTTCTTAAAATTCCAAGAAAGGGCAACATGTACAGTGTTGATATGAAGAAGATTGTTCCTAAAGAGGCACTTACTTATCTAGTTGCAAAGGCCACATTGGATGAATCTATGTTATGGCATAGAAGGCTTGGTCACATAAATTTCAAAACCATAAATCAAATTGTTAAGAATGGTTTGGTAAGAGGTTTACCTCAAAAATGATTTGAAAATGACCAAACATGCATTGCTTGTCTTAAAGGCAAACAACACAAAGCCACTTGTAAGCCCAAAATTTTTAACTCTATTGATCAATCATTGTTTACGCTTCATATGCATTTATTTGGACCTACTTCTGTCAGTAGCCTAAAGCATAAAAGATATTGTCTAGTTGTTACTGATGACTATAGTAGATTTACATAGGTTTTCTTTTTAGGTTCTAAGGATGAGACTTCTAGCATTCTTAAAACATTCATTACAGAGATAGAAAACCTAGTAAGCAAAAGAGTAAAAGTCATTAGATGTGATAATGGGACAGAGTTTAAGAATAGAGTTATGGATGACTTCTGCAAGGAAAAAGGTATTAGGAGAGAATTTAGTGTAGCTAGAACTCCTCAGCAAAATGGAGTTGCAGAAAGGAGAAATAGAACACTCATAGAAGCAGCTAGAACCATGTTAGCCGACTCTAAGTTGCCTATCACTTTTTGGGCTGAAGCAGTCAACACTGCTTGCTATGTTCAAAATAGGGTTTGGTTGTCAAATCTCACAATAAGACATCATATGAACTTTTTAGAGGTAGAACTCCTGCAATAGGATTTCTTAGACCTTTTGGATGTCATGTGACAATTCTGAATACCTTAGACCATCTTGGAAAGTTTGATGGTAAAGCAGATGAAGGATTCTTAGTTGGATATTCTCTTAATAGCAAAATTTTTAGAGTATACAACTCAAGAACTAGAAGAGTAGAGGAAAACCTACATGTGGAATTTTTAGAGAATAAATCCAATGTAGTAGGTCTAGGTCCCAATTGGCTATTTGATCTTGATACACTAACCAATTCTATGAATTATGTGCCTGTTGTTTCAGAAACTAATGATTTTTCAGGTTCACAAACAACAAATGAGGCAGGGTTAGAAAAGGAGAAAAATCAAGATCATGTATGGATGCCAATAAATACAAGTGTGGATTCAACTTCAAAAATTAATGAACCTTCTTCTGATGAAGCTAAAGAAGGGATTGAAGATGAAAACAAGGAAGATGGAACAAAGAAACAAGAGAATGTTTCTACTGATGATAGTACTGCTGAGACAGAGCATTCTACTGCTAGGCTAAATTTTTCTACTGCTGAGCCAAATGTTTCTACTGCTGGCCCTTCAGACTCAAATGAAGCAGATTTCTCAGATGAAGTGGTGGATTTCAACAATCTCCCACCTAACTATCAAGTTCCTTCTACACCACACATAAGGATTCACAAAGTCCACTCCCTGGAAAATGTGATTGGAGATGTACAATCAGGTGGGAAGACAAGACAACAACTGATGTCTTCAGACCAGCAAGGGCTTCTTGATGCCCTTTTATGCTTCAAAGCAGCATGAGTTTTCAAACTCTTGCTTGTTTGTATGTTTTCTCTCACAGGCAGAACCAAAGAACATTCTTAAGGCCCTAGATGATTCAAGCTAGGTAGAAGCTATGCAAGAGGAGCTTCTTCAGTTTAAGATTCAGTAGGTTTGGGTGCTAGTTGATTTACCTAAGGATGAAAAGGTAATTGGCACTAGATGGGTTTTTAAGAATAAAAGGGATGAAAGGGGCATAGTGACTAGGAATAAGGCTAGATTAGTAGCCCAAGGGTACACACAAGAAGAAGGTATAGACTATGATGAGGTTTTTGCTCCAGTAGCAAGACTTGAGGCAATTAGGCTTTTCTTAGCTTATGCTTCATTTATAGGCTTCACAGTTTATCAAATGGATGTCAATAGTGCATTTTTATATGGAACTATTGAAGAGGAGGTGTATGTCTCACAACCTCCAGGGTTTATTGATCCTGATCATCCAGAAAAAGTGTACAGAGTAGATAAGGCACTTTATGGCCTTCATCAGGCACCAAGAGCATGGTATGAAACACTAGCTTCCTACTTATTAGAAAATGGATTTCAAAGAGGCAAGATTGATCAAACATTACTCATCAAGAAGCACAAGAGTGATCTTTTGCTAGTACAGGTGTATGTAGATGATATCATCTTTGGATCTACATGGAAGGAGATGTGTTTAGAGTTCGAGAAGCTTATGCATGATAAGTTTCAGATGAGTTCCATGGGGGAACTTACATTCTTTTTGGGTCTGCAAGTTAAGCAATCTAGTGAAGGCATGTTTATTAGTCAAGATAAATATGTTGCAGAGATACTTAGAAAATTTTAATTTGCTAATTCAAAAGTGGCAAGCACACCAATGGACTCTGAGAAGCCACTTCTTTAATATTTAGATGGAGACAATGTAGATGTACACACTTACAGATCTATGATAAGCTCTTTGATGTATCTCACATCATCAAGACCTGATATTATGTTCTTTGTTTGTGCTTGTGCAAGATTTCAAGTAACTCCAAAGGTTTCTCATTTAACAGCAGTCAAGAGGATTTTTAGATATCTCAAAGGTCAACCTAGGTTGGGTCTATGGTATTCAAGGGAATCACCTTTTGACTTGGTAGCATTTTCAGATAGTGATTATGAAGGTGCTAGCTTGGACAGAAAGACAACAACTAGAGGATGTCAATTCCTTGGGTGTAGACTTATCTCATGGCAGTGTAAGAAGAAACAATTGTGGCTACTTCAACAACTGAAGCTGAATTTGTAGCTGCTGCAAGTTGCTGTGGTCAAGTCCTATGGCTTCAAAACCAACTTCTTGACTATGGGTATAATTTTTTGAACACTGTCATTCATATTGATAATAGTAGTACAATTTGCATAATTAAAAACCCAGTACAACATTCTAAAACAAAACACATTGAAATTAGACATCATTTTATTAGAGATTACAATGAGAAAAAGTTTATTCAAGTTCTTAAAATTGATTATGAACACAACTTTGCAGATCTTCTCACTAAAGCTTTTGATGTTGGAAGGTTTCAATACTTGGTAGCAAGTATTGAAATGCTTAATCCTTAAACTTTTTAATCTGTGTGGTTTTTGAATATAAATTTTTGATTGTACTGCTGGATTTATAAAATACTACTGTTAGTGAAAAGTTTGTGCTGCTAGTACAAATTTTATTTGTTTAAGTTCATTATGTTAGTCATATTTATAATGCTGCTATAAGACAAATGCTTTTCATTTTGTTTCTTGGTTTTGGACTAACATTTTCAGGTATGAACATTAAACAAAAAGGAAGTTTCAAGTGAAATGCAAGCAGCAGAATGATGATATCAGTTGCTGAAATAATAGGTTTATGATGGACTGAGTTTGGGAATTCATTAACAAAGGTTTACACCTAAGTTAGTTAAATTCTTTAAAACTTCTTTCTTGAAACCTAGTTATCATGTTTCACATTAACTTGATGGTTCAGTTGATCAGATACTAACTGATTCAACTCACTTTCTATCATTTTATACTTCAATTAGTATAATGAGCAAGTCTAAGGACATCTGATAGAAAGAACAGCTAGTAAAAGTGAATCTAACACTTGTGTTAGAGGTAACAATCGCTATGAGCTGGAAACCCTGTCAAGAAAGCCTTTTGAATAGGTTTATCTTTACACAGGCAGTTATTTATAACTGAAAAACGTTGGTTCTCACACAACCAGAGGTTATTTTAAACCAAAATCTTGATTAAGTGTCTGTTACACACTTAATCCCTTCAAAATGGTTGAAAGCAGTATGATTTTTCTATAATAAAATCATAAACATACTGCTAAGTCAAAAGTTTTTTCTTAAAAAGGATTTTCAAAGTGGCTCAGAAAAACCATCAAATGATGGAATATGAGTGAATGTCCCATGATTCACCTCTCATAGGAGTTAACACACCTAGAAGTGATGAGGGCACCTAATTAAACTCTTAAGGAATTGATGGCCAACATGTACACTATTGTCTGAAAACATGTTCTCATTGGTAGATCAGATGATGGTGAGAGATCTTCCAAACAGGGGAGGAAATGATAAATCTCAGGGGAGGATAAATATTTTGGTACATAGTGAGAGATCTTCCAAGCTTAAGCTCAGGGGAGGAAATAAAACCCAGGGGAGGAAGATTAACCAATAAGGGAAGGAAGTATGCTTAGGATTCGGGGAAGGAAAATGATCAAACAATGGAGGAAGATTGCCCAAAAACAGATCAAGTTCAATCAGAAAAGACAAGAGCATACAAGATGATGATGTTAGCTTTTTGAGAAGCTAAAATGTCTTATTATTCATCCAATAATAAGAATGAGCATTCAGTTGATGGATGCTGGGAATAAGCTTTTTCAGTTGATGGAAACTGAGAATAAGCTCTTCAAATGAAGAAAGTTCAAACGAAGATTCTGGAGTATTATATATATTCAGAAGGGATGAAGCATTCAAATGGAGAAAGTTCTATCTAGGAGCTTTCAGTTTCAATTTCAGTTCACTATGTTTGTTCATCACTTGCAAAGGCATGCCGGAAGATGATTTCACTTGTTGAAACAAGCATCCAAGATACACAGCACCATTGCCTCCTATAATTCCTCCATCCAAAGAAATTGCACCATCTTTTATTCAAGGTATTGATTTTGTGTTCAAGACAAAGAAAGATGATGTTATTGTTGAAATAGTTTCACAGAAAGTAGATGAGTTAGAAAGATAGATATTTAATCTTGAAGAACAGAAGATAGCACAGATCAAGAATCTGACAATAAAGTGTTTTGAAAGATTCTCACAATCATAATTTAATTCGGAAGAAACATGTTGAAAAGGATTCACATGTTTAGGGGAGGATTGTTGGGAATTAAATATTCTTAAGATTAGTATCGGGAATTAAAGGTTTACAAGATTAGTTCTGCTCAAGGAAATACACTAAGTATCATTCTACTGCTAGTGCATTTCATTCTACTGCTAGAGTTAAGATTCTGCTGGAGCAACAGATACTGCTACTAGATGGATAAGTATCGAGTATTCTACTGCTAGTTGGATAAGTATACGAAGATATTTTGTACTTATGTCAAGTATATACGGTAGATAATATCTTAGATAATGTGTTCAGTCTCCATGTGGTTTACACAAAGCAAATTGTAAACACAGATACATGTTGTATCTTAATGACTGACACACTCAAGCAAGTAGTTCGACAAGACTTATCATAATTGTAATGATCTCCTTTGTTTGTATAAAAGGGAGATCTTAGACTAGATATTGAGTGACTTAGATTTGTGCCAAGAATAGACCTTGAATATCTGTTAAGAGAAAAGAACAAACACAACAATATCACATGTCATAGAAACATTAAGATTCAAGGTTTTGTAACCCTAGTGATAGTGAAGATCACTCGTATTATTATCTTAATAATATTGAATCGTTTGGTGATAAAACTTTCTTTGTTCATTGTTCAACAACAAATACAACTATTCCATTTTCCATATCCAAATTACCTTCTAAGTGTGGTTAAGTAGATTCCGCATACTTAACCATATTAACTCAAACATATCATATACACAAAGTTACAAAGGACTAAAACCCTTTTAGTGTATCTCATCCTCACATTAATCAAAAGGACCCATTATGTAATTTTGTTAAACTTTTGCTAAAACGGTTCTCGGGCTCTTTTTATCGTATGAAAAGTGCTCGTATGACGTTCTAAGTTGCGTTAATATTTTTAAAATCATTTTTTCGTTAAAGATTACAATAAATTCGTCGACGTTCGTTCAACGCGTCTAAAATCAAACATTACTTGTATTATTAGGTCTAGACTATGCCGACTCACGTTGTGCTAAATCTCACTTTCTACGGGGAAACTTCATATATCACTTAACAGTATTCCAGCAATATTCTATATATTCCAAAACAAATCCCCAATACGTTCCCAAACCGGTGCCCATATATTAATATTCGTTTTAAACCAAAATGTGGCATTAAAATAATCCCCAAAAATTACCGGTTGTCATAGCCGAGTTGATCATTTATGTTTCCATGTGTGTTGTGATTGTATTCAGACATGTCGTGATGTTATTTATGATAGTTATGGTTCTTGATTGTGATGATGTATGTGTTCATAGTGTGGTTGTGTAACATTATGTGATGATCTCGACTATTATGAGCTTGGTCATGATATTTCACTTGATTATGTTGATGATGTTGTCCAAATTCTAATGTGTGCAATTGTGATATTTATAGAAGTATGGCTCCAAAGAAAGGAACTACCTCCACAATGACACCAGCTGCTATCCGGAAATTGGTGAATGACGGTATCGCCGCTGCTCTTGCAAGGTGTACTACTGATGGTACTCCCACTGCCAGCACTGACACCCATGCTGACAAAAATGAAACTGTGGTAACTCGTAAATGCGGTTACAAAGAATTCATGAACTGCAAACCAACATTCTTCAAGGGAACCGAAGGCGCTCTCGGCCTTATTCAATGGTTTGAAAGAACTGAATCAATTTTTCTTTTAAGTGACTGTACCGAGGACTGTAAAGTCAAGTTTGCTACTGGTACACTATTGGGAGATGCTTTGTCTTGGTGGACAGCCTATGTCAAACCCATAGGTATTGATGAAGCCTATGAAACGTCTTGGGGTGAGTTGAAGGAAATGTTGATGAGGAAGTACTGTCCTCGTACTGAAATCAAAAAGTTGGAAGATGAGTTTTATTATCTGGCTGTGAAGGGAACTAATGTCAAGACATACTTTAAGAGATTTCAGGAACTAGCCGCACTGTGTCCGGCTATGGTTCCTACTGATGAGAAGCTGTTAGAAAGTCTTATCGAGGGGCTGCCTCGAAGCATCGAGGGTAATGTCACCTCATCCAAACCTCCGTCTGTGGAAGAAGTGATCACAATTTCTCATCGTTTGATGGACCAGGTATTGAAATCAGGGTCCTAGCAAAGCAACAATGATAACAAACGAAAATTTGCTGACCGAAGGAACAATGGTAACCACAACAACTCTCACCAACACAACAACCGCAACAACCACAACAACAACAATCAGTACCGCAACAACAACAATAACAACAACCAATAGCACCAGAACCGCAACAATCACCATCAATAGCAGAACCGAAGACAGGAAGCCGCCAGGGCTTATGTCGCTACCCCAACTGAAGGGAAGGGTTATGTTGGGCATTTTCCCTTATGTGACAGGTGCAAAATCAACCACAATGGGTATTGTACTGTTAAGTGTGGAAAATGCAACAAGGTAGGTTACCAAGCCAAGAATTTCAAAAACCCCGCAACTGGAAGCAACCTACAACCAGTGATTGGGACGTGTCACGGGTGTGGAGAAAAAGGGCATTACAGGAAAAAGTTCCCAAAGACAGATGCCAACCAAAACAACAATGCTCATGGGAGAGCTTATGTGCTCGGAGATGGAAATGCTCAGCAGGACCCTGACGTAGTCACGGGTACGTTCTTACTCAACAACCATTATGCTAAAGTTTTATTTGATTCCGGATCCAATTAAAGTTTTGTGTCGACTTCATTTTTTTCCCTACTTAACATCACCCCAACCAATCTAGACACCACTTACGAAATTGAATTGGTTAACGGGAAACTAGTCGGCACTAACACCATAATCCGAGGTTGCACCTTACTCTTACTAAACCAACCATTCGACATAGATCTCATGCCTATTAAACTTGGTAGTTTTGACACAATCATCGGCATGGATTGGCTATCCAAATTCCATGCGAGAACTATATGTGACGAGAAAGTGGTTCACATTCCTTTCAATGGTGAAACTCTAATTATCCGTGATGATCGAAGTAAGACTCGACTTAACATCATATCCTACATCAAAACCATGAAGTATATAGACAGAGGATGTCACGCTTTCTTAGGTCAAGTAACGGAAAAGAAGCCAGAGGAGAAGCGACTTGAAGATGTACCGGTGGTTAAGGATTTTCCTGAAGTTTTTCTCAAGGATTTTCCTAGCCTTCAACCCGTCCGCCAAGTGGAATTCCAAATTGATTTGGTGCCAGGAGCGGCACCAGTGGTGCGAGCACCTTATAGGTTGGTGCCATCCGAAATGAAAGAATTACCTGATCAATTGCAAGAATTATCAGATAAAGGATTCATTCGACCCAGTTCTAAGCCTTGGGGAGATCCGGTTTTGTTTGTCAAAAAGAAAGACGGATCTTTTAGAATATGTATTGATTATCGTGAGTTGAACAAAATTATAATGAATAATTGATATCCATTACCCAGGATCGATGATTTGTTCGACCAACTACAAGGATCGAGTGGACACTCGAAAATTGATCTAAGGTCAGGTTATCATCAACTAAGAGTCAGGGAAGAAGATATTCCTAAGATAGCTATCAGAACACAATACGGCCACTATGTGTTTCAAGTAATGCCATTTGGTTTAACCAACACACCAGTTGTGTTCATGGACTTGATGAACCGAGTGTGCAAGCCTTAATTGGACAAATTTGTAATCGTGTTCATCGATGACATTCTTATCTATTCCCGCGACAAGGAAGAACATGCGGAACATTTGAGAACAATTTTGGAATTACTTAAGAATGAGGTGTTGTATGCCAAATTCTCCAAGTGTGATTTTTGGATTCAAAAAGTGCAGTTCCTCGGCCATGTAATGGATAGTGAAGGCATTCATGTCGACCCTGCAAAGATTGAAGTTGTTAAAATTGGGCATCTCCTACAAACCCCATGGAGATACGCCAATTCTTAGGTCTTCTTGGGTATTGCCGAAGATTTATTGAATGTCTCTCCAAAATCACCAAACCTTTGATGGAATTGACACAGATAAAGAAGAAGTTTGACAGGGGAGAAAAGCAAGAGTCAGCTTTTCAAATCTTGAAACAAAAACTTTGTGAAACTCCAATCTTAGCATTGCTAGAAGGAAGTGAAGACTTCGTGGTATATTGTGATGCATCGTACCAGGGTTTAGGCGTTGTGTTAATGCAAAAGAGCAAAGTTATCGCATATACCTCCAGAAAACTCAAAACTCACGAAAAGAACTACACCACCCATGACCTTGAATTAGGAGTAGTGGTTTTCGCTCTTAAGATGTGGAGACACCACCTGAATGGCACCAAGTGTACGGTATTCATGGATCATAAAAGCCTTCAGCGCATTCAAGATCTGAAAGAGATGAACATGAGACAACGCCGATGGTTAAAGTTACTCAGTGACTATGATTGCGAGATTCGCTATCACTCTGGAAAGGCAAATGTTGTGGCGGATGCCTTGAGCAGGAAAGAGCGGCTTAAACCCCTCAGAGTCAGATCTCTGGGGATGAAAATTAAATCACCATTTCCATCAAAAATCCTTGAGACTCAGGTCGAAGCTCTCAAAGAAGAGAACAGACCAAGCGAGAAAATCTATGGTATGCCAGAAAGCGAGAATGGCTTTGTCAAGAAGCCAGACGGGATGTTGTGTTTCAAGGACAGAAGTTCGATCCCACTCTACGGAGGAATACGTGACCTCATTATGCACGAATCTTACAAGTCCAAATATTCCATTCACCTAGGTTCTGACAAGATGTACCAGGATCTCAAGAAACTCTAGTGGTGGCCGAACATGAAAGCCGATATCGCTGAGTATGTCGGGAAGTGTTTGACATGCTCTAGAGTAAAAGCTGAATGTCAAAAGCCATTCGGCTTGTTGATACAACCAGAAATTCCAGTATGGAAATGGGAAAGGATTACAACGGATTTCATCACAAAACTACCTAAGACATCAGGTGGATTTGACACCATTTGATTCATTGTTGATCGTCTTACCAAATCCACACATTTCTTACCAATCAAGAAAACCGACGAGACGAGTACCCTTGCACGGTTATATTCGAAAGAAATAGTTTCACGGTATGGAGTGCCGATTTCCATCATCTCAGACTTTGATAGCCGTTTCACGTCTAGATTTTGGCAGTCACTTCAGAAAGCCTTGGGTACCCGGTTAGACATGAGCATCGCGTATCACCCATAAATTGATGGTCAAAGTGAGAGGACTACCCAAACCTTGGAGGACATGCTACGAGCATGTGTGATCAATTTTGGGAAAGGTTAGGATAAACACTTACCATTACCAGAATTCTCCTACAACAACAGTTACCACGCTAGTATCAATGGCAACACCGTTTGAAGGACTTTATGGTCGAAAGTGCCGATCACCTGTTTGTTGGGAGGAAGTTGGAGATGTCCAGCTCACAGGACTCGAACTTATTCATGAAACGACTAAGAAAATTGTGTAAATCAGACAATGCTAGCAAGCTGCCCGTGACCGACAAAAGAGTTATGCCGATGTAAGGCGAAAACCTATGGAATTCCATCTTGGAGATAGAGTCATGTTGAAAGTATCTCCTTGGAAAGGAATGGTTAGATTCGGGAAGCTTGGAAAGCTAAATCCTAGGTACATTGGGCCATTCAAAATCCTAGAAAGGATTGGTCCAGCGGCGTACAAGATCGAACTTCTCGAGGAGCTCAGTAAAGTACACAATACCTTCCTCGTATTAAACCTGAAGAAGTGCTTATCAGATGAATCTCTTGTCATTCCATTAAAAGAGATTTGGCTTGATGATAAGCTAAACTTTATTGAAGAGTCGGTAGAGATCATGGACAGAGATGTCAATCAGTTAAAGCAAAGCCGCATTCCCATTGTCAAGGTTATATGGAACTCTAATAGAGGACCAGAGTACACTTGGGAGCGTGAAGACCAAATTCGTGCCAATTACCCACATTTATTCGCCGAGGCAACCCCGGCAACAATCACAGCTTAGAATTTCGGGACGGAATTCTGTCTAACAGGAAGGTGTTGTAATATCCCGTAATTTACCCATTCATTAATTAATGTTAAACTCTAAGTAATTCAATTTGAAAGTTTAATTAACCCTTTTTACGAGTTATTTTTTTTTTATTATAAATATAATACATCTAAAAATTTTATTCGTCAACCATTATGCGACGTATCTCACATTTCACCTCGAACGGCTCACACGCTTACCGACACCAAACTTATTTGCGGGTTAATCAAACCTGGCAATTTACATAGGCCTTTGTAAGCCCACAGCTCCAGCAACTACACACTTCCTTTTTCTTTGGGCTTGACTCAACCCAACGCCTTATAACTCCCTTGGGCTTCGGCCCGTTCCTAACACAAATCAAACCCACCCCATTCCTTTGCATTGGGCCTAAGATATACTCGTCCCAACCCAACCAATTATATTGTTTTCTTTTGTTGTGGCCTGGTACTACACGAACACAAACCCACACCATGGTCCGACATATTTAAAACGCAAAAAAATATACATATTTCGATTCATAAACAAAAAATCCAAAACCCTAGATCCTAATTACATCAAGAGTACACTCTATTCCCTCCTAAATCCTTTAACCATTGAATAAGCTCAATAACCTCTTATGTCAACTAGCATGAAACTTTGTAAATCTTCACTCTTGGTTTTCCCATGCACATCGACAGACAAGGACGAGCTAGACAAGGTCAACCCCTAACACACTAACACTTTCTGTAATAAAGCAATACCCTCACCTTTCACTCAACACAAAAACTGAACAACAAAACTCTATCTATCATCCCTTAATATTCGACAGTAGCAAAAGAAAGAAGAAAAAGAAAACAAAAACTAAACACAAACAAAGCTCATTGACCCTTGTGTTACTATCGAGCCAGAACAAAAAAAGGAAAGAAAAGTTGGTCCAAGTTATAAGCCTTCTAGCGTCTAGAAATCGTTTTGGGTTAGCTTAAGGAGTCGGGATTAAGCTCGGGTTCTCATTTGTTCTCGTTCATATGCACCTTCGTATCCCGTCACCACCTTTTTTTGGTGTCATAAGTCTCCGAACCCATTTCAATACGTGGCATAGTTTAGTTTCATTGTTAAGTTTTCATTTCGTACGTAACACATTAAAGTTTCTAAACTTATTACTCTTTTCACCAATGTCATGTATAAATTGAACATAAACAAACTTAATATACCATAATAACTTGTGTGGTGATTTAGAGTTACCTAACACTTGAAAACTTTTAAGATGACAAGAGAAAGCTTGTTTATATTTGATTCAAAAGTCGACATAGGCCTACAAATATATCAAACTCATACACCCATTGTGAACGAATAAAGACCTAAAGAACTATGAATCTAAATTTAAGTCTTGGCTCTTGCGGACAAGTACCTACTCTTATTATTACTTATCGATGGTATTATATACTCGTTATAAAACTCTTTTCAAATCGGGTTATATAAACCCAACTCGATCCATAAGGGCCATAAGACCCAACCCATTAACAAATGCTTATAAATAAGCTAAACGATGTAAAAATGTTTATTCGAAACTTAAACGAATTTTTTTTGAACGCTACACAAAAATTTGGTTAAGCTTACTGTAAAACTCATTTGAAATGATGAAACACAAACAAAATGCATGCAACACTACTTACTGAGATGGAAATTTATAACGAGTTCTAAAGTTGTCGCGAAACACTTATATATATTTCAACGGAAAGAGTAACACAAAAGAGCTCTTGGCTCAGTGGTCGGGTCTCCCTGCCTCAACACAAACAACCTAGGGCCGAACCCATGCTTTGACACATTTGGAAACTTTATTATTTTTTTATACGAAACATGTGCATTGTTATTTTAAAAAGAACACACCCTAACTGGGCTTAAAAGCCCAATACTTTTCCAAATTTAACAAACTCAATAAGCTGTAGACATAAGCTATTTTAATAAGCTAAAACACACACTTTTGAAATCACAAAAATGAGCCTAAGCTCATAAGCTCACGCTACATTTAAAAAATAATAATAATAATAATAATAATAAAAAAAAAAAAAAAAAAAAAAAAAAAAAAACTAACGAACCTTTATTGGGCCATAAGGCCCAATAACCTTTTCGTATAATACATTTTGAAATAAGCATCTTCAATAACCTCAAAATAAGCCACAGGAACATAGCTTATTAAAAGAAAGCTAAATTTTACAATTAGTTGATTTTTCGACTAAAAATGCAAATTTTACGAATCTTGGGTGAAAAGTGTAAACTTTGGTAAAGTTTAGAGTTGAAACTGAAAACTGTATTTTTGGATTAAAAACTGAAATAAATAAGAAATTGGGTAAATACTGTCACTTTCAGAAAATTAGAAGCATAATTCTATGACTTTGGACTAAAAATGTAAAAATTATATGTTTTGGGTAAAACTGTAACTTTAATATAAGTTAAGGTTAAACTTTGTAACTTTACTATATTTTTGAAAAACTTATATTCACAAACTAGTTGCATCAAAATTTTATAAAAACTTACCTATATAATATAGATACGACGACATAAAAACATAATTAATAACGTTAAACTTTTAAACGAATAAGTATAAAAATTCGCTATCGAATATCTTAAAAATAAATAATACAAACATTTTAATAACTTATCATTCACTAACTTAAAATATTTAAACTTTTAAACGAATAAGTATAAAAATTCGAACAAGTATGATGTATGCAACAGTGGCCTACCATTTTCCTTGCTTTTAACATTGCTTATTGGGGAGTTGATTTTGAGTCCATACTCAAAAGATGTAAACAAATTGGAATACGCCACATGTGAAGGCCTGTAAACAAAATTTCATTGATCTTCAATAATCAAAATTGCAACTTTTTATTATTTCATTTGGGTTCTATAACAAAAAGAAGTTTTTTTTTTTTTTTTTTTATATATACGTTGAAATGGGCAGGCACGAGATTTTGATGGGGATTCGTTAAGGTGCATGCTACCAAAACCTGTCTCTTCATTAGAATAGACAGTTTCAGCAGAAAAAGGAAGAGTGTATGCACATTGCACTGCAGGTTTACGTCGGGCTCCTGATGTTGCAATTCCTTACATGGTCTGGTTCTGTGACATAGATGTAAGTTACCATCTCTGCCAATAACTCTTTACATATTTTTGATTCTTTCACAGTGAGTTAACACTTTCATGGCCCATGTTATGTGAAGTTGAATACAGGATACGACACACTCACAAAAATAAGACCGTGTGGGCCAAATAAGAACCTACATACGAGTCAATGTTTGACTTTTAAGTGTCGGAAAATTTACTTTTTAATGCTGGTAATATTGTATGTATGTAGGAAAGCAGTACTATAATGAGCCTTGCATATACACTATAAAAGAAAGGGAACACTGCATTTCGTTTTGATTTTGCGGGAAATGTGTAAGTTTCAATAGATTATTCTCATACTTTGAATTGTTTATGCTGCAAGTTATATCATATACTAACATATAGAAACTCTATCAATAAGAGAAAGAATTTTGAAAAGTGAGAGTAAAAATACTAACATGGTTGTAAATTGTTCATGTGAAAAACATTTCGATTTAATTATACTAAGAAGTGAACACTAAGGGGGTGTTTGGATGCGCAATCACATCAGAATTTGTAATATTTAGTCACAATAATCAGTTTTGAAATTTTAGCTAATCTTTGCTTTTTTAAACATGAAAAAAAATGCCCATAGAATTAGTTCTCCTGTTAGTGAAACTCAGCCAGGTTAAGTGTACGTGCCGCCCAAGAGTAAAAGGGGATTCAGCGAATTAGATGGTGAGACTTCTGATTTAGGACCTGCTGTTAAAATGTCGCGTGTCGCGGGATCACTTGATACTCTTGACACCGGCGAGTATCTCCAACACCATTTGGACGTTCAGTGTTTTCAAGATACGAATGGTTCTCGACACTTATCTGGAAAAGCAAAAATCCTATATCTCAGAAACATATTACATTTACTGGAAATATGCCATAGGTAGCAAGATTATGACCGATACACCTCAAAATGTCAATGTATTCCTATCTAAGATTATGGTTTTTTTAAGCAAGAACCTGCCACTTTTAAAACTTTAAATTACTTTGGAATTGTTTAATCTCTTATTATTATTATTATTATTATTATTATTATTATTATTATTATTATTATTATTATTATTATTATTATTATTATTATTATTATTATTATTATTATTATTATTATGTTTTCACTTGGCATCCTGTTACCCTTGAACTTGGCTGAAAGAGTCCAATACCTGTGTTTGATGATGTTGACATTGATAAAGATTTGTTTTGTAAACCATGAGTCTTGATTATATCTGCAATATATGTTTTAAACCTTGCATTTAATGGACTGTGACTTGGTTTGTTGTTCAGTTTTGATTATATCTTCTATATCATGTTCTTTATTGGATAAAATTTTTATACGGCCTGTAAGACCAACATATTTCGCCCCGGTCATTGAAAAAGCTATCACAATTGTTGAAAAAAAGTGGTAGCCAGTATCATGTGCTATTGATCATTGCTGATATATGTTATTTGTTAATTTGATTTATTAAAGATTTTAGGCTCTTACACCCATATTAAGTTAGTAAAGATGCAATAGTTTTCGATAATGTTGCTGTAGTTTTCATTTTCTTTTTTTCACAAGAATGGTGTATTGAGAAGGTCGAAACTAATATTTTGTTAAATGTGAGACATCTTTGTGAGATAATGACATCTTTGTGAGACTACCATTATGACTATCATGATTTATTGATGAAAATGTGTTTGTGTGCACGCGCATTTGGATAATGGTATTATTGGTGTACTTCTAAAAACAATATGCCGAGGTTGTTGATCCTCATCTATACAATTAAAATGTATGTCAACCTCACCTTTCGAAAAAATATATAACATAAACTAATACAATCAAAATATTAATTAACCACTTTCTCTTTAATAATACAAAAAATATAATTGTAAAAGATCACTTATATATGTACGTGACTAAATTAAAATGTAAATTACGAGTCATTGCCTGCCCAACGGGTGGGCTTAGAAACTAGTATATATTATATATATATATATATATATATATATATATATATATATATATATATATATATATATATAATATATGAGGTTGGTTTAGAAAAGTATATTAGTTAGAAAAGTGAGAAAATAGTTTTAGGGTAGATTATGAAAACACTTGAAAGTTCGGGGTAAGAAAAGAATAAAACACAAAAAAAGAAGAAACCGTCATTTTTAATATCGATACAAACACACACACCGATTAAAACACACACTCACCCTCACCACCACCGTCGCCACCGTCACCGTCACACCACCACCAGTCAAAAAACACATACTCCGATCAAAAAACATTCATACTTTGATCGAAAGCACACACTCCGATCAAGAAACCCTAAAAAGTTATCACAATCACATAAACATCAGATACAAAAAATCATGGATGCACTAATTTGATTTCGATCTCCAGAAAAATTACAAAAATGAAGTTTAGGAATCGTGAGTGAACCAAATCCGATCATCAGAAAAAACAACAGTTTTACAGGTTTTTTAATTTTTATGTTATATTAGTGCATCTTTGTGTAAATTATAAAATAATTGTTGTTATTGTTGAATGAAATGATATATTAAGGCATATGTATGTATAAAGTTACAATTTAGTGCATCTCTCTTAATAATATGTTACTAACATTGGTTTTTCTGGATAAGTGCATCACGATTCATGTTATTTCATCTTTTAGTATGATTAGAGAATCATGTTATAAGTTAGGGAATCTATTTGTTTGATTAGTGCATCTAAAATAAGCGTTAGCGCATCTGTTTGTATAATTAGAGAATCATGTTATAAGTCAGGGAATCTATTTGTCTGATTAGCGCATCTAAAATAAGCGTTAACGAATCTTTTAGTTCGATTAGGGCATCGCGCTACTTGTTACAGCATTTGTTTGTATAATTAGGGCATAAAAAAATGAGTTATGACATCTCTTTTTATGATAAGAGCGTAATGTTAAGTTAGGGCATCTTCTTGTTTTCTTAGTGCATCAAAAAAATGTATTACGACATTTGTTAGTATGATAAGTGCATTAGGAATAGTTGTTACAACTTCTATTAGTAAGATTAGGGCATCGGATGACTTGTTACGGCATTTGTTTGCGTGATTATTGCATCAAAAATATGTTTAGTGCATCGTTGAACATATTAAAGCATTAGTACGTATGTTTAGGGCATCAGTGATTATGATTAGTGCATTGTTAAATGGTAAATCTGAACATGTGCTTTGTTGACGTATCTTAGGCTCAACAGCAAACACCTTTTTGTTTTGTTATATTTTAATAGTAGCAAATTAGTGATAGATATAAACCACTGGTCACACGTTCAAAATAAACCACTCATCATAGCAACTTGAATTCATTTTATATAATAGATTGACAATAGAGTGACAAATAGAGACAAATTTACAAAATTTACCCTGAAAAATAAAAGAAGTTACAATAAGGCCCCATGAGTTGGGAAAAAGAAAGTGGGGGAAGGGGAGGGGGTGATTTGTACACTTTTCTCATTTTTCTCACTTTTCTACTAAAATCAACTTTTTGCATGAACCAATATATATATATATATATATATATATATATATATATATATATATATATATATATATATATATATATATTATATATATATGAAAAGATATGGAAGAAAAATAAAGAGAAACGAAAGAATAAAAGTGTTATTTGATAAGGATTTCCCGACTTAAGTTTTTCTTTTTACACGAATTCCAAATAAAGAATCCCATGACTTATTCCTACCTTATAAGCCTTTAGCCTAACGATATAACCCATATAAAAGACCTCTTTGATATTTATACTTGGTGCTTACGCCACGTCGGTGAAGTTTTGTTTCTTGTACAAGCTTATGGTAAACTTATGAATTATGACTGAGCTATGAGAGTGAATTTGGAAAAAACAACATCAACTACATTAAATATGAGTGCTTGAGTGAATTCTAAAACGTACATATTCGTTAGGAGCATATCATGTTATTTTAGCTCAATGATTGTCTTGGATACAGAAAAAAAATCTATGAAATTTATACGAGACTCAATTTTAAAACATTTTTCTTTTTATGCTTTAGGACAAGCATTAGTTCAAGCATGGGGGGATTTGATGAGTCTCATATTATACATGTTTATACCCTAGATATTATGTAAATTATATAGCTAAATACTCTTATTTAAAGAACATTTGGTACTTAATATATGAATAAACATGTAGAGCTAATGATCTAAGGAAAGACACGATAAATACGATAAACTAATGACTCAAAAGACTTAAGAGAAATAACACATGGTTTGGCAACATCACGCCGACCTTACAGAGAAAGAGCGCCACTTACGGGCACCATTGGTCAACTATGTACTTACGAGTCAACACTGAAGTACGCCGGTTTTATACTTAAAGAGCGCCAGATGCGTGAAGTGAAGCACGCCGGTCTCGTGTTAATATGCAGCGTACTTCCCCTGTCAGTTATACTTCTTCATTAATGAGATACATCAATGATAAGGCCAATCACTTGCCTATCATTACTTACAAGGTACGTCTTAGGGTTGCTCATACACCTATAATTAGTGGCCTAATTCAGAGCATAAGGGGCACCTCACTCACCAATCATCATACACTAATCATAAGAAGTTTAGGAGTGGTTTGCACCAAAACCACTTACTAAGGAGCTTGTAAGCAGCAGTACTTTGGAGAGAAGAATTTGTGAACGTGGTTCAACAATTGTAATCTGTTGACCCCAATACATGATCTTACTGAGCTTGTTAGAAACTTTGTTGAATACCAAAGAGTATGCGGAATCTACTCAACAATGCTTAGAAGAATATTAACAATGTATTAAACAATGAAACAGTAAACTTATGGAGCAGTATAACCAAAATGATTCAATATTATTAGCTCAATAATACGAGTAATCTTTGTGTAGTACTAGGGTTTACAACCTTGAAACTTAAAAAAAGTATATAAAAAAGATGTATCTAACACCTTAACCTAGGACCTCCTTTTATAGACACAAGGAGTCCTTTACAAGATAACTATCAATATACAATATTCGTATATTTCTAAACTTATAAGATATATACAGAATATATTCTATACTAACCACTTCACGTGTCTTCATAACGTTGGTAGTACGATCTTCCAACAGCAATCTTCAAATAAACCTGGCAGTACTAACATTTACACTAGCAGTACTAACTCAGTTAGTACTGTTAGTGTTAATCTTCAACAGTCTCAACTTTAAGCTTGTCAGTACAAACTGTTAAGTGTTTTAATTCCTAACAATCCTCCCCTAAACTTCTGATTTCCCTCCAAATCATCAAGTTTCATGAATTATATCCTTAAGCTTGAGAGAATTCTTCCAACCACTTTATCTTCTTCCAGCCTTCATTTCTCTATCACACAGCATGAAGATCTTCTTTAAGAGTTCATTTGCCATCTCAGTCTCTTCTTTTAGCTTTTCAGACAACATCAAAACAGGAGTACCTGATGACAATGGGTAGGCCTTCTCCACTAGCATGTACATGTCAGTTCCAACCCTTGTAGATACATGATGCACTGCACAAGAGCTGTACAAAGTCCAATTAAAACCTTGATTTCTAGTCTGAAATCTCCATATGCTATCTTCTGCAATTGGTTCAAACATCCTCTTCAAATCCACCCATAGAGCTCTCTCTTTGTTGTCTGTTGGTGCTGATGATCTGAATCTATCTTTAACCAAATTCCATAGTTTCACCAAGTCATTCCTGTCAAAGGCCCTCAGCATATGGTCCATGAATTGACATACTGCAGTATGATCACCAACTCTGATGATCTTCCAATACTTCCTTCTGTCTTCAACATAGATTTCCTAGTCTATGATTGGATACTTGGTCTGCAGAGCTTCAACATTCATCCCTTCTTCTTGAACAACTATCATCATCTGTTGTAGATGTTCTTCAGACAATGTTTCTTCTTCTTCTTCTTTCTCTTCCTCTTCTTCTTCTTGTGTAGGTACTTCTTCACCAATCTTTTGTTTCTTTGAAGATTCAGACTCCAATAACATACCTACTCTCTTTGTAGTTCTACTTTCTTCTTCTGTTCCCATTGGAACAAAGTGTTGGACTTTCTTGTAGGCTCTGAAGTATAAACTCTCAACTTCTTCATATGTTCTTCCTTTCAGTTGAGCAACAGTGTAATTGAGAGGATTTAAAACACTTAGGATGTTACTCCTTTATGGTGTGTTTAACATACTTTGAGGTTATGTAGTTAAGTATGCGGAATCTACTCAACCACACATAGAAGAATTTGTTTGATGGAACAATAATGCTTGTATGATCAATGAACACAGATTTTAACTTCAAACGATTCAATATTATTCAAGAATAATGCGAGTGATCTCAATATCACTAGGGTTACAACGACCTTGAATCTTAACAAAACTTTTATATCTCCTAATTATATTTAACATCTAACCTAGGATCTCCTTTTATAGACTTAAGGAGTCCTTTACAAGATAAGTATCTACCGTATATTTCTAACTAATTGTGATTTACATAAGATCTATTCCATACTTATCCTTAATACATATCTTCTAAAACGGTTTTTCATGCCAGCAGTAACTTCATTACAACTAGCAGTACTAACCAGACAGTTTGTACTGTTAGTTGTTTCTTCAGCAATCTTCACATATACACTAGTAGTTTGTATTGTTAGTGTATTCTTTCAGCAGTACTAAGTCAAGAACATTTAATTCCCAACAATCCTCCCCTAAACTTGTGATTTACCCCAAATCATCAAGTTTCTCTGAATTAAATGAGGACTGTGAGGACTCTTCCAAACACTATCTTCTAGACTTTGTTTCTTCTGCCTGCTGATAGATTTTTCTTACTAACTCCCTTGCCATTTCTGATTCTTCTTCTACTTTGAGTATGGAGGTTAGCATAACAATCAAGATCCCTGCTCTTAGTGGATAGTCCTTTTCCACTAGCATGTAAACTTCTACTCCTGCTTTTGTAGAAACCTGATGAACACCACGGTTATCAAATAACCTCCAAGTAGTAGCCAAATCATGAGCTTGAAATCTCCATAGTGAATCATTAGCATCTGGCTCATATAACCTTTTAAGCTCAACCAATAGCTCTTTATCCTTATCATCTGTAGGATCTGCAGGCCTAAACCTTTCTTGGACTAAGCTCCACAACTTCTTCAAATCTTCTCTGTCAAAGGCTTTTATCATATCTTCAAAGAACCTATGGACTTCAGACTTACCTACTACTTTGATGATCTTCCATCCTTTGATTCTTCCATCTGAGTACACCTCCCAATCAATGATGGGATGTTTGGCTTGAATGGGATCAACATTGAGAGCTTCTGGAATTACTACCATCATTCCATGGATCTGTTCATCAGTCAATGTTTCTTCCTCTTCCTCAGCTGATTCTTCCTCAACTGGTTCATCATGCTTTTCTTCATCTTTCTTTAGCCTCTTGGATTCCACAGATTCCAATTGCTCTGCTGCTCTTTTCACACCCTTACTGGATTCAATCTCAACTATTGCAGTTTCATCTCTTAAGGACCTTTGGATTCTTGTATAAACTTCAGTGTACAACTTCTCTATTTCTTCATAAGATATTCCTATGAAGTATTTTTCCTTCCAGTAATCCTGATGTTTCAAGTAGTTCTTCATATACCTTAGTTGTTCACATCTTGTTGGTGGTTTCTTCTGATAAGTTTTCTTCTTTCTTTGTTTCTATCTGATTTGCTCCAAAAGGTCATCAATGGCCGATTCTTATTCTTCTCTAGTGAACTGAGACCTTTCATCTTCTTGATGTTTGGTAGCTAACTCCTTATCAGCAAGAATCTGAGCAGCTCTCTCTTCTTCTTTAGGCTGAAACTTTCGTTCAATCATAAATGTTGCCAACCCTTCTTCTTTAGCTAATCTTTCTTCTTCAGCTACCCTTTCTAACTCTTCTTCATGAAATTTCTGAGCTAGTTCCTCATCTAGAGCAATCTGGGCTTGTTCCTTTTTGGATAACTTCTAAGAAGATGGTTCTTCTTCTGTCTTTATTTCCTTACCCTTGTCTGCTCTTGATCTCTTTGGCTTTCTTGTGTATACTGCACCAGTAGTACCTTCAGAGCCACCAGTACCTAGTTCTGTAAAGCCACCAGTACCTTGATCCATTTGCTCTGTTTGCCTCCCCTGAGTATCAAACTCTTCATGAACCAAAGTGACATGGGGATCATCATCTAATTGGGCAATCTTCCTCCCCTATTTGGAAGATTCCTCACCTTGATCTGCACTTGGACCCTCTGATGAACTTGATGAAGAAGATGAACTAGTTGATTCTACCATATGAGCTGACCTATTCCTTTTAAGAGTCTTGACTAGGTCCTCTAATTTCTTGATCTTGAGCACTAGCTTTGTATACACTTTCCCAAAAATCTTCTTGTGACTTATGAGATCAGACTCCAAAGTATTGACCTTTTCAGAAAATTTTGCACAAGTTTCCATCAATTCCTTAAGTGACTTTCTGCCCACAGCACTTCCTGATGTGTTACCTTCACAGAGAGGTGCATCATGGGGCAAAGACTCATAGTCCACCATATGGTGAACATCTGAGCCACCCAAATTTTTTGGCTGGCTTGGGATTCCACCAATAGTACTGGGTTCAATAGAACTTGGTACTGTTGGTGTTGCCATGGATTGGGTCTTAGCTATGGTACTTTTGTCCAGCCCAGCTTCTAAGCCTGAGACAGTAGAAGCAGCCCTTTCCATACTGACATTGTCAGCCTCATCTGCTACATTGGGAGGGGTCGGAACTCTGTGCTGAGGTACATCAGAGTCCTGTCTGGATAATGACCTATCTGGTGATGAAGTTGGTTGTGAAGGTGATTGTTCTGATGTTGTGGGTGTGTGTTGGGAGTCAACTGGGCTTGTTGATCCTTCACCCTGTATTTGTAGCGTTGAATCAAAAGTGGAACTTCTTCCCCACTATACCATCTTGAGGCCATCCTCATATTACTGAAAAGTTTTTGGGTAAGTTTGGGTGTTGGATAAACATTTTTATGAGGAAGAAGTTGATATTTTCTCATGTTCAAAATAGTTTGGATGAACCTGGGATACATCAAAAACTTTGATTTGCAATCAACATTAACCATTCCTTCAAAGATAAGTTTAGAAAAAATTAAAATTCTGTCAGTAGCTAAGCAGATAAGAGCAGTTGCAATATTGCTACTGAACTGTTCCCATGAGGTTTTCATAGGACTAAGACAGTGAAGGATGGTGTGAATCAAAAACTTCCATTGAGGGGCAAAACAACCTTTTTGAAAAGTTAAAGATTGTGATTGGATGTTGTACCCCATCCTGGTTAAAGTTTCAGAAATTTCAATGTTTGGCATAGCACTAATACCATTTTCATCATTCAGATGGAGATGTCTTCTGAGTGATGATTCAGTAATAGTGATGGATTTACCATCCACTGTTGCATTCAACTCTTTGTCTCCATTGTCAAATGTTTTGACAGTTGCAGTCTGCCAAAACTCTTTGATGTGTGAGACATAGATAGTGGGATTTAAGGTTAAAGAATACCTTATGTGAGAACCATTTAGAAAGTCCACTATCTGATGAAAGTATGTGTCATCCTCTGCCTTTTCCAAAAATGCGACCATGTTATGTTTGTTAACAAAGGATAAAGAAGCCATTATTTTTCAGTAAATATTGATTTGACTGCTATGAATAGTGTAATATTAGGTTAGAAAGTAGATGAAGAAAGTGAATTGAGATATTATGAAAGACTTATTAGGGTTTCTATTCGAACGACTTCATTAAAGAGATAACTTTTGATTGAAGATAAGGTTACTAAAATAGATTAAAAGTAAAAATATCCAAATAGGAAAACCCTAAAAATAAGGAATTGAGCAGTAAAAATCTCAACTAACCCTCAACGGCTATTTTCAAAAAGTTGTTATTTCGCACCAGTACTAACGACTATCCAGCAGTACAAAGTTAAGCCGCAAACTTTTTGGTAAAATTTGACTCAGCAGTATAAACTCAATTTTGATTAAAAACCATACTGCTAACAACCATTTTTAAAGGATTAAGTGTAAAGACAGATGCTTAATCATAATTTCGGTTTAATGCAACCTCTGGTTGTGTGAGAACCAATGAGTTCAGTTCTAAATAACTGCCTGTGATCAGATAAACTCATTCAAAGAGCTTTCTTGACAGGGTTTCCAGCTCGTGGCAGTTGTTGCCTCTAACAAAAATGTGTTAGATTCACGTTTGCTCGCTGTTCTTTCTACCAGATGTCCTTAGACTAACTCATTTTACAAAAGTATAAAATGGTAGAAAGTGAGTTATGTCAGTTACTAACTGACTAACTAATCCATCAATTCCAATTCAAAATATCATAATAAGATCTCAAGAAAGAAGTTTTAAAGAACCAGTTAACTTAGGCATGAAACCTTTGTTAATAGATCCCCAAACTCTGTCTATCATCAACCTATTATGTCAGCAATCTAGCCACCAAATGCTGCTCACATAATGTACTAGTAATTCCTTTGTGCTTAAACCATCCATACCTGCAATTGTTAGTCGAAAACCAAGAAAACAAATGGCAATAAATTTAATTCATAACAGTATAAACATATGACTAACAGTTCTAACAAACAGTCCGAATTTGCACTTGCAGTACAAATTATACAAAAATAGTACCAATTGACAAACCTAGCAGTACAAATCCATTTTATGGTACAAAAACACACAGATTGAAAATTTTAAAGATTAAGCATTCCAATACTTGCTACTAAGTATTGAAACCTTCCAACATCAAATGCTTTTGTGATAAGATCTGCAAATTTTTGAAGAGTATCAATTTTAACAACTTGAACTAACATTTTCTCATTGCAGTCCCTTATAAAATGATGCCTAATTTCTATGTGTTTTGTTTTAGAATGTTGCACTGGATTTTTAATAATGCATATTGTACTGCTTTTGTCAGTATATATCATGGTGTTCATAAAATTATACCCATAGTCAAGAAGTTGATTTTGAATCCAAAGCACTTTGACCCCAGCAACTTGCAGCAGCTACATAGTCAGCTTCAGTTGCAGAAGTTGCCACAATTGTTTGCTTCTTACATTGCCATGATGTGAGTCTGCAACCAAGGAACTGACATCCACCAGTTGTTGATTTCCTGTCCAGGCTTGCACCAGCATAATCACTATCTGAATATGCCACCAAGTCAAAAGGTGATTCCCTAGGATACCACAGACCCAACCTAGGTTGTCCCTTAAGGTATCTAAAGATCCTCTTGACAGCAGTTAAATAAGAAGCCTTGGGAGTCACTTGAAACCTCGCACAGGCACATACAGCAAACATGATATCTGGTCTAGATGATGTAATATACATCAAGGACCCTATCATAGATATATAAGTGTGTACATCAACACATTCTCCATTAGCATCTTTAAGTAAAGGTTTCACTGGATCAACAAGTGTGCTTGCCACTTTAGCATCAGTAAACTGAAACTTCTATAGTATCTCAGTCACATATTTATCTTGGCTGATAAATATGCCTTCAGTAGATTGCTTCACTTGCAACCCCAAAAAGAAGGTAAGTTCCCCCATGGAACTCATCTGAAACTTATCACGCATAAGTTTCTCAAATTCTACACACATCTCCTTCCTTGTGGAACCAAATATAATATCATCCACATAAACCTGTACCAGCAAGATATCCTTCTTGTTCTGCTTGATGAATAGAGTCGTATCAATCTTGCCCCTTTGGAATCCATTTCCTAACAAATAAGAAGCCAAAGTCTCATACCATGCCCTTGGAGCTTGATGTATTCCATAAAGAGCTTTCACCACCTTATACACCTTGTCAAGATGTTCTGGATCTACAAAACCTGGAGGTTGAGAGACATACACCTCCTCTTCAATAGTACCATATAGGAAGGCACTTTTGACATCCATTTGGTAAACAGTGAAGCCCATGAAAGAAGCATAGGCTAAGAACAGTCTAATTGCTTCAATCCTAGCTACTGGTGCAAAAACTTCTTCATAGTCTATTCCCTCTTCTTGTGTATACCCCTGGGCTACAAGCCTAGCCTTGTTTCTCATCACAATACCCCTTTCATCCCTCTTTTTTCTAAAAACCTATTTGGTTCCAATTACCCTCATACCCTTGGGTAAATCTACTAGTATCCAAACCTTCTGAATCTTGAACTGGAGAAGCTCCTCTTGCATTGCTTCTACCCAGCTTGAGTCTTCTAAGGCTTTGAGAACATTTTTGGGTTCATATTGTGAGAGGAAACACACAAATAGACATATGTTGGCATCCTCATGCTGCTTTTCTTCATAAACAACACTAAGAAACCCTTGTTGGTCTGAAGTCAAAGTCTGTCTTCTTCTCTTCACACCAGAATGTATGTCCCCAATCACATTATCTAGGGAGTGATCTCTGTGTATCCTTGTGTGTGGAGTAGAGAGAACTGGATAGGTAGGTGGTAGGTTATTGATATCCATCTCATCTTCTGAGAAATCAGTAGTATTAGTATCTGATGGGCCAGCAGTATGAACATTTTGCCCAGCAGTACTAGCTTGGGGCTCAACAGTACAATCACCATTCATACTGTTATCTTCATTCTCTTGATCATCAGCTCTATCTACATTGTTTTCATCTTCAATACCTTCCTTGGCTTCATCAGTAGAAGGGTCACCATTCTTTGAAGATGAATCCACACTGTTCCATATTGGCATCGGTAAATGATCTTGATCTTTCTCCTTTCCCAAGCCTGCTTCATTTGTTGCAACATCAGCTTCTGAACCTGCAAAATCATTAGAAAAGGTTCCTGCAACAACTGGCACATAATTCATTGATTGGGTTAGAGCATCAAGGTCAAACAACCATTTTGGACCTTCACCTGCAACATTAGATTTATTTTCTAGAAATTAAACATTTAGGTTCTCCTCAACTTTTCTTGTTCTTGTGTTGTATACTCTGAAGGCTTTGCTATTTAGTGAGTACCCAACCAAGAATCCTTCATCTGATTTGCCATTAAATTTGCCTAGATGGTCTAAGGTATTTAGAATAGTTACATGACACCCAAAAGGTCTTATAAATCCTAGTGCAGGAGTTCTACCCCTAAAAAGCTCATATGGTGTCTTGCAGTGAGGTTTAACTACCAAAACCCTATTCTGCACATAACAAGCAGTATTAACTACTTCAGCCCAAAAGGTGATGGGCAACTTAGAGTCACCTGACATGGTTCTAGCAGCTTCTATTAGTGTTCTATTTCTCCTTTCAGCAACCCCATTCTGCTGAAGAGTTCTAGCTACACTAAACTCTCTTCTAATACCTTTTTCCCTTTAGAAATCATCCATAACTCTATTTTTGAACTTTTTCCGATTGTCACACCTAATGACTTTTACTTTCTTATCCATTAAGTTTTCTATCTCAGTAATGAATGTTTTAAGAATGCAAGGTGTCTCATCCTTAGAACCTAAAAAGAAAACCCATGTGAATCTAATATAGTCATCAGTAACTACAAGACAGTACCTTTTATGCATAATACTACTGACAAAGGTAGGGCCAAACAAATCCATATGTAGCATAAACAAAGGTTGATCAATAGAGTTGAGGGTCTTGGGCTTACAAGAAGCCTTGTGTTGTTTGCGTTTGAGACAGGCAACACAAGTCTGGTAATTTTCAAATCATTTTTGAGGCAAGCCTCCTACCAAACCATACTTAAAAAATTTATTAATTGTTTTAAAATTAATATGACCATGTCTTCTATGCCATAACATGGACTCATCCAATGTGGCATTTGCAACAAGACAAGTAAGAGCCTCTTTAGGAAAAATCTTCTTCATATCAACACTATACTTGTTGCCCTTTCTTGGAACTTTTAGCAATACTTGACTTTCATCAGGTAACTTAAAGTCTGGGGAAAGTACAAGACATTCAGTGTCTGTAAAAAGAACCTTATTCTTTTTGTCACACATTTGTGAGATACTAAACAGGTTATACTTAAGCTCTTGCACAAAATACACATCTTCAAAATCTAATTTACCCGTTTTCAATGTACCTTTACCAGTAATTCTTCCTCCTATTCCTCCCCCAAAGGTAACATATCCTCCATCCATTGGTTAAAAGTCTGAAAGATAGGACATGTTGCTTGTTATGTGCCTCGAACAACCACTATCTACATAACCTTGATCTTCATCATCATCCTGTGGATGCCCCTGCACATAAAATAAGGAAATTAGTTTCCTTAGGGTACCCAAGCCATCACTGGTCGTGCATCAATATAGTCAAATATTTTCAATACAACTGATGCACCATTGGGTTTGATTGGTCTCCATACCCAACATGCTGAGATCTTAACAGCATTAGCCCTATTGTCCCTAGTAGTATGTTTAGAGTTACCAGTACTAACTGCTTGGCTAGCAGTACTAACTGTTGGCTTTGCAGTTTTAGCCTTTGGTTTCCAAAATTGTTTTTAAACCACTGCTTTCTTATGAAAAGGTCTTTTAACAGTTTGTTGTGCATGTTTGAAAGTTGGTTCTGCATTTGAAACTACTGGTCTAGGGTAAACAGTTTTAAAGGGTCTGGCAGTACTAACTGCTGGTCGAGCAGTACTAATTTGTTTGAGGCCTGACTTTAATAAAAGTGCCCTGGGATTCATTCTATTAGCATTAGGCTGAGATCTAACTAATCTTGAGCTATTTAAGTTCACCTTATGACTTGTGTTCCCAGTTATCCTGTTGCTCCCAATAACCATCTTTCTCTCCTGATGGTTATGACAAAAAGCCTCTAGGTGGTTAAAACTACCACAAGTAAAACAAGTCTTTTTATACATGACAAAGTCACTTCCAATCTGATGTGACTTGAGGTCATTCAAGTTCCTCTGGTTAACTCTTGGCTTGCCTGTGGACCTATACATCACACAGTACCTAACTGTTTTCCTAACTGGTTTAACATTTGATGTAGGCTTAACAGTTTCATTACTAACCACCTTAGGAACTTGAGTTCCTTCTAGCTTCACTTCATCAGGTTTAACTACATCCTGATCTTCATCATCAGATGTCCAATCCTCAATGGTGGGAGCATCTGAATTCCTATTAGTTGACACCTTATCCTCAGCAAGAGAGGTGTCACTTGCACTCTCAAAAGACTCACTAGTTTCTACAGGTTTATTAGCAGTTAAAATTTCTTTGGGCTTACAACCGTATTCTAACTTAGGTTGTTAAACTCAGGTAAACCTGTATGCTCTATGTCAATACCTGGGGGTGCAGGCACTCCTCTGTGAGGAGGTGGACATGTTTTATACCCCAACCCAGACTTAGCCTTATTAACTATTTGACACTCTATAATTTTGTTTACACCTTTTGATACATACTCCAAAGTGTCTACAGTTAATTGGATATTATCTTTTGCCTTTGTGATTCTATCTAATTCAGATTTTAGCAAGTTAATCTCAACATTCTTAAGTTACAAATCTCTCTTAAGAACAGCTATATCCTCAGCAAAAGCAGACTCATTGTTCTTATAATGCACAATTTGTTCTTCTAGGACTGCTAAACCTCTCTTATGATTAGACAAATTATAATTTGTTTTGTTTAATTCAATCCTCTGCTCATCATAGTGTTTTATAAAAGTTTCATATTCTTTTAGAGCAGTGCATGTTTTAGAACAATTTTTAGCAGATAGTACCTCAGAGTCATAGAAAGCCATAAGTGTCATCTCAGCAAGTGCTTCCTCATCATCTGCCATGAAACTCCAGCCATAGCCTAGTCTATCAATTGCCACCATAGCCTTTGAAGAAGTTTCAGGCTCTTCCACTGCTTTAGGCTTGCTTTCATAACCCTTGTTTCTGTTATCCTGTTGCCTGGGTCTCCTGCATTCCCTTGAAAAATGCACCAACTTGTGACAGTTGTAGCATTCTACCTTAGATTTTTCAAAACCAGCAGTATCATTGTTGCTGATGTTGATCTTCTTGCCAGTTCTTTGATAGAATTTCTTATCCCTCATGCTAAGAAGTGAAATCTGCCACTTGAGATCCATCTCCTCCAAGTCATCATCATTAATCTCTTGGAGATCTTCATGTGTCATCATTGACCCATCATTCTGGCTTGTAAGGAATGCACAATAGGTAGTATCATTCAGGATACCAGTAGTATTGGTAGATGAGGTAGCAGTACTAACACTAGGTTTAGCAGTACTAACTCCCACAACAATTTTCACTTCATCTGGCCTTGAATTACTGGGAGATGACACAAAATCCATGTTCCCAGTGCTTGAACTAGTATCTCCAGCTTTCTTTACATCCTGCTCAACAATCTTGAAGTTGCTGTATAGATCGTTGAGGCTCATAAAGTCAATATCTGGCTTATTCTTCCAGACCACCACATGCATAGCCCATTCAGCAGGTAAACTCCTCAAGAACTTGGAGTTAAGGTCTTCCTGAGGGATTTATACTCCAAGCACAGCCAGTTGGCTGACAATCTTTTGCAATCTGTTGAACATATGATCCAAAGACTCATCATTGGTGGCACTAAATTTTTCAAAATTCTGCTTCAACAGAGTCTTTTGGGTCTTCTTGGTGGCTTCATTCCCACTATACCTAGCAGTGATTGCCTCAAACAAGGACTTTGAATCCTTGTATTTGCTAAAGTTCAGGAGCTGATCATTGGGAATGGTCATCATCAGCAAGCTCCTAGCCTTGACATCATTTTTCTTTTGTAGCCTCTCTTCTGCAGTCACTAGAGAGGTTTGCACAACAGTCTCTTCTTTACCATTAACTATTGATGTAGATGTGGAAGGTTTAAAAGAGTTTCAATATTTAATGATCTCCTAGAGTGCATAGTCCTGCACTTGGAAGTACTGTTCTATTCGAAGCCTCCACATCTCAAATTCGTTTTGCTTCAGCATTAGCAATTTAGCAGCCATATTAGTTTGTGTAGTCTCCATGTCCATTACTTTCACTTCTAAATCAATAGTATCAACTTGTCTCTGATACCACTTGAGAGGATTTAAAAAACTTAGGATGTTACTCCTTTATGATGTGTTTAAGAAACTTTGAGGTTATGTAGTTAAGTATGCGGAATCTACTCAACCACACATAGAAGAATTTGTTTGATGGAATAGTAATGCTTGTATGATCAATGAACACAGAGTTTAACTTCTAACGATTCAATATTATACAAGAATAATATGAGTGATCTCAATATCACTAGGGTTACAATGACCTTGAAACTTAACATATCTCCTAATTATATTTAACATCTAACTTAGGATCCCCTTTTATAGACTTAAGGAGTCCTTTACAAGATAAGTATCTACCGTATATTTCTAACTAATTGTGATATACATAAGATCTATTCCATACTTATCCTTAATACATATCTTCTAAAACAGTTTTTCATGCCAGCAGTACCTTCATTACAACATGCAGTACTAACCAGACAGTTTGTACTATTAGTTGTTTCTTTAGCAGTCTTTACATATACACTAGCAGTTTGTACTGTTAGTGTATTCTTTCAGCAGTACTAAGTCAAGAACGTTTAATTCCCAACAGTAATGATCTTGATTCTTCAAATACTCTTTCATATGCTTCATCATTTGTGCTTGAGTAGGAGGTTTGTTTCTTCTTGCTGCAGCCTCCTTAGCACTTTGACTTTTTCTAATCACTTCAACCAGATCATTAAAAGCATTCTCCCTTTCTTCTTCTGGAATAACTGCTCTGTCTTGTTCATAAAATTGTTGAGCTAAGAGTGCATCAGCTTGTTCTTGAGCTAACCTCTCATCTTCAATACTCTTGAGCTTCTTATCCACCATGAATCTTGCAATTCTTTCTTCTTCTGCTAATTTAGCTTGCTCTTCCTCATGTACTCTTTGAGAAGCTTCTACATCATAATTTATCTGAGCTTGAACACTTTTCTTGACCTTCTTTGGTAGCTCAGATTCTTGCATTATCCCTTTACCTTTGTCTACACTCCTTCATGTGTATCCAACACTAGCAGTACTAACAGACACATTAGCAGTACTAACTTGAGCAGCAGTACTAACACCTTCTTTAGCTGTAGGAGCAGTATCAACATTTTCTTCACCCATATTAACATCACCCATATCAGTATCTTGCCTCCCCTGAAGCTTTGAATCTTTTGCAACCAAAGTGACATCAGGATCTTCATCAATATCAGCTATTTTCCTCCCCTAGTTGGAAGAATCATCCATATCACCATCTGAGCTATCATTTGAACTTGAAGATTCCACTATATTTGCTCTTCTTTTAGCCTTAAGGGACCTGACTTTGTGATGTAACTTCTTCACCTTCAAAATGAGTTTGGTATAGATACCACCATACAACTTCTTGGTTTCTTTAAGTTCTTTCTCCAAGCCAATGACCCTGTTTGACAAATTTGTACAAGTAACCATCAATTCCTTAAGTGTCACACTTCCCTCATCACTTCCAGGTGTATTACCTCCTAGGAGAGGTGAATCATGGGTCGTATCCCCTATAGTATCCATTTGGCCGGGGAGTCCATCACCTGTACCAAATCCATGAGGACTGGACACATTAGATGTTGACATGGGTTGGGTCTTATCTATGTTACCACTGGCCTGCCTAGCTTCTAAGCTAGAGACAGTAGTGGTAGCCGTAACCATTCTATCAGAGACAGCTTCATCTGCTACATTAGAAATAGTAGGAGATCTGAGCTGAGGGACCTCAGATTCCTGTCCTGATGAACTCCTATATGGTGAGGAAGTTGGTTGTGAGGTTGATTAACTACTTGAGGAAACTGTGGGTGTGTGATGGGACTCAACTAGGCTGGTTGATCCTTCACCCTGAATGTTTTGAACTTGAACCAACATCGTATCAAAAAATGATACTTCTATCCCATTATACCTCTTAGATGCCATTCTCATGTTACTGAAAAGTCTTTGAGTAAGGCAAGGAGTTGGATAAACATTTTATGAGATAGAAGCAAATATTTTTTTTGTTCAAAAACATTTGTATAAACCTTGGATACATTAAAAACTTGTATTTGGCATCCACATTTTTCACCATACCATCAAAAATCAGTTTTTAAAAATTGAAAGTCCTGTTTGTGGCTAAGCAAATGAGAGCAGTTGTAATATTGCTTCTGAATTGCTCCCAAGAGGTTTTCTTTGGACTCAAACAATGCAAGATGGTATGAATAAAGAATCTCCATTGTAGGGCAAATTGTCCTTTCTGAAAAGTTAATGTAGCAAAATCTGACTCATACCCCATTCTGGAAATAGTTTGAAAAATTTCAGTGTTAGGCAAAGTACTAATACCATTATCATCTTCTAAATGGAGATGTCTCCTAACAGATGACTCATTAATAGTTAGAGTCTGATTGCAATTAATTCTTTGTCTCCATTCTCAAGTGTATTGGTAGTAAGATTTTAGAGACATAGATAGTAGGATTTGTCAAAAGAGCATACCTGATGTGGGTAGAATTGAGAAAGTCTACTATCTGATGGAAGTCATTAATTCCCTCTGGTTTCTCCGAGAATGCAACCTGATTATGTTTGGCACAGAATTCCAAATTTGCCTTTAGAGCTGGTAAAAGTTTGATTAGTTTGCTGTGTTATGATCATTAATGAGTGAATTGAGTGTTTGATAAAGCCAATTGAGAATTTATTAAGTTCACTTAGGGTTTTAGAATTTATTAACCGACTTGAATAAATCTCTTCTTAAGTAGGAAGAGATCTTTATAAATTAAAGAAAGATTGTAAAATATCCAAGTTAGGAAACCGCTAAGTGAAGTAAGTAATGAAAATTACTCAACGGCTATAATTAAAAAAAAAAAAGTTATTAACCAAACAGTATCAACGGCTACCCAACAGTACTAAATTTTGCCTAGCAGTACTAAGTTTTACCTTAGCAGTACTAAGTTTTCCAAAAACAGTTCAAACTTTTCCCAAGTTGTATTAACTCAAATTCTTTTAAAAACAATATTGCACCCAATCTTTTTGAAGGGATTAAGTGTAAAGGAAGACACTTAATCAGTTTCGGTTGCATTTAACCTCTAGTTGTGTGAGAACCAATGTTTTCAGTATAAATATTGCATGTGATCAGATAGACTCATTAAAAGAGCCTTCTTGACAGGGTTTCTAGCTCGTGGCAGGTATTGCCTCTAACACAAATGTGTTAGATTCACGTTTGCTCGATGTTCTCTATACCAGATGTACTTGGACTAACTCACTATCAAATGATAGAATGGTATAGAGTGAGTTAGCTCAGTTACTATTTGATTAACTATGACCATCAATTAATGTTCATAATACCATTTATTTCAAGAAAAAGATTTTTAAGAATCTCCCAACTCAGGTGTTAAACCTTTGTCAAGTGATCCCCAAATCCCTTCTATCATGAATCAATTATGACACCAAACAATCCACCATTTGTGCCTCTCACACATCATCAATACTAATCTTACTGCTTGCTTATCCTGCAAATGTTAGTCCAAAACCAAGAAAACACAATCCAAAGCATTTTCTATATAACAGTATCAAATTTGACTAACAATTTCAACTTAGCAGTACTAATTTGTACTAGCAGTATAAACACATAATAGTACTAATCCTTTACAAAACTTTACAAAAACACAAAGAGATTAAAACTTTATGGATTTAACATTCCAATACTTGCAACTAAGTATTGAAACCTTCCAACATCAAGACCTTTTGTAAGTAAGTCAGCTCAATTGTTATCAGTGTGAATTTTAACAACTTGAATTAACTTTTTATCATTGCAGTCTCTTACAAAATGATGTTTAATCTCAATATGTTTTGTTTTAGAATGCAAAATAGGATTTTTAATAATACATATAGTACTGTTATTGTCAATGAAAATCACGATGTGCATAAATTTATACACATAGTACTTGACCACAGCAACTAGCAGCAGCTACATATTCAGCCTCAGTTGTATAATTAGCCACCACAGTTAGCTTCTTAAACGGCCATGATATCAACCTGTTTCCTAGGAATTGACAACCACCTGTTGTTGACTTCCTATCTAAACTTACATAAGCATATGCCACCAGATCAAAAGAAGACTCTCTAGGATACCAAAGGCCCAATTTAGGTTGACCCTTTAGATACCTAAAGATTCTTTTCACAGCATGTAAATGTGAGGCTTTCGGTGTAACTTAGAACCTTGCACATGCACAAAATGCAAACATAATATATGGTCTAGATATGTGAGATACATAAATGATCCAATCATTTACCTGTAGAGATGAACATCAACATCATCACCATCTACATCTTTAAGCAAAGGCTTGTCTTTATCCATTGGGATGCTAGCTGTCTTGATATCAGTATACCCAAATTTCTTCGAGACATCTACTACATATTTATCCTGACTGATAAATATACCATTTTCCTTTTGCTTGACTTGCAACCCTAATAAGAAATTAAGTTCTCCCATGAAACTCATCTGGAACTTGTCATGCATCAGTTTCTCAAATTCAATACACATCTCCTTTTTGTAGAGCCAAAAATAATATCATCAACATAGTCCTAGACAAGCAAAATATCCCCTTTTTGCTTCTAGATAAACAAGGTCTTATCAATCTTTCCTCTGTGAAACCCATTGTCCAATAAGTAATTGGCCAAGGTTTCATACCAGGCTCCTGGAGCTTGATGCAAACTATAGAGAGATTTCACCACCTTGTAGACCTTGTCAGGATGATCAGGATCTTCAAACCCTGGTGGTTGCATAACATAAACCTCTTCATCAATTATACCATAAATAAAGGCACTCTTCACATCCATCTGGTACATCATGAATCCCATGAAAGAAGCATAAGCCAAAAATAGCCTTATTGCCTCAATTCTTGCAATAGGGGCAAAAACCTCATGATAGTCTATGCCTTCTTTTTAAGTATACCCCTGTGCAAACAACCTTGCCTTATTCCTAATGACAATGCCTCTCTCATCCTTCGTGTTTTTGAACACACATTTTGTACCAATTGCCCACTTACCCTTAGGCAAATCTACCTGAACCCACACATTTTGAAGTTTAAACTGTAAAAGCTCCTCTTGCATAGCCTGTACCTAGGATAGGTCACTTAGAGCTTTAGTAATTTTCTTGGTTTCTTGCTGAGATAAGAAACAAGCAAACAAACAAGTATGAAGGTCTTCATATGTTTTCCCTTCATAAACAGCACTGATAAAACCTTGTTCATTTGAATCCTTTGTTATTGTCATTCTTCTTGTCTTTACACCAGACTATACATCACCAATCACAAGATCAATTGAGTGATCTTTGTGAATTCTGGAATTTGGAGTTGTAGGAGCTTGATAAGTGTTAGGCATGTTGTTCAGTTCCACTTCATCATCAGAAGAATCAGCATCAATAGTAACTGTTGGTCAAGCAGTTTTATCATTTGGCCCAGCAGTACTAACATCATTAGTACTGTTTTCATGATTATCTTGATCTTCAACTCCACTTTCTTTGTTTCCATCTTCAGAACCCTTCTTTTCAGCATCATTAGAAGGTTCACCATCCTTTGAAGATCAATTAAACATAGAACCGTCCTTCCACAGTGGCATAACCATGTAGTCTTGACAAGATCTTGTCTCCAAGCGAGATTGACCTTCATCAAAACTATCTTCTGTACCCACAAAATCATTAGAGTTTGTACCTGCAATAGCTGGTACATAATTCATTGACTCTATTAGCACATCAATATCAAACAACCACTTAGGACCTTCTCCTGCAATGCTAGGATTATTCTCCAAAAATCCCACAAGCAAGTTTTCTTCAACTTTCCTAGTTCTGATGTTGTATACCCTAAATTCCTTACTAATCATAGAGTACCCAACAAGAAAACCATCATCAGACTTTCCATCAAACTTGCCCAAATGATCTAAAGTATTAAGTATGGTAACATGACATCCAAATCATCTCATGAAGCTTAGAGTTGGTTTTCTACCTCTAAAAAGTTCATAAGGTGTCTTGTTATGAGGTTTGACTACTAAAACCCTATTTTGCACATAGTAAGCAGTATTAACTGCTTCAGCCCAAAATGTGGTAGGTAACTTAGAGTCCGCTAACATGGTTCTAGCTGCCTCAATCAGTGTTCTATTCCTCCTTTCAGCAACACCATTATGCTGAGGAGTTCTAGCTACACTATATTCCCTCCTAATACCTTTTAGATCACAAAATTCATTCATCACCCTATTCTTAAATTTTGTTCCATTATCACATCGGATTACTTTAACTTTCTTATCAGCTAGGTTTTCTATCTCAGTAATAAAACTCTTAAGGATGCCACTAGTCTCATCCTTGGTGGATAAAAAGAAAACCCAAGTGAACCTGCTATAATCATCAGTAACAACAAGACAGTACTTCTTATTCATCAAAACACTCACAGAAGTAGGACCAAACAAGTCCATATGTAGCAGGAATAATGGCTGAGTAATAAAGTTTTGAATCTTGGACTTACAAGTGGCTTTATGTTGCTTTCCCTTTAAACATGCAACACAAGTTTGGTCATTTTCAAAAACTTTTTGAGGTAAACCTCTGACAAGGTTATCTTTAACAATTTTGTTTATATTTTTAAAATTTATGTGACCAAGCCTCCTATGCCAAATCATTGATTCATCATGTGTGGCCTTTGCAAATGTTCTTCATATCAGCACTGTACATGTTGTTCTTTCTAGGAACTTTGAGTAATACATGATTTTCATCAGGTAACTTAAAGTTGGGAGAAGGAACAAGACATTCAGTCTCAGTAAAGAGAACACTGTTTTTTTAGTCACACATCTGTGAGACACTAAAGAGATTAAACTTAAGTTCTTGAACAAAGTACACATCCTCAAAATCAAGCTTGCCAGTTTTTATTGTACCTTTCCCAGTAATTCGACCTCCTCTGGCTCCTCCCCCAAATGCAACATATCCTCCATCAAATTACTTGAAACCTGGGATATAGGAAATGTTACCAGTCATGTGTCTGGAACATCCACTGTCAACATATCCTTGATCCTCTTCTATTGAATGTCCCTGCACATAAAATAAAGGAAATTAGTTTCCTTTGGGGACCCAAGCCATTACTGACTTGGATCTGCCTCGTGCATCAATGTAATTATGTTTCTTCAGTATAATTGATGCACTATCAGGTTTGGTAGGTCTCCAAACCCAACATACTGAGGCCTTAACAACATTAGCCCCATTTGCCCTTACAGCATTTAAAATTGCTGAATTTGGCCTAGCAGTATTAACTACTGGCCTAGCAGTATTAACTCTTTTCTTGTTCTTAAATGATGTTTCCTTATAAAATGGCCTTTTACTAGTTTGTTGTGCTGATTTAGTAAAACATGATATTGGTTTAGCACTTAAAACTGTTGATTTGGGGTGAGCAGTACAAACAGGCCTAACAGTATTAAAAGGTCTAAGGCCAGTTCTCATTTACACTGCTCTAGGAGCCATGATTCTTTGAGCATTAGGGTGATTCTTCATAGTAAAACAATTAGTGTTCACCCTAGTATTCCCATTTACCACCCTTTCCCTTTGGTGGTAGTTGCAATTTGCCTGAACATGATAAAAACTTCCACAACTATAATAGGCTTTATTATACATGACAAAATCACTTCCTAGCTGATGAGATTTTTGATTATTCCAATTTCTCTGGTTTCCCCTAGGACTAGGTGACCTGTACATCTATGCATACTTAATTGTTTTCCTAGCTGGTTTCTCTTGTTGTTTAGATTTAACAGCTTCTACCTTAGCAATAGCAGGACAAACAGTTTTCTCTTCTATCATAACATCTTTTGACTCTAACTTCTCAACCACTGGGGTTTCAAAAGATTCATTAAACTCTTTAAAATTCTCTTCACTATCACTTTTACATTCAGTATATCCTAAGCTTACAATTTCTGGTTCTTTAAACTCATAGCTTTAGGGTGCAAATGCCCCCCATATGGGGAGGTGCAACAGCATTATAACCTAGACCTTTCTTGTAGTTGTTAGTAAACTGACACCCTACAATTTTATATTAACATTTAGATGCCCCTGCATATCTCTCTATATTCACTTCAATGCTGTCTTTATCTAGCTTAATCTATTATAGCTCACTTTTATGCTCATTAATTTCTAAGTATTTAAACATAGCATCTCTTTTCAAAACAGCAATATCCTCAATGAATACAATTTCATTCTTTTTGTAGAAAACAAGTTGTTCTTCTACAACAGCTAAACCTCTCTTATGATTTGCTAAATTAAGATTAGATTGGTTAAACTCTATTCTTAAGTCATCATACTACTTTTTAAGTTTTTCATAGTCTTTTAAAGCTAAACAAGATTTTGAACAAGCTTTGACTGTGTGTACCTCAGAGTCAGAGAAAGCCATCAGTGCCATGTTGGTAGGAGCTTCTTCTTCAACCATAAAACTCCAGTCAAATCCCAGTCCATCAATGGCCACCATAGCCTTTGAAGAAGTCTCTTCTTCACTTACAGCCTTCCTTGTGCTGTCCAGATTACTTGGCCCTCTGCATTCCCTAGCAAAGTGTCCCAACTTATGACAGTTCTAACACTCTACTTTAGATTTGTCATACCCAGCAGTATCACTTCCACTGATAGTGATCTTCTTTCCTGTCTTATGGTAAAACCTCTTGGCCCTCATGCTCAGCAAAGCCAATTTCCACTTTAGATCCATCTTCTCCAGGTCATCTTTTTGAATTTGAATAAGGTCTTCATGAACAACCTGATATCCATTAGCTTGACTGGCCAAAAATGCATTGACAGTTTCATCACTTAGGCTAGCATTACTAGTTTGTGAACTAGCAGTACTAACTTTAGGGTTAGCAGTACTAACTCCTGAAGCAATATTAACCTCTTCTGGACTGCTATTGATGGGAGATGACACAAATGCCACGTTCCCAGAGCTAGAACTTGAGCTTCCAGTCTTTCTAACCTCCTGTTCAACAATCTTAAAATTGTTGTACAGATCATCAAAACTCATTTTATCTAGATCTGGCTTATTCCTCCAGACTACTACATGAGTATTCCATTCAGCAGGCAGACTTCTTAAGAACTTCAAATTAAGATCCTCCTGTGGAATCGCTACACCCAAGACAGCCAGTTTGCTAACAATCTTTTGAAGCCTGTTGAAGATAGAATCAAGAGATTCAGTGCTTGGAGCACTAAAGTTCTATATAACTCTATTTCAGAAGAGTCTTCTGAGTCTTTTTAGTTGCTTCATTACCACCAAACCTTGTTTTTATGGCTTCAAACAAGGTCTTAGCATCCTTGTACTTACTAAAAGTGAGTAGTTGTTCATTAGGTATAACCATCAGCAACATACTTCTATCCTTTAAATCATTCTTCTTTTGAACCTTCTCATCAGCAGTAACAGGACCTGATACAGTTTGAACTTTGACACCATCAACTGTTGATTCTGTGATTTTAGGTGTGAATGAGTTGCCATTCTCTATGATGTCCCGTAGAGCATAATCCTGCACTTGAAAGTATTGCTCAATCTAAGCCTCCATATCTCATAATAATTCTGCTTAAGAAGGGGCAACTTAGCAGTGGTAGTGGTTTGAGATGTTTCAAGATCCATCTTCCTGTAAGTAAACTTGTTCTTCCTTGTAGGTTTCTTATAGAGCAAAGTTTCAGAACCTAAGCTCCGATACCACTTGTTGATCCCAATACACGATCTTACTGAGCTTGTTAGAAACTTTATTGAACACCAAAGAGTATGCGGAATATACTCTTTAATGCTTAGAAGAATATTAACAATGTATTAAACAGTGAAACAGTAAACTTATGGAACAGTGTAACCAAAATGATTAAATATTATTAGCTCAATAATACGAGTAGTCTTTGTGTAGTACTAGGGTTTACAACCTTGAATCTTAACAAAACGTATATAAAAAATATGTATCTAACACCTTAACCTAGGACCTCCTTTTATAGACACAAGGAGTCCTTTACAAGATAACTATCAATATACAATAGTCGTATCTTTCTAAACTTATAAGAGATATAAAAAATATCTTCTATACTAATCACTTCACGTGTCTTCATAACCTTGGCAGTACCATCTACCAACAGCAGTCCTCAAATAAACCTGGCAATACTAACATTTACACTAGCAGTACTAACTCAGTTAGTATTGTTATTGTTAATCTTCAACAATCTCAACTTTAAGCTTGTTAGTACAAACTGTTAAGTGTTTTAATTCCCAACATAATCTTAGTATAATCTTTATTTCACTATGAGCTTGATAATAGTTTATTCGTATGATACTTGTTACATTACTTTCAACATGGAGTAGTCGAATTATATTTGTTTGAGGCATTCTAGCCATATGATATGAACCTGAGTTTGTAATATATGTTCTTGAATATATAATTTATATATTTGATATGTCCTTATTCGGTTTACTATCTCTTGTTTGGATTGGTCATTACAATTGTCAAAAGGTCTAAAGACGCAATTTTGGTTTTGATTATTTAATGAATCATGTGTCTATAACGAGTCATTGCTATACTTGTGAGAATTGGATAGTAGAACATTTGACAGCCCGGATTATGACATGTTTAAGGACTAATCTCACGTCTAACGACTTGATTAGAGGAAATACATTCTTTATAATTCATACACAGACCACACTTTATGCACTTTATGTATTAAGGATTAATGGCCGAAAGGATTCCTTCATATGTCGAGTAGATAGGATAGTTCTCATGATTACCCATCATGTATTACTATTATGCCTTGTCGGCGTACTCATTATATTACATTCTCTTGTTTATCGCACGTTTCTTAGACTTGAACAAACATATCTTTAATTAACTTGGTAAAACTTTCAAAAATCCTAAATCTAACAAAAAACGGTTTTAATAATAAGTGACAATCATTGGAATCTAATTTTGTTAACCAACGCCGGTATGAGAAACACTTTCCTCCCTTGGGACGACCTGGTCTTACCTAAAACCTTACTATAAATGGGGGTTACACTTTACCCGTGTGTTTTGTGTATTAAGGAATTGGTAGAACTAGTATTATAAATTTAAAGCTTTCGAAACACATCAGTACTTGTCAAATTTGTCACGTGATGTTCTTTTGAATTCAGAAAAAAATTCATGTGAACTTTTCATTGATTTTCTTTGTTCATTAATTTGTGCAATAAGTTCCAAATTTTCTTTTTCAAGTTTTGACTGTTTTTTATTACCAAGAACAAGCTCGTGATCAAGTGTTTTCTGTAGGTTTTGTTCTCGCAAAAAAGACTTTTGAAAAGCATTTTCAAAACATTTCTGTTTATCAATGGTTGTTTCCAAATACTTTAAACGGTCCTTATAGTTATCCAGATCCACGGTCAATGCTTTATTAGCCTTAGATAAATTCTTTGACCGTATTGCACTTACTGACCTCACACTTCAAATTATTGATAATTGATTCAGTAGGTGCATGATTCTGATCATTTTGATTTGCATGCTATGCAACATTGTCGTCATTAATGTCCACATATGAAGGGTCATCAAATACAATATTACTATCTATTTGATCATCCTCTTGTGACACATTGAATGATTTCAATGACTCAGAATGCGCATTTTCATGATTAGGCAGTGATGTTATATTATGCATCTAGCAAAAATCAAAGCATAGAACCTTATCGTTGTCTTGGTAGTCTACAAAGTCAATAGGCATTTGCATGGTCTTAGCATCATCATCTTCATCCTTCATGCATATGCTTGTTAAGAAACTAATCTCTTCAATATTTATGACATTTCCAACCCCAGAGTCAGTATCTGTCATGAGCTCTGCTTCATCATCTGTGTCATTCTAAAAAATGAGAACTTCTTTTTTCAACTGATTTCCGGATTCCTCCTTCATAGCAATCAACATTTTCTTCTTGTAGTACTCTGAGTTGTGAATCTTTCATTTAGGACAGATTCTTAAGCAGTGGGCAGATTCATTACAAGTAGAACATGCAGCAGCTTCAACAACCTTCTCTTTTCCATTGCTGGTAAGAATGTATTTCTCAAGTTCATTCCAATCTTAACCAGGTTATCAATGAGTGATTGCTCATTTTCAGCGATTGTTGCAGGATGGTATCTTGGGATAATCACTGGTTGATTTTCAGTTGAGAAGAAGATCCCTTCTTTAGAGTAGGTTATGGAGCAATGATTAACCACTGGTATTGTATTTGTTTGAAATGATAGTGAGACTTCAGATATGGACTTTGGATAAGTGATAATGGGAATTGGATTATTTAGTGATGAGGAAAGAATAACCATATTCGTCTGAGGATCAACTTTGAAGTAGATATCATTTTCCAGTTTTCCTCTGATTTGTTGTTTTTCCTCTTCACGAAGCAAAGATGCGAGAGCATTCCACAAATCCTTAGAAGTATCATAGAGTTGCACATGTTTGTAAATTTCATTTGGAAGTGCAAGCACGATGAAGAACTTAGCTCTGAAATCAGCAGTGTATTGTTCAAGCTTAGTCTCATTCAACTCATCATTAGTCTTTTTTCTAGTGATTGTTGGGTTTTGTGGATCAGTGATGGTTTTCAAGACATAAGGACCAATTGCAATTTATTTAAGCATTAAAGCCCCATCATCGAAATGTTTGAGCCAAAGCTTGAATCTCAATGACCATTGAGTATATGTTCCAGGAAGAAGCATTGGTGGTCTTGAGTCGGTACTGATAGTCAGAAAATCATGAGCAGGTGAGGTGGAACTCATGGAATGTTTGGATGAGTGAGACATTTTTGTTTTGTGTGAGTTAATGATTTTATGGATTTGTAAATGTTAAAGATGTGTGTTTGTTCGTGAATCTCGGTGAAAAGTTCAAGTTTTAGCAACTAGGTAGAGTAAGGGAAAAATAGTAATTTTGCTAAAAGCAACCTAGTAACAACGAGGTAGTAACAGCGAGGTAGTAATAGCGAGGTAGAAGCAGCGAGGTGACTAAAATTCTACTGATCTAAATTAGGGTTTTGACCGTTTGACTTTTTCTAATAAGCTAGTGATTGTACAATAATTTGCACGACCAGGCTTCGATAGGGATTGAAGGTTGAATGGGTTGTATGATCTCGCCAAGCTTGCTCATAACCTAAAAATAAGAAATACTAAGACACTAGGTTAAGTGATTGCGCAGGGGTTGGACCCTGCAAACCACCTCCGGTGTGCTAATAAGTATTTGATATGGTATAAGTGTAAATGTAAAGTAAGGATTTGAGTGTAAGTGAACGTACCATAAGTGATGACCCCTCCAAGCTATTTATAAGGGAGAAAATAAGCCTTGAAGGGCAGTTACACATGTTTCGGGGGATCATAGGAGCTTCCCATGATTTCTGGTAACCGCCAGGATTAGTGCTCCACGTTCTCTACCTTTGATGTAAAATAGAAACGTGGGTATGAGCAGGTCAAGCTTCTCCCTGACTTTAATACCATCGAAGGATCCACTCGAAGGGTAAGACGCTTCGATTAGCAAATTCCCTAATGGTAACTACTATGGATAAGTAGTTCGACGCCAAAGGAGACTTTAGGAGGTTAACCTGGTTTAACACCCCCAAAAATCATGTTTTACAGCGGAAGACTTGTTTTACAGCGGAAGACTTAATTGGGTGTTATTTGTGGATCGAAGTTGTAATCATAGAAAACATCAAAATAATTTAAAGATGTTTTTAAACAAAGTTCTCATTTGATAAAATCAGAGTTTAACGAATTTAAGTCCCAAAAGTTTTAAACAGGACAAGAGTCCAAAAGGTTCATAATTTAGACACAATATAAGTTTTTGAGTTCCATCGAATGTGAAATAACACGTGTCCATCCATCCATGTCCTTGCACGCCCATCCAAGCATTTAACACTTTGCGAACCTGAGATAAACATGCTAAAAAGTCAACACAAAGGTTGAGTGAATCCATAGAGTTTAATAAATAATAAGTTGAATACAAGTATTTTTCATCAGGTGACAAGTAACAAATACAAGTCGTGTAATATGATTATAGTATCAAGCTCATGACTCCGAACCTTGACAATAATTAATATGCCCTAAGGAGGTAAGTTTGCCAATTTACCTAAATCTCTCAATATTATGCTACCCGTTGAATATGAGCGCGACTCATCCGGACAGGCTTGTCAAACCAAATATGCATATTCATAATATTAGCGTTTCCCACGGAATTAACGGTTCATGATGTTAGGGACTTTTAATGGCAAGGCTACTCAAAAACTATAATCATGTAATCGGGTCCAGCATACCAAAAGCTACTTGTATTCAGTTTTAAAACTAGCATGTATCTCCCCCAATGGGTTTATAAACAGTTTAAGAATTAAAGTGGGGCTATGAACTCACCGATAGCAAAATGAATGATCAAAGTGAAGTAGCGAAGAATAAACCGCAAGAATCTTACGAGCAACCTAGAATATATACGCGTGTCTTAGCTTCTAAGAATAATGATACAATCATTACTATATGCTATATAAGTTACATCTCAATTATGCTTGGTACATAAAGTTCAAATAAGTATCAAGATTTAATTTGACATTTAAAAATGATTTAAAAATATAAAATGTTTTCTTACAATATTTCAAGTTTTATGTCTATTTTTATCCTTAAGTCCAAAATAAGTATTAAGGGTCCAATTTAAGTCTAAGGGTTCACTTTAGTCAAAGGGTTCAATTTTAGTCAAAAAGTTCAAATTAAGTCTAAAGGTTCAAATTATATTAAATGGTTCAACAATATACTTAAAGGTCCAATTTTTATAAAGTGTAAATATTTTTATACTTTTATCCTAATGCTGATGAAAATTTTAATAACTTGTTCACTTTCAAAAATCCGTTACTTGCAAACCGTAAGTCGAAAAATTAAGTTCTTTATATCCCCAGAAAGGTATTCATCTGTACTAACAAGTTTTGTGGGTCCCACTAAGTCAAAAATTACAATACAGTAGCAAAGTTACCCATTTACCCATATTATTCACTTCAGAAGTTTCTAATATTACAACAGTCCCGCGAAAAGTGCGATATCTAGAGTTCTACAAGTCCAATTAATCTCATTCTTGCGGCCACGTTTAAGTTAAGATGTTATCTAAAACTTTTATTCTTTGAGTAACAGTGGGTTATTCACAAAAAAAATGACTTTTATACGTTTCAAATCTGTTACTCAGGATGTAACATGTTTCACCAAAATATTTCTAGTTTAATCATCGTAATGAGTTATTCAATGAAATTCCCGTCAAAACGACCGCAAGACATTGATCTAAAACCCCATATTTTTATTTTATGACCAATGTTTACTGATTAGTACAGTTTATTCCATCTTTGCCCCTGATTCAGAATCACAGTTTGCATGTCTAGTCCTTTAGTGTTTTCTTGTAATTTTTAGTATGTACCAAGCATATTCAAGCATCAAGAACTTATATAACATACAAAATACATAAATTACATGAAAATACAGTAGAGAAACAAAAGAAAATGTGAGTGTTGGTTCCTTACAAAAGATGAAGAACAAGATGACAACAAGAAAAACCAAGGAAACCCAAGAAACTAAGAACACCAAAGGAGATAACCCTAGCTTCCAAGACCACCAAGAATACTTTAAAACATCTTGAAACCTTGAAATCACAGCCATGGAGTCATCTTGAAAGTCTTTTAAAAACACCTTTGAAACAAGTCTTGAAGAGGAAAAAGAAACAAGAAGCAACCTAGCACCAAAGGGCCTTCATTCTTGCATCAACTTCCATAGAATTAACACCAAAAATGGTGTGTTTGTTGTTGGATAATCACGGCAGCAACAAGAGGGAAAGAGTGCAGAATTTTTATTATTTTTGCATGTACAAATGGTAGTTTGGTGAGACATTGGGAAGATATGCAACTTTGGAAGGTTAAAGGGGACACTTGTCTAAATATTGGGTATGTGTTGGGGTGGTGTGATGATGTTAGGCGTGAATAACAAGAGACCAAGCATAGAATGCAGATTTTTATTGTTAGTTTAGTTATAATAGGTATTGTGTAGTGTAGGTTGCTCCCGGTACTCAAACGTAGGGTTTTTAAGACACGTAACGCAATACCGGGTAGTGTAAAAATATAAAAACTTCCAAAAATATTAAAACTTGTTATCATAATGTATTTTAGTAATTTAGATGAGTGGTGAATTTATCGGAGAGTATAAATATAATTAAAACCCAAAAAAAACGAAGGTTTAAATCGCGTAAGACGTAAAAAGTGTAAGGTTTACGTAAAAATGGAAAAAGTGAAAAGTGACTTTTTAAAATAGAATTGTAAGGAACCAAAAGTGTATAAAAAGTGTAGACTGGACATGGTCTAGTGTCGGTTGAATAATTGAACGTGTTATGTCGTACGCGGATAACTTCCGACGATGTTAATTATAAAAAAAAAAAAAAAAAAAAAAAAAAAAATAGTTAGGTAGTTAAAATAGAAAAATTAGTGACATGAAATTACGAAATGTCACAGTACACACTCCTTAAGAGAGCGACGTCCCGGCGCTCAATTCTTCTTAATCGCCGTATGGTTTAATGGTGAAGAGATGACGGTATAGACAAGTCATCGTCGTGGTTTCCAACGAGAGTTAAATGATCAAAAGCCAAAGCATCAAATATGTTCAATGAACCAAAGGGAATGAATTGAAGAATTCTAACAAGTAGTCAATTCTTGAAAGCGGATAATAGCATATTACTATTAGCTTGTCAAGCTCGCGACGGTCGATACCAAATCGGAAAAATCCACATAACAAATTACGAGTCGAGAGGAGTTCATAGCCCAAAAAAAAATGATTTGTACGCACGCTATGGTGGATACACATAAGCCCACTCATTTATAATTCGTCACTTACATAAAGAAGCGTCCCAATCCATGTAAGTAAGGAATTATAAACTTATGGTTCGGCGGTTTATAATTTTCTTATTCAAATGAAGAGGCGTCCCGATCCATTTCAATGAGATGATTATAAATCATCCTACTTATGTATTGCCACACAAAACACAATAAAAACAACAACAAATGTTGTTCTTCAAAATCATAAGTAACGAGAAAAAGAATGAGACGTTAGTCAATCACGTTTCAAAGGTAAGCGTCGAGAGACGGCACGATCCGAGGTAACAAATTTAAAGTCATACTCCCATCAACTGGAAGTGTTCAAAACGATGGATTACGAAGCAATATATACGCTACTTTATAGTATGGTGACAATTTGGGTAATAGGTAATTGACAGAACGATTTGCAAGATGATAACAAGATAGTATATCCGGAACTCGTCCAAAACAGTTTATGTAGTGGTAGTATATCAGAGATTTGGTTTATAAGATGGTGGTGAAGTATCTTGTAAAAGAATGACGAAATTTTTGATTGGATAATGACAAATAGTGTATAAAATTTTAGCGAAACGGTTTATAAAGTGATGGTAAAATAGTTTCACAAGGTAATGTCAAAACTTTTTGTAAGGTGTTTACAAAATAGTTTATATGTGATTAACAAAACAGTTTATAAGTTGATAGTAAGTCTGGTTATTAATTTATAAGGTATTAGAAAGGAAATTCTGAATAGTATAGTAAATCTGTTTGAAATATAGTGGAAGAATAGTTTATAAAATAATAATAAAATTGTTTACAAAACGATAGTGAAATAGCAAGTGCAACGGACAAAAGTTGTCGCAACCTGTTGATGCAAAACAGTAGGTAATTATGGGTTGAATAAATTTCATCACTTGGAGTAAAAATGCTATAAGATGATAGGTTAAAGTCGCGTTTAATTTAATTAATTTGTTTCTAGGTGATGGATTACGAGATGATGTAGTGTTCAAAAGTTTAGGAAAATATTCAACTTCATTTTCGGAGGTGGATAGTGAGATAATCAAGAGAAATCGATAGGCCGAGTGTATAAAAATAAGAATCGGTAAAACATTTATAACGATAAGTAGTCGAGAGAAAACAAAGTGTATATGAATAATCTTTATATACATAGTATCAATAGTGGTGCTTCGGAAAGTAAGCAGAAATGCTTAGAAAACATGAGTTCACGGGGAGTAAGACAACCAATAGAAATTTATAAACTGTAACATGTTTCGATACGGTTATGAAAGAGTTTAGAGACCATTGTAATCACAACAATGTCTGATAAAACTTGAAGATGTGTATAAATTTCCGGATGGAAATTAACAATGCTCATGAATAGCATAAAATACACCAAGGAAGTTTAGTGCACAAAAGGTTACATATATAAGAAGTGATACTTTCGTGGATTATCGGACAAGTTAAGAAATAATTATAGTGCTTCTATAATTATCCTTAGTATAATATAATAAAGATATATACTCAAGGGAGTAATAGGAAATTTAGGAAGTAGGCGCGCATGGATATCGGACAAGATGATGGAACTCATGACTTTTGAAAAGAAAAAAAAATTAAAGGTTATAGTCTAGGTTTTTAAAAGAAAACGACCTAGTTCACTATAACTTATGCTCTGGTACCAATCTTTAACACCCCCAAAAATCATGTTTTACAGCGGAAGACTTAATTGGGTGTTATTTGTGGATCGAAGTTGTAATCATAGAAAACATCAAAATAATTTAAAGATGTTTTTAAACAAAGTTCTCATTTGATAAAATCAGAGTTTAACGAATTTAAGTCCCAAAAGTTTTAAACAGGACAAGAGTCCAAAAGGTTCATAATTTAGACACAATATAAGTTTTTGAGTTCCATCGAATGTGAAATAACACGTGTCCATCCATCCATGTCCTTGCACGCCCATCCAAGCATTTAACACTTTGCGAACCTGAGATAAACATGCTAAAAAGTCAACACAAAGGTTGAGTGAATCCATAGAGTTTAATAAATAATAAGTTGAATACAAGTATTTTTCATCAGGTGACAAGTAACAAATACAAGTCGTGTAATATGATTATAGTATCAAGCTCATGACTCCGAACCTTGACAATAATTAATATGCCCTAAGGAGGTAAGTTTGCCAATTTACCTAAATCTCTCAATATTATGCTACCCGTTGAATATGAGCGCGACTCATCCGGACAGGCTTGTCAAACCAAATATGCATATTCATAATATTAGCGTTTCCCACGGAATTAACGGTTCATGATGTTAGGGACTTTTAATGGCAAGGCTACTCAAAAACTATAATCATGTAATCGGGTCCAGCATACCAAAAGCTACTTGTATTCAGTTTTAAAACTAGCATGTATCTCCCCCAATGGGTTTATAAACAGTTTAAGAATTAAAGTGGGGCTATGAACTCACCGATAGCAAAATGAATGATCAAAGTGAAGTAGCGAAGAATAAACCGCAAGAATCTTACGAGCAACCTAGAATATATACGCGTGTCTTAGCTTCTAAGAATAATGATACAATCATTACTATATGCTATATAAGTTACATCTCAATTATGCTTGGTACATAAAGTTCAAATAAGTATCAAGATTTAATTTGACATTTAAAAATGATTTAAAAATATAAAATGTTTTCTTACAATATTTCAAGTTTTATGTCTATTTTTATCCTTAAGTCTAAAATAAGTATTAAGGGTCCAATTTAAGTCTAAGGGTTCACTTTAGTCAAAGGGTTCAATTTTAGTCAAAAATTTCAAATTAAGTCTAAAGGTTCAAATTATATTAAATGGTTCAACAATATACTTAAAGGTCCAATTTTTATAAAGTGTAAATATTTTTATACTTTTATCCTAATGCTGATGAAAATTTTAATAACTTGTTCACTTTCAAAAATCCGTTACTTGCAAACCATAAGTCGAAAAATTAAGTTCTTTATATCCCCAGAAAGGTATTCATCTGTACTAACAAGTTTTGTGGGTCCCACTAAGTCAAAAATTACAATACAGTAGCAAAGTTACCCATTTACCCATATTATTCACTTCAGAAGTTTCTAATATTACAACAGTCCCGCGAAAAGTGCGATATCTAGAGTTCTACAAGTCCAATTAATCTCATTCTTGCGGCCACGTTTAAGTTAAGATGTTATCTAAAACTTTTATTCTTTGAGTAACAGTGGGTTATTCACAAAAAAAATGAATTTTATACGTTTCAAATCTGTTACTCAGGATGTAACATGTTTCACCAAAATATTTCTAGTTTAATCATCGTAATGAGTTATTCAATGAAATTCCCGTCAAAACGACCGCAAGACATAGATCTAAAACCCCATATTTTTATTTTATGACCAATGTTTACTGATTAGTACAGTTTATTCCATCTTTGCCCCTGATTCAGAATCACAGTTTGCATGTCTAGTCCTTTAGTGTTTTCTTGTAATTTTTAGTATGTACCAAGCATATTCAAGCATCAAGAACTTATATAACATACAAAATACATAAATTACATGAAAATACAGTAGAGAAACAAAAGAAAATGTGAGTGTTGGTTCCTTACAAAAGATGAAGAACAAGATGACAACAAGAAAAACCAAGGAAACCCAAGAAACTAAGAACACCAAAGGAGATAACCCTAGCTTCCAAGACCACCAAGAATACTTTAAAACATCTTGAAACCTTGAAATCACAGCCATGGATTCATCTTGAAAGTCTTTTAAAAACACCTTTGAAACAAGTCTTGAAGAGGAAAAAGAAACAAGAAGCAACCTAGCACCAAAGGGCCTTCATTCTTGCATCAACTTCCATAGAATTAACACCAAAAATGGTGTGTTTGTTGTTGGATAATCACGGCAGCAACAAGAGGGAAAGAGTGCAGAATTTTTATTATTTTTGCATGTACAAATGGTAGTTTGGTGAGACATTGGGAAGATATGCAACTTTGGAAGGTTAAAGGGGACACTTGTCTAAATATTGGGTATGTGTTGGGGTGGTGTGATGATGTTAGGCGTGAATAACAAGAGACCAAGCATAGAATGCAGATTTTTATTGTTAGTTTAGTTATAATAGGTATTGTGTAGTGTAGGTTGCTCCCGGTACTCAAACGTAGGGTTTTTAAGACACGTAACGCAATACCGGGTAGTGTAAAAATATAAAAACTTCCAAAAATATTAAAACTTGTTATCATAATGTATTTTAGTAATTTAGATGAGTGGTGAATTTATCGGAGAGTATAAATATAATTAAAACCCAAAAAAAACGAAGGTTTAAATCGCGTAAGACGTAAAAAGTGTAAGGTTTACGTAAAAATGGAAAAAGTGAAAAGTGACTTTTTAAAATAGAATTGTAAGGAACCAAAAGTGTATAAAAAGTGTAGACTGGACATGGTCTAGTGTCGGTTGAATAATTGAACGTGTTATGTCGTACGCGGATAACTTCCGACGATGTTAATTATAAAAAAAAAAAAAAAAATAAAATAGTTAGGTAGTTAAAATAGAAAAATTAGTGACATGAAATTACGAAAGTTACTTTAGGAGGTTAACCTGGGATACGAGATGTGGCTTTTGAACAAGCTCGAACGGGAGGCCTTCGAGCGGTTCGGAGGGTACGTTATCAAGCCCCCAGTCGAAAGTAATGCATATACATCTAAGTATGTACTGCTTTCGACTCCAACTATGAAATTTACTCCATCACTACTTCGAACATAAGATACACTATTTGAAATTTAAATGTTATAAAAAATGCGGGATACCACCGCTAACTACTTCTACATTTAACAAGCCTCGATAGGAGCAAAAATCTCTTGACTATCCTCATCACGATTTCAAAATTTAAAATATGGGTTTGAAATTCGGATAACAAAAACTTATCATCACTTCGCTATAAATATAGTTACCCTTCCAAACCCTAAAATAACAAATCCTGTTTTCCTCTTCACACATTTCCACCCATCAAGCCTTCTAATCAAGAAAGGCAATTCTAGTTTCTAATTCTAAAAAAGTTTAGTGTGTGTGATGGATGCAAAATGTATTATCAGACTCCAAAAATGTACTTTGTCTAGGGAAAGACTAGAAGATCTTTTGAAAAAATGTCCCATTCCTAAAGAGTATTAGATAATTCTTCCTACCGAGGATTTGTCAATCTTTGATGACCCCAAAGGCTACGTGGGCCTATACATACATTCTTTCCTTCAGTTAAACTTAAGAATACCACTTCATAAGCATTTCTGTGAGGTTTTGCAGTATTATGATGTACACATTTCTAGGTTCAATCCTTTTGGCACAACCAAACTAACTACATTCATTGTAATGTGTAAAGCCTATGGATTGGAGCCTTCCTTAGATTTTCTAATGGGCTTTCTTAACCTAGGTCATGCGGGTGACTGGCTCACCCTTTCTAAAAGCGGTAAAATCGAAGTCCCTGATCCGCAAGCCTTTAACCAACATTAGGGACTTTAAAGGAAACTTTTTCTATATTCAGGATACCATTGTGCCTCCCGAATATCCTGCTCTAATTGATGAAGCAAAAAAACTTGATAAAAAACAATTCAAATATCCCTTACCTCCTACTATTCGAAGGAATCCTTCGTATCAATGTCTTGCCCATTATCCCGTAGACGTGCAAACCTTTCCCGAACCCATATTATACATGGTTGGAATAATCGAAACATGGAAACATAGCCCCATGTAGCCTGTGATACTTCATCATGGTGAAAGTATATGGTCTTTCTCTTTTTCTTAAACTTACAACGTATCGCCTGATAGTCAATTCGCATGTTCTGTCATACAATAATGGCTTTCCAAAACTTCGTGGTTGCTCGAACTGATAATGACATGGACTTCATGACCAGAGATCGAAGCTATTTCTCTATGCTCTTCCAGTAAGTCCAGATTTTCTCGAAGCCTCTGTTCATTCTCTGCTAACTCGAATATCTCCGTTCTTTCAGTTTCCACACTTATTTCCGCTGGGATCACAGCTTCTGAATCGTAAGTTAGACTGAAAGGAGTTTTGCCATTGCTTGACTTGGGGTGTGTTCTGTAAGCCCATAGGACCTGAGGTAGCGCATCTACCCAACCATGATGGGTTCGTCCGAGTGTGCATTCGATACCTTTTATGATATCCCTTGGTGACTTCTACCAGGCCGTTACCTTGAGGGTGGTACATAGATATGAGAGACTGTTGAATTTTCAATCCCGTGCTAAAGAATGGGAAGCTTCCTTTTGCGAATTTTTTTCCATTATCTAAAATGATGATATGATGTACCCCAAATCTAAAAATTATATGCTCCCATACAAACTTCTCCATATGTCTCCCAGTGATAGATGCTAAAGGTTTGGCTTCGACCCACTTGGTGAAGTAGTCGATGGCAACCACTAAGAATCTTACGTGCCCAGGAGCTTCCGAGAGTGGTCCTACAATGTCTATTCCCCATTGACAGAAGGGCCAAGCGGACGTGACTGATGTCATGTCTTGTTTCAGCATCTTAGGCACTTTTGAATGGATCTGACAGGCATCACATTTCTGGATCTCTTCCATAGCGTCTCTATGCATTGAAGGCCAATAATAGCCTAACTTTATTATCTTAGAAACAACTGATCGTGGCCCACCATGGAGACTGCAGGAGCCTTCATGTATTTCTCGGATGACCTTCGAGTCTTGCTTGGGGCCTATGCATCATAGCCATGGTAAGAGAAAGGACCTTCTGTATAAGTTATCACCGATGATTCGGTATTGCGGAGTTTTGATTCTTATCTTTCTAGCCGTCTTCGCGTCTGTAGGTAAGATACCACTTATCAGGTATTCTCTAGTTGGCGTCATTCGATTTTCTTCTACTTCGATTATTACGTCCGTGACTTCTTCTCGCTCTATGGATCTTTGAGGTAGTACCTCCACTAAGACTTCCTTGGTAAGATGCGCGAAGGTCATCGAAGCTAGTTTACTTAAGGCATCCGCCTTCTTGTTTTGATTCCTCCGGACGTGTTCCATGGTACAAGTGCTGAACCTTTCCAAAAGTTCTTTCGCTTTGTCCAAGTATTGTTTGATAGAGGCTTTCCTTGATTTGAATATTCCTTTGACTTGGTTTGCTACCAGCTGTGAATCCCCGAATACCGACAGGTTTTCTATGCCCATCTCTTTAGCTATCCGGAGGCCTGCTAGAAGGGGCTCATATTATGCCTCGTTGTTTGCAGTTTCAAACTCGAATCGGAGAGCATATGTGAACTCCTTTCCTTCTGGGCTGATGAGCATCAGACCTGCTCCTGATCCATCGGAGTTGGATGCTCCGTCTGTATATAACTTCCATCCTTCCTTTTCTTTAGGAGGGTCATTCTTTGCGACCACCTTGATTTTGTAGGGATTTGATGGAGTCTCTGCCAGAAAGTCTGCTACGATATGTCCCTTGACTGCGTTTCTTCATTTGAATTCTATTTCGTGCTCACCCAACTCTATAGCCAATTTGGCGACCCTTCCTGACTTCTCTGGTTTGGAAAGTACCTATTTTATTGGCTTGTCCGTCAGCACCATTATGGGATGAGCTTGAAAGTAACGCCGAAGCCTTCTTGCTGCGTGAACTAAGGTGAGTACCAACCTCTCTAACTCAGGGTAATTCATACCTACTCCTTGCAGCACCCTGCTAACAAAGTATATCGGGATTTGTTTCTTCTCCCTTTCGGCCAATAACACCGTGCTTATGCTTTCGTTAAAGGCTGCGATATATATAAACAACACATCTCCTTTGATTGGGGAGGTCAGTGTTGGCAGTATTTCTATGAATTTCTTTATCTTTTGAAATGCTTTTTGGGCCTCTTCACTCCATCGGAAGGTTTTTTTATCCACACAACCCTTTAACGTTTTGAAGAACGGTAGGGATTTGTCTGCTCCTTTTGACAGGAATCTACATAGCGCTACAAGCTTCCCATTGAGACTCTGTACATCTTTTAGTGTCTTCAGGGGCTGCAAGTCTGTTATTGCCTTGACTTTTGAAGGGTTGGCCTTGATTCCTTTCTTGGTTATGAGATGTCCTAAGAATTGTCCTTCTTCAACGCTGAAAGAACATTTTTTAGGATTAAGCTTCATGTTGATTGCTCGAAGTTGGTCGAAGGTTTCCTATATGTCTAGTAGCAAGTCTTCCTCTGTTCTTCTCTTGATGACCATATCATCAACATAGGCTTCTATATTTCTTCCTATCTGTTTAAGGCGAAGGGAATCTTTTAGTAGCAATAAACACCTTTACCAGTGTAAAAGGCTGTTTTTTCTTCATCCTCTACGGCCATTTGTATCTGGTGATACCCTTTATACGCATCCAGGAAACATTTCAAGCGAAAGCCTGAGATGGACTCAACCTTCCAGTCAATCTCGGGAAAAGGATAACAGTCTTTTGGGCATGCTTTGTTGATGTCGGTGAAGTCAACGCACATACGCCACCCCCCTCCCCCGTTCACTTTTCTTTACCATCACTGGGTTCGCAACCTAACTCTGATATTTTAATTCTCTAAGTATTCCTACTTGTGTAAGCTCGTCTACCTCCTTACAGGTGGCTGCTTTTCTTTCGGAGGCCAGGTCCCTTCTTTTTTGTTTTATTGGCTCAATATGCTTGTACTCGTTGAGCCTATGTTCTGTACTGAAGGGTTCCCCGTCGATGATTAGTGTGCGGGGGACTCCGGTCATGTCCGCGTATGTCCATGCAAAGACATCTGCGTTAGCTTGAAGCAAGATTCTCAAATCTCTTTTGAAGCTTGTTGGGAGTTGTTTACCGATCACTACCGTTTGCTCGAGAAATGAGTCGTTGACTACAACACGTTCTTCAGCATCTCAATAGCTAAGAATTGCTGTAAAACCCAAAAAAATTGAACATAACATGAATTGACAATAATGCCCTCATTTTAAAATTTTGAGAATTTAAGATATCATATAAGTAACACAAATTGGATTTAACCAAATGTAAGTTATATATATTCCATACTACCTAAAATTAAACTACTTAAGCTAATATTTATATGCTAATTAATTTAAAATGTCTTAACCTATGTTACTTATTCAAAAAAAAAAAAAAAAAAAAAAAAAAAAAAAAAAAACGCCACACCATGTATTATAACTAGGATTATGACCAAATTCAATTTGTAACAAAATAACTTGTTAAAAGCCCACCATTATCTCCTAAATTACAGCCCATTTTCGGTCCAATAATCCCTCCAAAAGTATACACACGGTTTCATTTTTGTGGCATAACCAAAAATCACAAAAAAATCATCAAACTCTAATTCTCTAAACCAAAGTCTCGGCTCCCTCTCCTTGTGTACTGCTGCTGTCGATCCTCAAGACCCCAAAAAGAGGCTTGATTCTTGTTTCATTCTTGTTTCCATTCATCACGTAATGTAAACATGTTATACTAGCATCAATCAATTCGAACTTGAGCAAAAACCCTAATTATTTACATAAAATCATGAAACTGCTACTGTCCTAAAAATTTATTCGACATTAATCGGCTGTATCTTAATGATGTGAACGTGTTTTTAAGTGGTTTTTGAGTCTAGAAACAAGTTCAATGAAATAGATTTCTGTAGAAGTTGGCCTTGTATTTTTTTGAGTTCGGGAACGCACTTTTTCTGAATTATGGAATCGGGTGTCAAAACTGAAATTCGGGTTACAAAAATTCACCTGTAGTTTATGATTTTTCATTTGAAATTTATACAGAGTTATGACCTTAAATTTGTACTGGGGAATATTTTGGATATAAGCTAATTTCTGAAATTTTTTCAGATTTTTATAAATTTATTTGATGGGTCTGCTAACTGCTTACTTTTCGTATGTTAAAATTTATCAGAAATCTGGACGACCTGAATTAAATGATTTTTAGACCATAGTTATACTTAATAATAAATTCTGGAAAAATTTGGGGAAGTTCTTAAGACATATGGGAGCATCTGTGAATTTTTGGGAATTTTTATTCCGAGTTCTTATAAGGATGAACAATCGGATTAACAGTACAAATTTAGGCCTAAAATCTGTGAAAAGTTTAAAAGACATTTAAAAAGGTGAAAAAGAGTTTTAAAAAAGGTGTAATGTGTTTAATTCCTAAACTAAAGGGTCTAAATTGTTATTTTTCTAAAACTAAGGGACTTAACTGATAAAAACATGTAACGCAGTAATATTTACATTTTATACCCTAACTTTACCATAATGACACTTTGGTCCTTTAACTTGTGATAATTGCATAACTAACCCTAAAATTATGAGAACTACATTATAAACCCTAAACTTATATAATCAACATTATGAACCTTGAATTAATATCATTGTCACATTTGAATACTTAGTCTTATGATATTCTAAATACGGGAACTTACTAATTCTGGAAACTTAGAAAGAGAACTAAAATGAAACCTTACGATTATATGAACCTTATAAGAGAATTTATGATTACTTGTAGATCGGGTGAAGAGGGAGTGATCATCCATCCCTATTTCTTTCATTGCTTTGATTTTTGGTGTGCTTTGTCGAGGTACAGATATTCTGACCTTTCTTATAAGGTTTCTCATGATCTCTTTCATTTTCTGATCCGTTAGTTTCTGAACTGATGCCATTGCTATGATTCCCTTTGCTTGAACCTTCTCTGTTGATCCCATTTGATATGACCTCTGTTATGAACCTATGTTATGAAAACCTTTTTAATTATACCATGGAAATGTTTTGAGAAAAACCATTTTAAAAAGATGTTTATAAATGATGCGAAACTACTTTTATATAAAATGTTACTAACTTTGATGGAAACTATATTTTGAAGACTATCTTTATAAAAACCGTGTTGAAAGATTATTTTTATGAAAACCACTTTAAAGGATCGTTTTATGAAAATCATGAATAAAGGATTGTTTAAAATGGACTTTTGATAGAAACTTTTGAAATGAACTTTTGATCTGAACCTTGACTTGATTATTTAATATGAACCTTGATCTGATAAACTCTGATTTGGACCTTTGGCATTACATCTGATATATCTGTTATGAACCATCTGTTAAGTACCATTTGATATATGAACCTTTTGATATGACACTCTGATTTGATATGATATCTGACTCTTAGTTTGATACCCGAGCCAAAATTTGTGACCCTAGCCATGAAGGTAACATGGCCATGTCATTGATGCACCGATGGCATGACTCTAGTGTGGTTGAGTGATGTTCCACACCGTCCCTTATCTGTTATCTGATATGCGCATTATATTATTTTGGCCACTATTTGTCTGCGGGGGCGTATGGATGCATCCTAGATCTGTTCTGTTTAGTGGATTTAACATGATTTGATATGATTTGTCTGGTGACTGGTACTGTGTGCAATACATGCCTTTCACATATATCTGGGAGCTAGCTACTCCATTTGAAGAATGAGGACACCCCTCATATTATCTGATTTTCTGAGAGGTCTCCCCTCTATATGATTTGAAGATTTATGATTACGATATTGTATGATCTGTTTCTGGGCTCGTGGTGGATTACTATCCCTTTTCTCTTTCCTTTATACTTATTCATTGACTTACCCCTTGAACCATATTACACCTGTTTGACCCTTGTTTCTGTTATTCTGTACTATTCTCTATTACTGTTTGTTATCGTTATATCTGTTCACTGAGCTCTCGTAGCTCAGCCGCATTTCTTTTCTTGCGGCAGGTTTTTAGTTGGAAGCTGGGGTATGAGTGGAGAGCACTTGGGACTTAGAAGATTTTACTTAGATTGCTATCCTGGTCTTAGAGATGATTACATTGTTAGACTTAGTATTTATTGTAGTTTTCATTTGTATCCCTTGTATTTCAGATTTTCCCTTTGTAAACTTTGAAATTCATTTGTATTATTTAGTCATATGCTTGTGTATGCTTTGATACGTCACCATAGCGTAATACTTCTACCCTTATCGGGTTGGGGTGTTACAGTTATGGTATCAGAGAACAGGCTACGACTTGTAATACATTTACCCTTGACCTGTGAAGTTTGGACCATTAAGTTTCCACTGTAGGCGCTCATAAGATAACCGTTGAGGAATTGCTTTAGGATCTCCCCATAGGAACTTAAGTATTACCGGTGAGGAATGGGTAGACTAGGACATCTATGTAAGTAGTATTGCTTCCGCATCACTCTGATTCGTGCCTTGCTTTTGGTTAAAGCTTGTTGAGATCACTTTTGGAGATTGAAAGCTTATGCCTTACACCACCTAAGATTTGAAACCTAAATAAATCTTGAAGCCATTGAAAATTTATAGTAATTGCCTGACACTATTTGATCCTTACCTTCAGATTCCGACTCTGACCTCTGATCTTTTGTTAATCATTTCGATGCCTTTTGGGGATTTTGAGAACCTCCATGGCGAGTAGTTTGGCTTTCCCTCTTGATTATGACATTTGATTTTGTTGATCTCCGAGACTATAGAAGTACTAGGTGGATTAAGATAGGTTGTTTTGCTTACGACTCGAGATAAAGTATGATCATCATGAAGGCATATTTATGTGGTGCTAGTATTATGACGTCTGGCCAACGTGATAATACTTACACCATATAACGTGCCCTCACTGTGACATAGGATATCTTGGGAAGTACCTAAGAAGTTTAGAATTTGATCTCCGTTGGATTATCTGTGACTAGTGAGACTTTAGGTTCATTATACCTATGTGTATACTCTGCCTTTGTTCATTAGATATCTGGATGAGTTTGGACTCTCGTTTGCATTCTGTTGACCTCAGTTATAAATCTTGAACTCTTTGTAGAGCTCTCTACTGTTGATACAGTTAATTTGATCTAAAATCTTGTCCGTATTTCCATATGAGCTCCCCTTTTTGGAAGAACCTCCCCTGGCGTGAGAATGTTTGTAACGAATCTTTTGCGAGTTGCTACGACTCTATCTAACCTTGCAACTTCAATTTTCGAGGACGAAAATTTCTTTTTAAGAGGGGAAGAGTTGTAAAACCCAAAAAAATTGAACATAACATGAATTGACAATAATGCCCTCATTTTAAAATTTTGAGAATTTAAGATATCATATAAGTAACACAAATTGGATTTAACCAAATGTAAGTTATATATATTCGATACTACCTAAAATTAAACTACTTAAGCTAATATTTATATGATAATTAATTTAAAATGTCTTAACCTATGTTACTTATTCAAAAAAAAAAAAAAAAAAAAAAAAAAAAAAAAAAAAAAAAAAAAAAAAGGCCACACCATGTATTATAACTAGGATTATGACCAAATTCAATTTGTAACAAAATAACTTGTTAAAAGCCCACCATTATCTCCTAAATTGCAGCCCATTTTCGGTCCAATAATCCATCCAAAAGTATCACACGGTTTCATTTTGTGGCATAACCGAAAATCACAAAAAAATCATCAAACCCTAATTCTCTAAACCAAAGTCTCGGCTCCCTCTCCTTGTGTACTGCTGCTGTCGATCCTCAAGACCCCAAAAAGAGGCTTGATTCTTGTTTCATTCTTGTTTTCATTCATCACGTAAGGTAAACATGTTATACTAGCATCAATCAATTCGAACTTGAGCAAAAACCCTAATTATTTACATAAAATCATGAAACTGCTATTTATTCGACATTAATCGGCTGTATCTTAATGATGTGAACGTGTTTTTAAGTGGTTTTTGAGTCTGGAAAAAAGTTCAATGAAATAGCTTTCTTTAGAAGTTGGCCTTGTATTTTTTTTAGTTTGGGAAGGCACTTTTTCTGAATTTACGGAATCGGGTGTCAAAACTGAAATTCGGGTTACGAAAATTCACCTGTAGTTTATGATTTTTCATTTGAAATTTATAAAGAGTTATGACCTTAAATTTGTACTGGGGAATATTTGGCATATAAGCTAATTTCTGGAATTTTTTCAGATTTTTATAAATTTATTTGATGGGTCTGCTAACTGCTTACTTTTCGTATGTTAAAATTTATCAGAAATCTGGACGACCTGAATTAAATGATTTTTAGACCATAATTATACTTAATAATAAATTCTGGAAAAATTTGGGGAAGTTCTTAAGACATATGGGAGCATCTGTGAATTTTTGGGAATTTTTATTCTGAGTCTTATAAGGATGAACAATCGGATAAAACAGTACAAATTTAGGCCTAAAATCTGTGAAAAGTTTAAAAGACATTTAAAAAGGTGAAAAAGAGTTTTAAAAAGGTGTAATGTGTTTAATTCCTAAACTAAAGGGTCTAAATTTCATTTTTCTAAAACTAAGGGACTTAACTGATAAAAACATGTAACGTAGTAATATTTACATTTTATACCCTAACTTTACCATAATGACACTTTGGTCCTTTAACTTGTGATAATTGCATAACTAACCCTAAAATTATGAGAACTACATTATAAACCCTAAACTTATATAATCAACATTATGAACCTTGAATTAATATCATTGTCACATTTGAATACTTAGTCTTATGATATTCTAAATACGGGAACTTACTAATTCTGAAACTTAGAAAGAGAACTAAAATGAAACCTTACGATTATATGAACCTTATAAGAGAATTTATGATTACTTGTAGATCGGGTGAAGAGGGAGTGATCATCCATCCCTATTTCTTTCATTGCTTTGATTTTTGGTGTGCTTTGTCGAGGTACAGATATTCTGACCTTTCTTATAAGGTTTCTCATGATCTCTTTCATTTTCTGATCCGTTAGTTTCTGAACTGATGCCATTGCTATGATTCCCTTTGCTTGAACCTTCTCTGTTGATCCCATTTGATATGACCTCTGTTATGAACCTATGTTATGAAAACCTTTTTAATTATACCATGGAAATGTTTTGAGAAAAACCATTTTAAAAAGATGTTTATAAATGATGCGAAACTACTTTTTATAAAATGTTACTAACTTTGATGGAAACTATATTTTGAATACTATCTTTATAAAAACCGTTTTGAAAGATTATTTTTATGAAAACCACTTTAAAGGATCGTTTTATGAAAATCATGAATAAAGGATTGTTTAAAATGGACTTTTGATAGAAACTTTTGAAATGAACTTTTGATCTGAACCTTGACTTGATTATTTAATATGAACCTTGATCTGATAAACTCTGATTTGGACCTTTGGCATTACATCTGATATATCTGTTATGAACCATCTGTTAAATACCATTTGATATATGAACCTTTTGATATGACACTCTGATTTGATATGATATCTGACTCTTAGTTTGATACCCGAGCCAAAATTTGTGACCCTAGCCATGAAGGTAACATGGCCATGTCATTGATGCACCGATGGCATGACTCTAGTGTGGTTGAGTGATGTTCCACACCGTCCCTTATCTGTTATCTGATATGCGCATTATATTATTTTGGCCACTATTTGTCTGCGGGGGCGTATGGATGCATCCTAGATCTGTTCTGTTTAGTGGATTTAACATGATTTGATATGATTTGTCTGGTGACTGGTACTGTGTGCAATACATGCCTTTCACATATATCTGGGAGCTAGCTACTCCATTTGAAGAATGAGGACACCCCTCATATTATCTGATTTTCTGAGAGGTCTCCCCTCTATATGATTTGAAGATTTATGATTACGATATTGTATGATCTGTTTCTGGGCTCGTGGTGGATTACTATCCCTTTTCTCTTTCCTTTATACTTATTCATTGACTTACCCCTTGAACCATATTACACCTGTTTGACCCTTGTTTCTGTTATTCTGTACTATTCTCTATTACTGTTTGTTATCGTTATATCTGTTCACTGAGCTCTCGTAGCTCAGCCGCATTTCTTTTCCTGCGGCAGGTTTTTAGTTGGAAGCTGGGGTATGAGTGGAGAGCACTTGGGACTTAGAAGATTTTACTTAGATTTGCTATCCTGGACTTAGAGATAACTACATTGTTAGACTTAGTATTTATTGTAGTTTTCATTTGTATCCCTTGTATTTCAGATTTTCCCTTTGTAAACCTTGAAATTCATTTGTATTATGTAGTCATATGCTTGTGTATGCTTTGATACGTCACCATAGAGTAATACTTCTACCCTTATCGGGTTGGGGTGTTACAACACGTTCTTCAGCATCTCAACAGCTAAGAATTGCTTTCGAAGTGTCTGGAGGACTCTCCTTGACCTTTTTGTTAATGTTCTCCACCTTGCCCGCATCGTAGCTGGAGTGAACTGTTCCCACTCCTAAGGGTGTTTGGAATTGTATTGATGCATGTATGGTGGACACTACAATTCCCATTTTTTGCATAGCTGTCCTCCCTAATAGAAGGTAGTAGGGCGATTCTGACCTGACGATTACGAAGGTAAGAACCTCAGTTCTTGATAATTTTCCCTCTCCAATAGTGATTTCCAGAGGTACTTCGCCATGAGTGCTCTCCTAAAAATATCCTACTAGGGGTATTTTAGAATCTACCCTTTGTGACCAGATTGAAGACTTGAGCTTGAGGAAACTGTTGATGCAAATAATGTCCAAAAAATGTTATTTATATCATTCGATAACTCTACGTTTTGATGATAAGAAAATGTGAAAACACTTTACGTCAAAATTAACGTAAACAAGTTTTTAGTCGAAATATCCCGTTTCTACGTAAATCACTCTAGGTAAGAACAAACAAATTTACAAATTGACAAATGATCAAAGAAGTGAATTTGTGTTTCAAACTTCACATTTTTAATGTGACAAAACATTTTTTCAAAAATATACTTTACAAATTATTTTCTAATTATAAAGAAATGTTTTAATCGGAAAAAAAAATTAAAAATCAAAACGGCTATTTTTCCCCCCAAATCAGCTCCAAACATTACCAAATAAACTTTCACCACTAAAAACAAAAAATGGAGCGTCTTTGTCAGGCACGATACCACGGTACCACTAAATTTAGTGGTACCGTCCCACTATAACGGGCAAATTTTTTCTGCCTATAAATACCAGTCCACTTCACAGATTTTGGGCATCCTTTTTCACACAAAACTTTCTAAGATTAATTCCTCCCTCAAACTTACATTTCATTGATCATTAGTTAGTTTTCTTTTGTTTAAAGAGTGATCATTTCATCCAACCAAAGATCACCTTCATTCCTATATTACTCAAAAGAAGAACACAAAGTATCAAGAATATACAAGGAGTTAGAGCCTTTGTGTAGTGCACTTGCATTATTTGTTGTATCTTGATATACATCAAGTGTCATAGTCTTGTTTAGTCATTTTGTGTGGATCATTGTGATCTTGTTGAGATCTTGAAGATCTCTTGTAGTTTGTGTGTTATTGTGTTGATCAAGAGGATCAAGAGTAGAGTGTGAGGATCGTGTTGATCGTGTGATTAGTAAGGATCATGTAGATCGTGTGAGAAGTTAGGATCGTGTGGATCGTGAGTGAGATTGGTACTAGCTAGATTAGTACTCGACATTTAGCTTAGTGTCGGAAATTGTGATAAGCGACATTGTATGGTTTTCTCCGCCTGAAGGGAGCTTTGTTTACATTGTGCTTAGAACTCTCGAGTTAGGTACTCGGGGAGTGGAGTAGGGTGAAGAAGAGCTTCATGGCCAAACCACTATAAATCTTGTTGTCTTGGTTTGATCTTTCCATCACATCTCTTTATACTTATTATTTATATTAGATAGTTTAGCTTAGTGTTCATATTGGTGTTAATTGATTTCACAAAAGAATTGAATCAAAGTTTTTCAAAGAAACTCTTTTTATTTTAATTTAGGAAAATAAATCGGTAAAACTATTCAACCCTCCCTTCTAGTTTTCCACAATTGGTACCAGAGCCACGTCAGGCAAGATTTTAAAATAAATTGTATTTTAAAACTTGAATCGATCAATGGATTTCGACAAATATCAAGAAGGGAAATCTATGCAAAGACCACCACTTTTTGAAACCGATTGTTTTATATATTGGAAAACAACATTCGAGACGTATGTGAAATCAAAAGACATTGATCTTTGCCATGTTATTACCGAGGGTGACTTTCAACCGATTGAAAAGAATCCGGAAACAAAAAGGGATGAAATAGTTCCCTATAATAAACAAAGTGATAACCTTAAAAGAAAACTAGCCAAAAATGATGAGGCTAAAATGATGATTTACAATGCTTTGCCGAAAAAGGAATTTGAAAGAATTTTTATGTGTAACACGGCAAAAGAAATTTGGAAAACTTTGTTAGTCACTCATCAAGGTAATAATCAAGTCAAATAGAACAAGATAGATCTTCTTGTGCAACAATATGAACAATTTTCCATTCCGGAAGATAAATCTATTGATAATGCCTTGCTAGATTTAATAAAATTATCACTAGTCTTAAATCTCTTGATGAAGGTTATTCTAGCAAGAACTATGTTAGGAAGTTTCTTAGGGCTCTACATCCCAAATGGAGAGCAAAGGTCACCGCCATTGAAGAGTCAAAGAACTTGGCGACATTATCACTTGATGAACTTATAGGAAACTTGAAGGTTCATGAAATGATAATGAAGAAAGATTCCGACATAGTCAAAGTCAAAAGTGAGAAAGTTAGATCTCTAGCATTGAAAGCCAAGAATGAGTCTAGTGATGAGGAAAGTTTGGATTACGATAGTGAAGATGAAGAGTATTGTAATACCTGAAATTCAGATAATGCGTAAAATTACCAAACTACCCCTGATAACATAAAACCTTATTAAACAACTTATAAAATTCCGAAATAATTCCAAAACATCTGAATCGAACTATATCTGAAATAAAATAATTTCTGGGACAATGTTCATCATTTTAAATGTTCAAAAAAAAATAATCATACACATTATTTAATTAAATCCGAAAATTATACAATTATTGAAATATAAGTATTTAATTCTTTTAATTAGTTAATAAGTAAAAATAAAATAAGGAAAGGATTAAGAAAATCAACCCAATATATTTTTGATACTATGGACCGAATTTCTGGCCCTTGCCCCCCCCCCCCCCAAAGTCGGTTTTTCAAGATTAAAACAAATCCCTTTTATTTTTATCCTCAAAAACATAAACCGCATAACACCATAAACCCTAAGCGATCAAAATAAATTCGACCAAGGCTGCTCCACGAATTCTGGGCTTGAACAAGGATTTTTCTGGTGTTATTGGAGGTGCAAGGAAGCTAGGAAAATTAAGGGTTGCTGCATTTTCTCCTTGGTTTGTTCTTGTTCTTGTTTTCTTGTCGATTTGCTCTAAAACAAGGTAATAATTCTTACGACTAAACCAAACGTGTTAAAATTAATATGGCAATTTTCCTATGATCTCTAGATGTTATATAACTCATATAAAATATGTAAATCGATCCATGCATGCTAATTCTATGCGTATGAAAATATAATGGTCATAAAACACGTAAATCACAATAATATGTAATCCGAATTTCTGGACATGATAGCTATTTTATTTAGACCTCTTATGATGTATTAGACCTGGGAAAAATGATAGATCGAATTATAATAGCCTAAATCAAGTCGTTGTAATTTTAATGTCTAAAACGTACGTAAATATGTAATATATGTTGAACGAATTTTCTGGGCATGTTAATTATTTTTTGTGGCTTCCTTATGAGTAATATGATCTGGGAAAAATATGATTTTGATTTTTGGAGGCCTAAAATTAACGTGGTGAATTATTGGATAAACCGGATTTTGTGAAAATTAAGAAAACAAATAAAATAAAAATCGTGGCATCTAGGGTTTGTTTTCTTGGGCATGAATCTGAGCATTTAATGTGTTTTAAGAATGAATAAATGATGGTTCAATGATTGTTGAAAAGTAGGGTTTGTATTTGTTGTTAAAAAGTCTTACCGATTTAAAGATAAAAGTAAAAGGACCTATTTTGCCAACTTTAAAACTTTTGGGATATTTTTGTAAGATCATATACATCTGTAAGAGTGTGGGAAAAATATAACTTTGGGGTCCTAAGTGTAAATTTTGCATAATAATGAATTATTGGCAAATTTGGGTTACGAATTGGAATTAATTAAAAGTGAGGGACTAAAAGTGTAAATCTGGAATTTTGAAGTTGTTTTGTGTTAATACTGATATAAAAAGGTTGTTGTGTAAATTTGAGGATTTTTGGGCTAATTATGTAATTGTTATGAATTATGACTTAATATATATGTTTTGTAAACTTAAAGGGCTAAATATGTAAATTCTAAATTCTGAGGGGTCAAATCTGTAAAGTACTAACTTCTGATGGTATATTCTGTAAATTTGAAATATAATGTGCTTGGTTGGTAATTATGGATATTGTAGGGTTTAATTTGTAAAATATGAAATTATAAGGTTGATTTTGTAAATTATGAAACTAAAAGGGTGTAATCTGTAAATTGTGAAAGTTAAGGGAATGGAAGGTAATTCTGAATAAAGTGAGCATAAAATTCTGTAACTTAAAGTATTTTCACTAATGACCTTGTAAATTTATGAAGTTACATTTAAAACCCTAAACTTTGTATAATTGTCATTTAAAACCCTAAACTTCTGTAACTTGATAAAATGTACTGTATTCCATAATAATCTCTGAATAAGGGTTAAACCTAATCTGAAATGATAATATATGCTAATTCTGGAAAACCTGCTAATTATGGGAACTTACTAAATCTGGAAAGTTACTAAAAATGAAAGTACATAAAATGAAGAGATAAACAAAAAGGAATAATCTGAATAAGAATCTGTGGTAATTCTGTCTTCCTCTTCCTTAGGTGTGAAGAAGAGAAGTCCTGATCATTGTTCTGTGTTTGTTTGATTTTCTGTTGTGCTATAAGGTACAGATATTCTGCCCTATTTCAGTAAGGGTGTTTCTTTCCCTTTTCTCTCAGTATTTCATTTTCCTTATTAGGATTCCCTATACCATTGCTATGTTCCCTTCTGTTGTGGATCTTTGTTGTGATCTGTTTGTCTTAAACCTTTTGTTTGAACCTCTGCTATGATTCTTGTATTCTGAACCTTTTTCCTGAACTCTGATTGATCTCTTGTTCTGAACCCTGAATTTGTGAGTCTTAATTGAATCTGATCTGTGAACCTTGTTCTGAACCTTAACCTGATCTATCTGTTGTAAATTCTGATTTGATTTTGGTAAACCTTAACCTGTTAGATCCTTATCTGAACCTAAATGATTTTGAACCTCTATTAAACTACATATGAAACTGTTTAAGAAAAGCTATTTTAAAAAGAAGCGATACCACTTGGAAATGGAAGTTACTAAACGTTTTGGAAGACCATTTTTATGAAAACTATTTCGTAAGATCATTTCAATGAAAACCAATATTAAACGATTGATTTAAATGAACTTTTGATAGGAACTTCTGAAATGGATTATTGCTATAAATTTGTAATCATTAACCTTTGATATACTTTTTGGACTATTGGAAATAAACCTTTTAAATCTGAACTTAAGCTTTGATATTAAACTTAATCTGATAAACTCTGATTTAAACCTTATTATCTTAATCTGAATTGTTGACATGACCCTTCTGCCATGAAACCTTAGATGTGACTCCGTTTATTATATGACATCTGACCTTGACCACAGTCTGATATCCGAGCCAATCACTAGGCATGAGGGTTTCATGTCCATGTCATTGATGCACCGATGACATGACTCTAGGGCAGGAGAGTGATGACCTGTCCCATCCCTGATTTATTTTATCTGGTGTGTTAAGGAGTTTCTGGCCACAGGGGGCGCATGGATGCATCCTAGTTCTGATCTGATTTCTGTTATCTGTTATTATGTTATCTGTTATATATGTCTCTGGTGACTGATTGTGTGTGCGATACACGTCTTTCACATTATCTGGGAGTTGATCACTCCAATTGATACATGAGGTCACCCCTCATATTATCTGTTACTTGAGAGGTATCCCCTCTGGATTATTATATGATTAATCTGTTATGATATTATCTGTTATCTCTGGGCTCGTGATGGATTTCTGTATTTCCTTAAACCTGGTTTGTACATTATCCCTTTCTCATTTCTTTTCTTTTACCCTTATTCCTTTTCCTATTCTTTCACTTTAATTCTGTACCTGTATAATCTGTATTTCGGATTTGTTTCTGTATTGTTATCTGTTATTGTTTCTGTCATCTATATATCTGTTCACTGAGCTCTCGTAGCTCAGCCGCATTTCTTTTCCTGCGGCAGGTTTTAGTAGGAAGCTGGGGATGAGTGAGAGTGTACCTCTGGACTTAGAAGGCTTGGTAGCTATTCTGGATTAGAATTGGATAGAAGACATTGTGTCTAGAATTAGTTTTGAAAGTTTTCATTGTAACCTTGTAGATTCAGTATTTCAATTGTAATCCTTTGAGATTTTGTATTACTGTAGATGTATGCTCTGTTTTGATCTGATATGAATCCATTATTGTGATATCTTTACCCTTGTCGGGTTGGGGTGTTACAATTTATGGTGTCAGAGATCACAGGCTGCGACTCGTAATACATTTACCCTTGACCTGTGAAGTCTGGGTCACTAAGTTTCCCCTGTAGGCGCTCGTAGGATAACCTTTGAGATTTTGCTTTAGGATTTCCCTATAGGAACTTAAATTCCGACCAGTGAGGAATGGGTAGACTATAAGTCATTTGCTTAAGTATCTTGCTTCCGCACCACTCTGATTCGTGCTTTGTTTTTGGTTAAAGACTATGGAAATTACATTGGGAAATTTAGAGCTTATGCCTTGCACCACCTAAGAATTGAAACCTAAATAAAATCTGAAGCATTGGAAATTGCGTAGAAATTATCTGACATTAATTGATCCTTGCCTTCCGATTTCAACTCCGACCTCTGAACCTTCTGTTAATCATTCTGATGCCTCTTTGGGCAATCTGAGAATCCCCATGATGATGATACACTTGATAAATTCTGTTATTTCTTTCTTGCTTCTGATAATTACCTATGAATCCTTTGATTCCGTCTTAACCATCTCTATTCCCATGAGAAGTTTTGTAGCGTTTGACCACGAGTATAAAAAAATGCATTCCCTCTCATTTCCGAACGATAAGAATTATCTTTATTGATCCGTCTTTCTTTGACAGTAACCTTGATTTTATCCTTATAAGGATTGATTGATTTGATCATTTAATATTGACGACTATCCTCCTATGTCTCACCTCTGGCGTTTGAAACAATTTTGGAACCCTTGACATGATTACCGATTGTTAAACTTTTGCTGCCACTACCTGATTTTGACCTTCATTTCTGATCTGTGGATAAACCGTCTGATATCTCTCCGACCATCCCGAAGACCATTTAACCTTAATGTGTTTGACACATCCTATAAATTCATGACCCATGCTGGATATAAATGTATCCACTGAAACTATTTTGTCCTGAATGATGAATCTTATTTGCTCCCTTGAATGATGAATCTTATTTGTCGATCAATTTCCTTTGGAAGGATTTGATGCAAATACCGTCTCTGTATGGAATTGTTAACTGAGCATATGATGCTGATATCCGATATCTCATAAGTCTCACTTCTGCAATTATACGATGTTCGTATTACCGATGATGTACACCCTACCTGTCACTTATGCTAAAAAGCTAAACCAAAAAAAAAAAAAAAAAAAAAAAAAAAAAAAAAAAAAAAAAAAAAAAAAAAAAAACCTCCAATACCTTGAACTGTTCGCGTACCTATCATGTACTTGACTCTGACATATGAACTATCCGTCTGGGTAATGACCATATTCGTTCTGCGGATCTGTTACCGCATCTGAAATATAACAATCTGCTCCACCCTATTTTGTTATAGTAACCTTGAACCGCTTAAATCTGTTAAGCTTATCACTGTTATGGAAATATTTACCCTGATCTCATTTGATTGTCAAATTCTCCTGACACCTATTAGTATCCACCCCTAGAAAGTTTTGTTGTACAAATTTTCTGGCATTTTCTGATGAAACTTCTGAGTTTTCCTTCTGTTTGAGAAGTAGAATTGATTCTGAACCGATCTCGGTTGACGACCCATGAGGCTATAGAAGTTGAGAGATTGAAGAAACTGATGAGATATGATTTTGTTTCACCTCAGTGTTCCCTTTAAATACCTAACCGTAATCTCAACCGTAATCACTTTTCATTTCCGAGTATAAATGATTAAATTATTCTATCCTTGTGAACTCTGTATCAGACAACCTCATTTAATGTTCGAAGGACTGAAGAAGCAACCACAAGAACTCCTGAGAAGGGAGATGACTAACTGAGAGCAACTTCCGTAAAGTAAGTCAGTTTTATTCGTAAAGATGGGTGATGTGAATTAGATATGAAGTTTCCCTGAAGTGATTCATGAAAACTGCTTTCGTACTCATTGTGACCATTATGAGTCTTAAATAATGCCAATAGTATTGGCTAATAAGAATCATGTTTTCACGAGTATCTGGACAATTGTCATAGTATGACAGCATGTTTGTGCCCTGAGACGAACGAGGAAACATGTAGACCATCTTCGTATTAAATGGAATGACCTTTGTTCTGGAAGAGTAGATTTGATTGGCATTCAGAGATTGTAGCAGACACCACTACCGGGCATCCGATGATGACGGCAATCTGAGTTGGCGATTTCCAAACTGTTCTAGTAGGCCTGTCCAAGACTCGCAGTCTTGCTTCTCTATTCATTTAGTTGTACTAAGATAAATTGAGAGTAGAAGCAGACTTGAGAATGGAAACTGAGATCATGACCTTGAATAGAAGAAAATTCTGAATCGAATAAATTCTGTGATGGATGAAGTTATGGATGATGTGATTCACTTATGCTTGACCTATCTAAATTTCTGTTACCTGATGATAAATCCTTTGAATGATTTAGGTTCCTTATCAGTAATTCCGCTCTGTGTTCGTTCTGCGTATGTCGGATGATGGTTTTGTTATCTGAAATTTGACGAATGATGGATGATCTGATTTACCAAATTCTGATAGACATTTTGGGATTTCCGTTAAAATTCTTTTTCGAGTGATTCGTTCTCCTCTTAGTTAGGGTATTTGATTTTGATGACCTCCGAGACCGTAGGAAGACTAGGTGGGTTAAGATAAGCTATTCTGTTCACGACTTGAGATAAAGTATGACCATCATGAGGGCGTATTTATATGATGCCAGTATTATGACGTCTGGCCAACGTGATAATACTTACATCATATAACGTGCACTTGTTGTGGGCATAGGATATTTCGAGAAGTGCCTTAGAAGCTTTAGAAATTCTGATAACTGTTTAAGATCGTCTGCGTTAGTGAGACTTTAAGTTCATTCTACCTATACGCGTAATCTGCTTCCACCGTTATGCGAATTGATACATCTGGATTCTCGTCACGAATTCTGCTGACCTCTGAACTTCTGATAATAATCTTCAGTTTTGTTATAAAACTTCTTCCAATTGATGTTATCGATAATCTATTTCTGTACGCTCTAATCTGATCTGTCAACTCAATTTCTGTGGACGGCATATTCGTCAAAATCCTGTGAAATTCTTACGTCTCTTCCGAGGAAATCTAATTATCATCTGTTAGGTCTGATATGTCTTTGTTTAGTTTCCGTTCCCTTTTCTTTCTGCTTTCTGCAAATTTCGAGGATGAAATTTTTTTGTTAGTGGGGAAGAAGTTGTAATACCTGAAATTCAGATAATGCGTAAAATTACCAAACTACCCCTGATAACATAAAACCTTATTAAACAACTTATAAAATTCCGAAATAATTCCAAAACATCTGAAATCGAACTATATCTGAAACAAAATAATTTCTGGGACAATGTTCATCATTTTAAATGTTCAAAAAAAAATAATCATACACATTATTTTATTAAATCCGAAAATTATACAATTATTGAAATATAAGTATTTAATTCTTTTAATTAGTTAATAAGTAAAAATAAAATAAGGAAAGGATTAAGAAAATCAACCCAATATATTTTTGATACTATGGACCAATTTCTGGCCCTTGCCCCCCCCCAAAGTCGGTTTTTCAAGATTAAAACAAATCCCTTTTATTTTTATCCTCAAAAACATAAACCGCATAACACCATAAACCCTAAGCGATCAAAATAAATTCGACCAAGGCTGCTCCACGAATTCTGGGCTTGAACAAGGATTTTTCTGGTGTTATTGGAGGTGCAAGGAAGCTAAGAAAATTAAGGGTTCCTGCGTTTTCTCCTTGGTTTGTTCTTGTTCTTGTTTTCTTGTCGATTTGCTCTAAAACAAGGTAATAATTCTTGCGACTAAACCAAACGTGTTAAAATTAATATGGAAATTTTCCTGTGATCTCTAGATGTTATATAACTCATATAAAATATGTAAATCGATCCATGCATGCTAATTCTATGCGTATGAAAATATAATGGTCATAAAACACGTAAATCACAATAATATGTAATCCGAATTTCTGGACATGATAGCTATTTTATTTAGACCTCTTATGATGTATTACACCTGGGAAAAATGATAGATCGAATTATAATAGCCTAAATCAAGTCGTTGTAATTTTAATGTCTAAAACGTACGTAAATATGTAATATATGTTGAACGAATTTTCTGGGCATGTTAATTATTTTTCGTGGGTTCCTTATGAGTAATATGATCTGGGAAAAATATGAGTTTGATTTTTGGAGGCCTAAAATTAATGTGGTGAATTATTGGATAAACCGGATTTTGTGAAAATTAAGAAAACAAATAAAATAAAAATCGTGGCATCTAGGGTTTGTTTTCTTGGGCATGAATCTGAGCATTTAATGTGTTTTAAGGATGAATAAATGATGGTTCAATGATTGGTGAAAGTAGGGTTTGTATTTGTTGTTAAAAAGTCTTACCGATTTAAAGATAAAAGTAAAAGGACCTGTTTTGCCAACTTTAAAACTTCTGGGATATTTTTGTAAGATCATATACATCTGTAAGAGTGTGGGAAAAATATAACTTTGGGGTCCTAAGTGTAAATTTTGCATAATAATGAATTATTGGCAAATTAGGGTTACGAATTGGAATTAATTAAAAGTGAGGGACCAAAAGTGTAAATCTGGAATTCTGAAGTTGTTTTGTGTTAATACTGATATAAAAAGGTTGTTGTGTAAATTTGAGGATTTTTGGGCTAATTATGTAATTGTTATGAATTATGACTTAATATATATGTTTTGTAAACTTAAAGGGCTAAATATGTAAATTCTAAATTCTGAGGGGTCAAATCTGTAAAGTACTAACTTCTGATGGTATATTCTGTAAATTTGAAATATAATGTGCTTGGTTGGTAATTATGGATATTGTAGGGTTTAATTTGTAAAATATGAAATTATAAGGTTGATTTTGTAAATTATGAAACTAAAAGGGTGTAATCTGTAAATTGTGAAAGTTAAGGGAATGGAAGGTAATTCTGAATAAAGTGAGCATATAATTCTGTAACTTAAAGTATTTTCACTAATGACCTTGTAAATTTATGAAGTTACATTTAAAACCCTAAACTTTGTATAATTGTCATTTAAAACCCTAAACTTCTGTAACTTGATAAAATGTACTGTATTCCATAATAATCTCTGAATAAGGGTTAAACCTAATCTGAAATGATAATATATGCTAATTCTGGAAAACCTGCTAATTATGGGAACTTACTAAATCTGGAAAGTTACTAAAAATAGAAAGTACATAAAATGAAGAGATAAACAAAAAGGAATAATCTGAATAAGAATCTGTGGTAATTCTGTCTTCCTCTTCCTTAGGTGTGAAGAAGGAGAAGTCCTGATCATTGTTCTGTGTTTGTTTGATTTTCTGTTGTGCTATAAGGTACAGATATTCTGCCCTATTTCAGTAAGGGTGTTTCTTTCCCTTTTCTCTCAGTATTTCATTTTCCTTATTAGGATTCCCTATACCATTGCTATGTTCCCTTCTATTGTGGATCTTTGTTGTGATCTGTTTGTCTTAAACCTTTTGTTTGAACCTCTGCTATGATTCTTGTATTCTGAACCTTTTTCCTGAACTCTGATTGATCTCTTGTTCTGAACCCTAAATTTGTGAGTCTTAATTGAATCTGATCTGTGAACCTTGTTCTGAACCTTAACCTGATCTATCTGTTGTAAATTCTGATTTGATTTTGGTAAACCTTAACCTGTTAGATCCTTATCTGAACCTAAATGATTTTGAACCTCTATTAAACTACATATGAAACTGTTTAAGAAAAGCTATTTTAAAAGAAGCGATACCACTTGGAAATGGAAGTTACTAAACGTTTTGGAAGACCATTTTTATGAAAACTATTTCGTAAGATCATTTCAATGAAAACCATTATTAAATGATTGATTTAAATGAACTTTTGACAGGAACTTCTGAAATGGATTATTGCTATAAATTTGTAATCATTAACCTTTGATATACTTTTTGGACTATTGGAAATAAACCTTTTAAATCTGAACTTAAGCTTTGATATTAAACTTAATCTGATAAACTCTGATTTAAACCTTATTATCTTAATCTGAATTGTTGACATGACCCTTCTGCCATGAAACCTTAGATGTGACTCCGTTTATTATATGACATCTGACCTTGACCACAGTCTGATATCCGAGCCAATCACTAGGCATGAGGGTTTCATGTCCATGTCATTGATGCACCGATGACATGACTCTAGGGCAGGAGAGTGATGACCTGTCCCGTCCCTGATTTATTCTATCTGGTGTGTTAAGGAGTTTCTGGCCACAGGGGGCGCATGGATGCATCCTAGTTCTGATCTGATTTCTGTTATCTGTTATTATGTTATCTGTTATATATGTCTCTGGTGACTGATGGTGTGTGCGATACACGTCTTTCACATTATCTGGGAGCTGATCACTCCAATTGATACATGAGGTCACCCCTCATATTATCTGTTACTTGAGAGGTATCCCCTCTGGATTATTATATGATTAATCTGTTATGATATTATCTGTTATCTCTGGGCTCGTGATGGATTTCTGTATTTCCCTAAACCTGGTTTGTACATTATCCCTTTCTCATTTCTTTTCTTTTACCCTTATTCCTTTTCCTATTCTTTCACTTTAATTCTGTATCTGTATAATCTGTATTTCGGATTTGTTTCTGTATTGTTATCTGTTATTATTTTTGTCATCTATATATCTGTTCACTGAGCTCTCGTAGCTCAGCCGCATTTCTTTTCCTGCGGCAGGTTTTAGTAGGAAGCTGGGGATGAGTGAGAGTGTACCTCTGGACTTAGAAGGCTTGGTAGCTATTCTGGATTAGAATTGGATAGAAGACATTGTATCTAGAATTAGTTTTGAAAGTTTTCATTGTAACCTTGTAGATTCAGTATTTCAATTGTAATCCTTTGAGATTTTGTATTACTGTAGATGTATGCTCTGTTTTGATCTGATATGAATCCTTTATTGTGATATCTTTACCCTTGTCGGGTTGGGGTGTTACAAGACGAAGAGTATGCATTAGCGGTTAGAGATTTTAAGAAGTTCTTTAGAAGAAGAGGTAGATTTGTAAGACAACCTCGTGACGAAAAGAAGACGTTCTCAAAGAACCGAGATGATAAGAAAGGAAAAAGTGATAGAAAATGTTTTAGATGCGGAGATCCTAATCACCTCATCGGAGAATGTCCTAAACCACCGAGAACCAACAACCAAAGAGCTTTTGTAGGAGGCTCTTGGAGTGATAGCGGTGAAGAAAATGAAGAGAAGCCCAACGACGAAACATATCTTATGGCTCAAGCTTCAAATGAGGTACATAAATCCTAGAACTAAAAGACCAAGTCAAAAGACTTAAGAAAAGGAAAGTATGTGATGTTAGGTGCGAGTCATTTCATAATCTTAGGGTAGAAAACGTAGAACTTAGGAAAAATGCATTAAAGATCATTAAGTTTGAAAAAGGAACAAAAGCACTTGATGACATGTTAGATAACATAAGACATAGTGAGCATATTGGTGCGGGTCTAGGTTTTAATTCAAATGAAGCTTCGACAAGTAAAACAAAACAAGTAAAATTTGTCAAACCCACAAGTTATTTCGAAATATAGGACGGTGCCATTAAAGGTACAGACGGAACCACTACAATTAGTGGTTCCGGGGTACCGTCTGGTGCAAAAGTCAGAACTGAGTCGAGTCTAAAAAATTACTTAAGTCCTAAACTAAGTCACATAGTAGTTAACAATGGTAAAATACCTGTTGCTAGTAAAAAGGTGGTCAAAAGTTTTTACAAACCTTTGTCAACCCCCGGACTTGGCTTTGTAAAACCCGATACAAGATCAAAGACTCCTCCACATAGAAAAAAAATGTTCCTAAACCTCGGTCAAGAACTCCTCAACCGAGAAGTAACTTTAGAAGACCAAGTTATCCAAGTAACTGTCTCGTAACTTGGAATAACTTTCAACAATGAAGTTACTTGCCATGGGAAATTTGTCTTCCGTTCCAACATCCTAACCAAATGCAACAAATGCATGGGATGTTTAATACTAGCAACTTTGGACCCATGAGATATTAGGGACCAAATGTTTGAATCTTTGTCTTATTCAATAGATATGCTTAAGAATCGACTTGGAGCCCGATGAATGGGTCAAGGATAGTGGATTCACCAATCATATGACGGGTAACCGAAGTCTATTCTCATCATACAAGGCTTACAACGGAGGTAATGTCACTTTCGGTAGCAAACTTAAGGGCAACATCATAGGAAAAGGTACGATTACTAAAGACTCCCTCACTATTAGAAATGTTGAGCATGTAGATAACTTAGGATTTAACTTGCTAAGTATTAGTCAAATGGTTGACAATAAGTGTAGAGTTGTATTTTCCTAAGAGGGTAGTGAGATCACTAAGAATGGTAAGACCATAGGCAAAGGAGTTAGGAAGAATTACTTATTTGTTATGAAAATAGGAAATAAGCCTCAGGATAAGATTTTCCTAGCAACCATAGATGATAATTCTACTCTATGGCAAAGGAGACTAGGTCACGCCAATATGAGTTTAATACAATCATTGGCATCTAAGGAACTAGTTAGAAACCTACCTCAGATTAAGTTTAATAAACACTTCTGTGACGCTTGTAAAGTTGAAAAACAAGCTCATTCTAGTCACAAAGCTAAGAATATGGTCTCGACCTCTAGATGCCTAAAACTCCTTCACATGGACTTATTCGGTCCATCCGCCGTACGGAGCTACGGAGGAAATTACTACACCTTTGTAATAGTAGATGACTACTCTAGGTATACTTGGACTAGATTTCTTAAGGATAAGACACAAGCTTTTGAGGAATTCGAAATCTTTAGTAAGAAGGTCCAAAATCAACTAGGTTGTACAATAGTCTCAATTAGGATGGATCATGGTCGGGAATTTGATAATGAAGTGCAATTTAGAGTATATTGTGATGCTAATGGTATTACACACAATTTTTCGGCTCCACGCACTCCACAATCAAATGGGGTAGTTGAGCGGAAAAATCGTACTCTACAAGAGATGAATAGAACGATGTTGAATGAACAATCCATTCCGCAAAAGTTTTGGTGTAATGCGGTAGACACCTCAACTTACATACTTAATAGAATCTTGATTAGACCAATCTTAGAAAAAACACCATACGAAATCTTGAAAGGTAGAAAACCTACTCTAAATTACTTTAGAGTGTTTGGAAGCAAGTGCTTCAAATTAAACACAAAAGACTACCTCACCAAGTTTGACCCAAAGTCTTACGAAGGTGTTTTCCTAGGTTACTCCCAAAATAGTAAAGCCTATGTTGTCCTAAACAAAGGAACAATGAAAGTCAAAGAATCACTCAACATGACATTCGATGAAAGTCCTCCACCAACTAAGACATCCCCCTTGGTGGATGATGAATTAGATGAGGAAGAAACCATTAAGGTCAATGGCAAGAAAACCTTAGAAAATGACATTGAGGATGAAATAGTTGAGGTTGACGAAGTTGTCAACATTAAGGAATTCAAGAACCATCCAATAGAAAATGTCATAGGAAACCTAAACCAAAGAAACCTTAGGTCACAAGCACAAAACAAAAGTAATTTCTTTTGTTTTATATCTACCGTAGAACCTAAGAATGTCGATGAAGCGATAAAAGATGAAAGCTGGGAAGTTGCCATGCAAGAAGAGTTAAATCAATTCACCTCAAACCAAGTTTGGGATCTAGTACCTCCACCTAGGAATCAAACCATCATAGGAACTAAGTGGGTGTTTAGAAACAAACTCGACGAAAATGGCATTGTAACTAGGAATAAAGCCAGGTTGGTAGCACAAGGCTACAACCAGCAAGAAGGAAGAGATTACGATGAAACTTATGCACCCGTAGCTAGATTAGAGTCTATTTGGATACTCCTTGCCTATGCTTGCACTTTAGACTTTAAACTATATCAAATGGACGTGAAAAGTGCATTCCTAAATGGTTATATCAACAAGGAGGTATACGTTGCACAACCTCCGGGATTCGTTGATTTCGAAAAACCGAATCATATTTATAAACTCAAGAAAGCACTTTATGGTCTCAAACAAGCTCCCAAAGCTTGGTACGATAGACTAAAAGCATTCTTGCTTAAACATGAATATACTATGGGAATGGCTGATAACACACTTTTCACGAAGAAACGAAATTCACATCTCATCATTGTTTAAATATATGTAGACGACATTTTATTCGGCTCAACTTGTCCAGAACTGTGCGATGATTTTTCAAAGATCATGCGTGACGAGTTTGAGATGAGCATGATGGGCGAATTAAATTTCTTCCTTGGTCGACAAATAAAACAAATGGAAGATGGTATCTTCTTTAATCAATCTAAGTATATTAAAGAGATGCTTAAGAAATTTAGTTTAGAAGAGTCTAAGCCCATGAAAACTCCCATGTCCACGGAAATGAAACTCACAAAAGATGAAGAAGTTGAGTCAGTGGATAGCACTAAGTATAGGGGTATGATAGGTAGTTTATTATACCTAACGGCAAGTAGGCCCGATATCATGTTTAGTGTCTGCCTTTGTGCCCACTTCCAAGAGGATCCCAAAACCTCTCATCTTGAAGCGGTTAAGTGTATCTTCCGATACACTAAAGGCACTATACACTTGGGATTGTATTATCCCAAGGGGACCGGTGTAGAAACTATTGTCTATTCCGAATCTGATCATGCGGGAGATTATGTGGATCAAAAAAGTACGAGTGGCATTTGTACCTTCATGGGTTGTTGTCTAACTTCTTGGTTCTCCAAGAAATAAACGGCTCATGATATCTCCACGACCGAAGCCGAATACGTAAGCGCCGGAAAGGCATGTCAGCAAGCACTATGGATGAAACAAGCTCTAATCGACTACGACATCCATCTCGACGACATCCCGATTATGTGCGGCAACAAAGTTGCTATTGACTTGAGCAAAAACCCCGTTCAACACTCTCGTGCTAAACACATCGAAATTCGTCACCACTTCCTTCGCGATAACGTACAAAAAGGAAACATTTTTATTGAGAAAGTTCCCTCTCAAGACAATATCGCCGACATCTTGACCAAACCTCTTAAACGAGAATCCTTCAACTATCTTCGTCTAGGTCTAGGAATGATGGAACATATCCTGTAAATCTTTTGACTATCTAAATATTTCATTGGAAATATTAAAGTCATCCCTCGTATTCCTCTAAAGACTACTTACGTACTTCCTTGGAAATATTAAAGTCATCTCCTCTCATCTAGTCTCGTTCATTTCGTAAAAAGAATTTATTAGGTATAAATCTTTCCTCGTGTCAAAAAGTATCAATAAATAAGCGAGATCTATTCGTCAAAAATCAAAATGGGACAACATTTCGTCTCAGCAGGCCAGGCACCATTAAAGTGGCCACTGCACCACTAAATATAGTGGTATCGTGGATCTGACACAACTCGTATTTCAGTCTTCTTTTCGCACACTATTAACTTTTAAACTTTCCCAACTTCTGCCATTGCTGTCAAAACCAAACCTCACAACCCAAAATTCAATTACACCCATTCAAAATCAAATTCGAAGCATTCGATTTCAAGATAATCAACCACTACATATTTCTTAACATTAATTTTAAGTCAATTAACTCTAATCTTCTTTAAATTTGAGTCTAGGGTTTGTTCATACACAAAAATTGAATTGGGGCTTTTCAACTTTGATTAAATCTTTACAGAACTAGAATTAGACAATTTATAACCATCATGATTCCTCCAACATAGTATTAACATAAACCCACTTAAATCACATATTTTGGTCCAAACTTTGCTTTTATAATTAGATTAAGTATGTTTAAGAGGAATCATGTCTAGGATACTTGAAACATTTTTCGTGCATTGTTGATACAAACTAAAAACATTTTCTCAAGCATACATGATCTCACGAATATTAATCAAATTAAATAACTAATATGTATTTTTTGACATATTCGTTTGAGCAAAAGTAAAGTTAGGAGTGTTTGGGTAGTCTCATCATTTTTATTTTAGAGTCGAGATTACCGCACCTCCACATGGTTTGCATATAGGCACATACTAGGCACATATGTTCAAAACAAGTATTCTCAATCTTAATTTTTCTTAAATTTTCCTATAGGTAACAAAAATGTCTCATGAGTATGATTTTGATCACCTTCTAACCGACACCTATACTCCCAAAATCTCTCATGAACCTACAACACCCAGGAGTCACATTCGTGCCTACGTTAATTTTGAAACTCGTCGGTTTCATGAAGGTCGAGTCATTGATCCATCTTTAGTTTATCATAGGGATATCAACACCTCATTTAGAGCTATAGGCTTCGATTGCTTGCTTCACATCAACGAGCACATTCGTCCTCGTTTTTTGTTAGAATTCTTTTAACAAGTTGAACTCGTATGTAACGAGGATCAAACTTTGTCACTTTGGTTTTGGATCCGAAATTTCAAATTTGTCTTAACTCTTGAGCCATTTGCTCAAATTCTCCGAATCCCCAATCATGGGCAATGTGCCTATACTGAAGATTGGTGTCTTGAGTCTCTCTTCAACTATCAAGAAGAGAATAGTCCGTATTTTTCCTACAAACCCTCTCCATCTAAACTTACCAAACTCATCCGTACTCATAAGTACTTTCCTTACCCAGATCCAATGAAAATTCGTTTGGAAGAGGTTCGTTATGAACTAATCTCTTGGGCAGTCATCCTGCGAGAAAATGTTCTCAGTCTAAAAGGAAATCGTGAGCAACTTCTGGTGTATTGTGCTCATATGATTTACTATCTTCATACTCAACAACCGTACAACCATGCCTACTTCTTTGCTAAGCGAATTGTACATCTCAAGGGTAACAAAAATAAATTGATACCCTATGGGATGTTGCTGACTCGCCTTTATCACCACTTCATGAAATTTCACCCATACCTTCGTGGTCCTCAATACTCAATCTTCAATCCCGTCATGGAACCCCTTAATGAGTCGTATATCTCATCCATTCTCATTTCCGAATCTTCCACCAACTATGCACCCTTTGATGATCCGAATCATGAGGAAGAGGTGCAAGCTCAAGTCGAGAGTGTGATGAAATGGGAGCAAGTTCAAATCATTCTTAAGAAGCCACGTCATGAGTAGTTAGGGAGGGATTAGTACTTCTATCTTATATTAGGATTTACCTATGGTAAATTATATTAGGGCTTAATACTCATAACTATCTTGCATGCTTGACTTTTGTTCTATCACCTTGCATGATTTTAAATTATGTGATTCTTGGATAAGAGCTTATTTTGTCCTTTTTGATTGCATACTTATAGCTTATTTTAGATAGTTGCATGTTAATCTTTAATTGCTAGGAGTAGCTAAATATGGGATATATTTGGTAAATTAATTTTTAGTGGTTTGAGGCACTAACATTTCTTGCAAATAGTCCCCCTAGAAAACTCCTTTTAGCTACCCAGAACTAGGCAGCACAGGAAAATTCGTGACTCCCAGGTCACGGTACCGTTAAATATGCCACAGTACCGTTAAATTTAACAGTACCGTGTGGTAATTAGTGGTACCGTGCCCTTGTTTCACAAATTTTCACTATTTCCTCTAGATCCCTGCATCCCTAACCTTAAACCTGCAACATTTTGCAAACTATCATGCACCCTAAGATTCCCTCTGTAACATGTTCACAATCATAACATACAAGATAAAGTGAGATTCGGCCTATATTTTAGAGAGAGAGTGAGATGAGAAGTTGGGAACTTTAGAAAGAGAAAAGGAAATGTATTAGGTTGAAAATTATGAGAAGTCCCAACCCTTCCCATGTGTGGGAAGGGGTATTTATACTACAAGCTTAGACGCCCCGTGTGGGCTGTGGAGTGACCTAACAGTGGGTAAAGACCCGACCCAACTCCACGAATACTATAATAACTAAACTAATACTAATGATTCTACGAGCTACTTAATGCTAATAGATACTCGAGGTGACCAAGTCTTTCACTTGAATATTTATATTCCTAACAATCTCCCCCTAAGGGAGGTCACCCCGGAAATTACACTTTGAATTCTAGCATTCTATAACATAAGTTTGAGTTTCTAGGTCGTAGTCTTTGATTCTTCTAAGTCTTTAATCTTTGTGCTTTCAGCAATGAACTTTTGATGACTGTTCTTTTGTCTTGGATGATTTTTGAGGATTCTTTGAGGTCATCATCCAACGTACGTCTCCAAGTCATCTTTTTGCAGTATCGCCTCCATGTGATGTTGTGATCTTTGGACCGACATGCTCACACTTTTCTGGATCATGATTTTCAGCATCAGAGTTGTGGAAGCATTGTTGAAAGTCTTTCAATTATCATGATTTCTTTGATTAAGATTGTGAAGTGTGAGCATGGGGTGATGAATCGGCATCTTTTCAGCAATCAGCTGCAACCGCCAGGAATTCCTGCAAGCAAACAGTTAGCAAAAAAATGTCCGATACTTACAGGTTTGGAATTCGAGATTGTTAACAGCATAGTGTGAAAACTTTCTTTAATCCTTACCAAGACCGTTCCTAAATCGGATACCCCCGAGAGGGCTTACAAGATCTATCGAAGTACATCAACGATTAGGTGAGTCGCTGGAGTTCACTCCACGACTATAGACCGTTTGAAACCGCCGCGACCACTAAGCGTAATCCACAAGGAATGACCGAAGTGACCTTCTTTCAGGGCTTTTTGATGTTGACCCTGGCAGGAATTTCCATTCAATCACTGAGAATTACATTTGTAAGTTCCCTCATAAATGTTCTTGGCAGATTGCTAAGATCTGCGTAGGACTCATATGTTTACAACTGGTGTCCTTAACGTTGAACAACCAGTGTAGATGTATCATGAGTTCCTATGAGATCTTATGATGTATCTCGCGGCTCTAGACTCGATAAGTGCAATTTTGGTAGTCGGAGACTGGAGCGGTGTCTCCTGTTTCAATATCAACATAGCTCGTAATGTGCAGTCGATAGATTATGTAGGGTTCCCCGTGAGAATGAAACAAGTCCTTTTAAGAGAACTTGAGTGGCTTAGAAGGTTTAGTGTAGTGCGTCACTGGGTCCATGACGTCTTGTCTTCAATACCGGCGTCACCTTAGTAACAACCAGTAGCATATGAATTGAACCGGGTTTCTGCCCTAAGGTTGAATAACTAGAGGGCTATTTCTTTTTACCCTTTCTCATTATATTTCTTTTTAATTCTTCAACCCCTTCTTTCTCCTTTCTCATATTACTTCCTTTTTTCATAATCATACCTAAGGACTTTCTAATACTAGCTATTCGGTATTGTCCTTGGGTAGATCCCTCCGGCTCTAGCGGATCATAGGACGGTTTTCCTAACCTTAGCCACCTTATAACACCATGACTATCATATGTTTCCGTAAACCATTTATTTAAAAAATCTCTCAAAGTGTTTATAATTAAGGAACACATTTTGCTAACACTTTGAGAGTTTTGAACTTTTCAAATGCTCCCCCTTAACATGTGCTCAGATGTTTTTATTATAAATTTGCACATGTTGGGTAGAGCTTGCACTTTTTGAATTGATCCACTTTCAGTGAACATGACCGATTCGAGACACGCTTACATCACTAGTTAGACTAGCTTGAAATTATTACCCGGCCTGGTCAAGTCTACAGAAAGTTTCTCGAAATGGTACACTCTACTCAGACAAGTCCTCTTCGAGACACGCTTACATCACTGGTTAGACCAGCTTGAAATTATTACCCGGCCAGGACAAGTCCTTTCGATTAATGACAGTTTTTGTTTCGTCAATTCATTTGTGAAGTCTGAGTCGCGCTCACATGAGATGTCATATCCTTTTTGTCACCATAAACCATTTTCTCCCCCTCAATATGTGCATTGATATACAAAAGAGTTTAGCACATATGAGAGAGCTTACATTTAAGACCAAAACATCACATTTTTATCAGATTGCATATTTAAATCACATTCTCTCCCCCGATCAAAAATTTCAAATCTTTTGAGATTTGTGATCCCAATTGATTTAAATAAGTTTAGAAAATATGGGAGAAAATGTGGTCAGGTTTAATATATGCTGATAATGGAACATTACGATGCTCCCCCTCAATCTATGAGGGAGAATGTTAGTGTTAGGTACGATAGGTTTGCAAGATTTGAATTTAAAAAATCATATACTGACACATAACAACCACATTTTATTCACTGCTTATTATGTACAGAGTGACATGTTTTGATGATATGAAATTTTGAAATCACTCTCCCCCTCAATCGATGACCCGTTTTCTATTTAAAGAGGTTTAGTCATTGATTGAGTGATAGATTTTTATGAAAAGTTCAATTCTGATTGATTTCCAAAAACAATTCATGGTACCTCCAAGTTTAGCACAAATACTTTCCTGAAGAATAATAGATTGAAAAGTATTTGCGATGTAAAGAAGACTTCTTTTCTTATACAAGAAATGATGCACTGAAACGTACATCAAATCGAAGAAACATGGATATAAAGTAATCCATGCCCGGGTTAACTTCACCCAGTGGGAGGAACAGCCATCTTTTTGGCGACGTGCTTTCCCCATAATGAAGAACGGGTTACAGTCTGAAGTAACTGCAAGCCGATGTGACATGTTTTAACCATTTAATTTAACTTCTACTCGAGCTTCATTTAAATACCCATGTCATTATTGAATGACATTTCTAGGACCGTAAATGTTATCGATAAACAGAAGACATGCCTAGAAGAACTATTTTTGGTATTTTTGTGTTTTTCTGATTTTTATGGTTTTTTTAGGTTTTATATTTTTCTATTTTCTTTTTGGATTATAATATATACAAATATATACAAGGATATGTGAAGCAAATCCCTTACTCCTCGTTTTCTTCTTGAAGACACTTGAGGGCTTCTGGAGTCAAACTCTTCATGCCAAGTCGTGGGAGAATAAATTGGAACCGTTCTCTCGGGAGTGCCTTAGTGAAGATATCAGCCAACTGAAACGCGCTCCTCACGAAGTAAAGTTCAACAACCCCTTTCTCAACCTGTTCCCTTATAAAGTGATGCCAGATATCAATGTGCTTCGAGCGGGAGTGTTGGACATTGTTGCAGCAAAGAACTATAGCACTTTTGTTATCACAATACATAGGAATCTTGTTGTATGCAAAGCCATAGTCCGATAGTTGAGATCTCATCCATAGAATTTGAGCACGGCACGTAGACATGGCAATGTATTCAGCCTCTGTGGAAGATATTGATGTACTCGTTTGCCTCTTAGATGACCAGCTCACTAACTTTTCTCCCAGAAACTGAGCACCTCTCGACGTACTTCGACGAGTATCTTGACACTCCGCATGGTCTGCATCTGCATAGGCCGTAAGTGCCATGGCGGTGTCATTAGGATACAAGAGATCCATGTGAATAGTTCCTTGAAGATATCGAAAGACCCACTTTACTGCTTGCAGATGCTTTTTGTTGGGTTTAGACTGGTACCGAGCACACATGCATACCGCAAACAAGAGATCTGGCCTGCTAGCGATGAGGTACATTAGGGATCCAATCATACTTTGAAACTTGGTTTGATCAACAGGGATCCCAGAGAGGTCTTCATCCAACTTCGATCTCTCAACCATAGGGGTGTCAACAGGATCACTTGAATCAAATCCAAATTTCTTCAATATTTCATTTGCATATTTGGATTGATTAATGAAGATGCCTCCAGGACTTTGAGAGATTTGCAAACCTAAGAAGAACGACATTTGTCCGATCATCGACATTTGGAACTTAGAACTCATCTCTTTAGAAAACCGATCACATTCCATAGGATCAGAGGAGGCAAAGATAATGTCATCTACGTAGATCTGAACGTGAAGTAGATGTTTGCCTGTTTTCCTAGTGAGTAGCGTAGGATCAACAACACCTTTGGAGAATCTGTTCACCAGAAGAAACTTAGAAAAAGTATCATACCACGCCCTAGGTGCCTGCTTTAAGCCATAGAGGGCCTTCTTCAAGCGATAGACGTGAGTAGGATGATCAGGGTCTACAAATCCTTCAGGTTGACTCACATAGACTTCCTCTTTCAAATCACCATTTAAGAATGTTGTCTTTACATCCATTTGGTAGACTGTCATATTCTGACTGGCAGCATTAGCGAGAAATATTCTGATGGCTTCAATTCGAGCAACCGGTGCAAATGATTCGTCAAAGTCTATGCCCTCTTCTTGTCGATACCCCGTTGCAACAAGCCGTGCCTTATTTTTCAGAACATCACCATGCTCATCTTCACTGGTAGGGGGTACATAAGGAACTGCAGGAGTGGGATGATGTACCAGACCTGAACTAATTGGTCTATGAGACAAAAGATTAGGTGCGGGTCCAGAACTTCTGTGTTCAGGAGCCATTTGCTCAGTCAGCTCATCGAATATCACGTGAATGGTTTCCATGATTTTTTGGGTTCGTTTGTTGTAGATTCGGTATCCCTTGCAATCTGGTGCATATCTAACGAAGAATCCTATGTCTGCTTTAGCCATTAGTTTTCCCAGATCCTAACTATCATTTGTTGGGTAGCATAGAGCACCGAACACTCGTAGAAAGGAGAGATCTGGTTTCTAGCCATGTATCAGCTCATAAGGAGTTTTGTTGTGAAGAGTATGTATCAAGGATCGGTTTTGGGTGTAACACGCTATGGCAATTGCTTCCGCCCAAAGAAACATCTGTGCCTTGGAAAATATCAGCATGGTTCGTGCAGCTTCCACAAGAGTACGATTTCATCTTTCAACAACGCCGTTCTGCTGAGGAGTACGTGGAACACTTTTCTGGTCAGTTATGCCAATATTTTCATAAAATTGAATGAGTTGTTTGTTAACAAACTCAGTCCCATTGTCTGTGCGGATGATTCTGACGGTTTTGTTGAGTCTTACTTGCAGCTGTTTGATAAGTTTGATGATAACCTCTGGAGTCTCGTCCTTGGTTCTCAAAAACTTCACCCATGTGAACCTAGAGTAGTCGTCGACCACTACAAGCACTTATTTCTTCCCATTTATACTATGGACTCTCATTGGTCCGCATAGATCCATGTGAAGGGTGTAAAGAACTTCCATGATGGTGTTGACAGTTTTAGGTTTGTGAGTACGCTTCTTGCATTTGCCGAGTTGACAAGCAGAACACAGATGATCCTTTTCAAACTTCAATCTGGGCATACCTCGTACAAGATCCTTACGAGTAAGTTCATTTATGGTACCGAAGTTTAAGTGATTTAAACGACGATGCCAAAGCCACGATTTGTTCCTTGAGGCTTTTGACAGCAAGCAAATAGGAGAGGACCGCGTCATGTCTTCAATAGAGATGGTGTATAGATTAGTGCCACGACTGCCTTTAAGAAGATCAACACCATCCAATTCTCTGATGAAACATGTGTGTTTTCTGAAAGCAACTTCAAGATCGGTATCACAAAATTGACCAACAGAGAACAAATTGTGCCCAAGTCCTTCCACGTAGTATACCCTGGAAATTACACTATCACCAAAAACATAATCTCCATAACCCATAATTTCCCCAAAATGGTCGTTCCCGAATCTAACTGTCCTGATAAATTTATTAACAAAATTCTTGAGCCATGAGCGATCCCCGGTCATATGTTTTGAGCAGCCTAAGTCCAAATACCAAAGGACGATTTGTACGACCTGCATTTGAAAACAGACAACGATGGATAACTGAAAAAGGTGGATCCCCACGTGAAACTGTGGTCCGTTTGGTTAGCACAAACAAACTCTGGAACTACAGGATTCATAGATGCCATGGTATTCACAGTGGAAACATCACTAGTAGCAGCAATTGACCTGGTTACAGGGCATTGTGTCACTAAAGGTAAAATTCGACCAGTTGGCTTCCATTCCTTAATAGTCACTAATTTATGATTAGTCATTCTAGTTAAGGGGCACTGATCTCCTAAAGTGAATTTTCTTCTAGTGGGTCTCCATTGATAACCGACATTAGCAAACATTTTTCCTGTTGTTTTCCAAATTTGCTTACTCAGTTTAGGTTTCCTAACATTCTTAACTGGGGATCGTTGAGAAGACATAAAAAATGACACAACACATTCATCATGATTACCAGAAATTAAGCATTCATTACATGTCTTACAAATAGCATTAGAATTCGAATTAATTACAGTACGCTTATAGCTAATACTAGAATAAACACGATTCTTTTTTATCAAATCAAGCTTATTGTTCCTAGGGTGGACTTCTACTTTCTTTTCATGAGCACTCTTAGCTGGCGCAGTCCTATCTTTTTTTGTATTGCCACTAGGCTTTGACCCGCTAGCTTTAGTGTCACAGTTTACTCCTGTAGAAGCAATGATGGGAACATTAGTTTGTTTCACTGCCATTTGTTTTTCTGGTTTTGATGTGCTGGGTTCAGATGTTTTCAGTGGTACATCAAAGGTTACATGCTTGTTCTTAGTTATTGAGGATGATGCAATAAACCTATCTCACTTGTTATCAATCTTAGGACCTGTGCCAATGACGTATTCTAAGAGTTCCTGAGACCGTTTAGTGAGGAAGCAGGCATCTACAACTGCACTATCAAATGGTTTATCTATCCTATCCTCTTCTACGATCTCACGAACGGTATCAAGGCTATCCTTAAGGTGAGTGAGATATACTTGATGAGCAGACCTATTGTTCCTAAGGGGAGGCGGAATAGGCACAACATCAATTGCATACTTACTACAAGCAGAGACCTTTGGAACAACATTATCACTGGTGATGAATGGCATTTTCCCTTTAACCTATGCCTTTAGATTCTCAATCTCATTAAGTAAAGAAGTTATTTTTCATTGGTTTTATCACGTGTGATTTTAATCGAATCATATAAGTCTTTGTAATGTTGTTTGATTTTTGAATTTTCAGCTTGAAAACAATCATTTTCATAATGTAATTTATTAATGGTGTCTTGATAGTGAAAATTCTGAGAATCTAATGACGATGGTTTATGGGTGCGAATCACATCACTCTTATTCGATTTTAATTGGGCAATCTGGGCCCTCAATTGTCGAATCGTGTTAGTGTGAGCTTGAATTTTTTCATCTCGTTTGCTTAATTTAAACTATGCATCAAATTCAGGAGCATCCAAAGATGTCTTGGCATTTGAGATTTTGGTTCTTTCTTCTAACTGTTGATATTTTAATCACAAATTAAGATTATCAACCTCTAGTTTCGAAAGATGCCTGACCATGTTATCATGGTCATCGTTTTGGATTTTCTTAAGCAATTTTAAATTCTACCCCTCAAGCTCAACAACACGATTCTGGGAAACATTCAATGCAATAGACAACTCATGCCAAAGATCACCCTCGGTAATAATATGCCAAAGATCAATGTCTTTTGATTTCACATACGTTTCGAATCTTGTTTTCCAATAAATAAAACAATCGGTTTCGAAAAGTGGTGGTCTTTGCATAGATTGCCCTTCTAGATATTTGTCGGAATCCATTGATCGATTCAAGTTTTAAAATACAATATACTTTAAAATCTTGACTGACGTGGCTTCTGATACCAATTGTGGGAAACTAGAAGGGGGGTTGAATAGTTTACTGGTTTAAAATTCTTTTAAAAATCTTGTTTTAAAAGTTGGCTATTGGAAACTTTGATTCGAACTCTATGTGTAACCAATCAACACCAATATGAACTACACACTAAACTAACTAATATAAACTAATGAATGTAAAGTGTAGAGTAGGAAAGATCAAACCGAGACAAAGGATTTATAGTGGTTCGGCTACGAAGCTCTTCTTCGCCCTACTCCACTCCCCGAGTACCACACTCGAGAGTTTCAAGCACTATGTCAACAACCTCCCTTCAGGCGGAGAAAACCGTACACGTCGCTTATCCTATTACCGACACTAAGCTAAATGTCGAGTGCTAATCTTAGCTAGCACCAATCGACCAAGGTCCACGTGACCAAACACTCAAGCCCAATGGCTTCAAGAGATCACCAAGATCTCGACACGATCACAAAGATCAACTCTCACTTCACTCTACTTAATCTAACTACTCTAGATCCTTTGACTACTCACACACAAGCCCAATGGATTCAAGAGATCTTCACTATCTCTTAAGATCACTATGATCTTCACTCACACTCTCACAAAAGAAGGATAATCTTGATGTATGCTAAGATACAACAAGGATGTAACAAGTGTTACAGAACCTAACCACTACAACTCTTGTCTTCTTGAAGATCTTGAGTTCTTCTCTTGCTAATGAAGAGGGATGACAACACCTTGTATCTACTTGGATACTTGTGTTCTTCTCTTGCTAATGAAGAGGAATGATAACACCTTGTATTAACTTGGATACTTGTGTTCTTCTCTTGCAAGTGAAGAGGAATGAAGAGGATCACTTGAAGGATGATTGGATCACTCTTGAACAAAAGAAAAACTAACCTAAATGATCTAAGAAAGAAAGTGTGAAGAGAGTATTCAACTCAGAAAGTTTTGTGTGTGAAAGGATGCCTAAAAACTGTGAAAGGGGTGGGTATTTATAGGCAAAGAAAATCTGAACGTTACAGAAAAAATGGTACGGACGGCTCCTTTAAATACCCCACGGCTCCGTTAAATTTAACGGTACCGTGGAGCCGTCGTAGACTAGGACGCTCCAAATTTTGTCTTTTCTGGTGAAAACTTATTTGGGGAAGGTTGGAGCTGATTTTGGGGGGGGGGGGAAATAGCTGTTGTGATTTTCAAACTAATTTTTCCATTAAAACATTTCTTAATATTTCAAAAATAATTTGTCATGTGTATTTTTGAAAAAAATGTTTTGTCCCATTTAAAATGTGAATTTTCAAAACATAAATTCACTTCTTTGATCACTAGTTCAAGTTGTAACTTTGTTCTAGAGTGATTTGTGTAGAAACGGGATCTTCCGATTAAAGAATTGTTTACGTTAATTTTAACGTATCGTGATTTCACATTTTGTCATCCTCAAAACGTGAAGTAATCGAAAGATATAAATAACGTCTTTAGAACATTATTTGCATCAACAATCTCCCCCTTTTTGATGATGACAAAATATAAACTCATGTTAGGTTAAAATTAGTTTTAACAAGTTTTTAATGAGTTTACTCCCATTTCTCCCATTTCTCCCCCTTTTTGTCTAATCAAAAAGGTGACAAAGGCTCCCCCTTGATGTGTACTCCCCCTCATTTGGAGAACACAAAGGAATCGAGCAATGATTCTTGCTACAAAACAAAGTTAGAAGATACATATATAATATGTAACAAGTAGCACATTATGACAAATATCCAACCACACAAGAAAAAAAATAGCTAAGAGCTAAAAATGATAATGAACAACCCTCATTAAAACCCATTCATTCATTAAAAGAAAATAAATGTCATACATGGATATGACTTCATGGAAACATAAAAGAGACAATGATAAGTATAAATCCCTAATGACTAGTGGCATGTTTCATTTCCAAGAGGGTTCCTAAAGACCTATTGTGGGTTGGGAGGTGGTGGAGATTGGGGCCCCATTTGGGGTGGTGGTGGTGTTAAGAGATGTTCTATAAAGTAGAACATGAAATGAATCTCGTCTCTTAAGAAATAGATGAGGTTACGGTTATGGAGACAACATAGGAAACTATCACTATGTAAATCAAAGGGATGTGGTTGATTGGGTTGTGCCATGATAGGAGATGGTGATTGTGGAAGGTTTGTTGGAGGTGAAATTGGCATGGCATTGTCCAATGGAGTTAAGGGGGATGGTGTGTACTCCATTGATGATGTAGTGTAGTAGGATGATGAAGATGTTGTGTAGGTAGATGATGTTTTAGATGGTGCATAAGGTGGTGATGGTGAGTATGGAGTGGCTTGGGAAGGTGGTGTCATAGCTTCATCATCTTTTGTGAGATCCACAAAGAGTGGTTTTGAGGGTGGTTTTACGGTTATCCTAGGTTTCTTGGAGATGTGAGAGGTTGAACCATGTGTGGAGGACATGGTGTTTGTGTGATGTGAGGTTGAAGGTGAAGTGCAAGATAAGCTTGCAAGGGTGAGGCCTTAAATAGGCAAGTTGGGTGAAATTTGAATTAAAGTTGATGGGAGTGTTCTATGGTGTAGGAAGGGAATCCTAGGGTGTGTTAGGTTTGCAAGGATTTGCAGGTTTGAGGTTAGGGGTGTAGGGTTTTTGGTAGGAACAGTAAAAATCTGTCAAACAGGGGTACGGTTCCTTTAAATGACCCACGGTACCGTTAAATTTAAAGGTACCGTCCATATTTAATGGTACCGTGCCACTGTTTGCAAGAAGATTTCTGTGCAGGTTAGTTCTGGGCAGCTAGGGGGATGTTTTCTAGGGGAACTAATTCCTGGAAATGATAGTGCCTCAACTCACTAGGTACTTGTTTTCCTAAAGTGTCCTATTTAAGCTATAACTAGCACATAAAGGCTATCATGTAGTTTCCTAGGATAATTATAAGCATGCAATAAGAAGGGACAAAATAAGCTATCATCCAAATATCACATAGATTGATTAGGCAAGGAGATAGTTAAGCATGCAATAAATCAATTAGCATTCATTCATAGATAAATCCTAATAAGAAACATAGATTTCTTCAACACTTATGACTTGAGCATTCCCCATTCTTGGCATACTCTTGTCTTGAGCATGAGTCTCATTTTCATGATTTGGATCATCAAAGGGTGCATAATGGGTGGAGGATTCAGAGATGAGGATTGATGAGACTTGTGACTCGTTTATGGGTTGCATGATGGGTTTGACAAGGGAGTATTGAGGACCGTTGAGGTAAGGGTGTAGGTTCATGAACTGGTGATAGAGACGGGTTAGGAACATCCCATAGGGTATCAATTTATTCTTGTTACCCTTGAGATGGACAATTCGCTTAGCGAAGAAGTAAGCGAGGTTGTATGGTTGTTGGGTTAGGAGACAGTAAATCAAATGAGCACAACACGCCGGGAGTTGCTCACGATTTCCTGTGAGACTTAGAAATTTTCTCGCAGGATGACTGCCCAAGAAAGTAGTTCATGACGAACCTCTTCCAAACGAATTTTCGTTGGATTAGGGTAAGAGGAGTACATATAAGTACGGATGAGTTTGGTTAGTTCGGATGGAGAGGGTATGTACGAATAGTACGGACTATTCTCCTCACGATAGTGAAAGAGAGACTCAAGACACCAATCTTCAGTATAGGCACATTGCCCATGATTGGGTATTCGAAGGATCTGAGCAAATTGCTCAAGAGTTAGGACGAATTTGAAGTTTTGGACCCAAAACCAAAGTGACAAGGATTGATCCTCGTTACGTACGAGTTCAACTTTTTGAAAGAACTCTAACACAAAACGAGGACAAATGTGCTCGTTAATGTGGAGTAAAAAATCGAATCCTATAGCTCTAAAGGAAGTGTAGATGTCCCGATGGTAAATTAGGGATGAATCAACGACTCGGCCTTCATGAAACCGACAGGTTTCAAGATTGACATAGGCACGAATGTGGTTACCGGGAGTAATGGGTTCTTGTGAAATTTCGGGTGTGTAGGTATCGGTTAGAAGATGATCAAAATTATATTCATGAGACATTTTTGTTTCCTAAAAAAATTTAAGGAAAAGTTAGAGTGAAGAATAGTTGCATTATGCACATGCCTGGTGTGTGCCTATATGCAAACTATGTGGAGGTGCGGTAATCTCGACTCAAAAGAAAATAATGAGATTACCCTAACTCTCCTAATTTTACTTTTGCTCAAACAAATATGTCGAAAAGTACATATTGATTATGTAGTTTGATCAATATTCGTGAGATCATGTATGCATGAGAAAGGGTTTTTAGTTTGCATCAACAATGCATGAAAAAGGTTTCATGATCCTAGTTTCGTGAGATTTGGAAAATGATGAATCGGGTGCTTTGGTAACTCAATGTTTTTGGTACCAAAGATTTGGAAATGTTTTGGTGTTGATGACTTCTAATTGAAACTTTCCTAGAAAAAATTACAAAAACCCCAATTCAATTTTCATCAATGCATAAACCCTAGACCCAAAAATTAAAAAAAAAATTGGAGTAAGATGACTTACGATTTTTGTTGAAAAAGGGTGAGAATGATTGAGGATCTTGAAACTCAATGTCTTGAATATGATCTTGAAGGGGTGTAATTAAGTGTTGGGTGTGAGATTAAGTTATGACAGCAGTTGCTGAGGTTATGAGGGTTTGAAATGAGTAATTGTGAAAAAAGGGGAACTGAAATACGGAATGTTCCAGATGCACGGTTCCACGGTACCGTTAAATTTAACGGTTCCGTGCCACATTTAGTGGAGCCGTGATCTGCTGGGACTGTTTTCTGTCCCATTTTGATTTTTGACGAACAAGTCTCGCTGTTTTAGTGAGACCTATTATCACGAGGAAAGGATTTGTACCCAACAAATTCTTTTGACTAGGGAGACCTAAACTAAACTACACGAGACTCACGAGATGACTTCAAGAGTCATGAGACTTATGGAACATGTTCCATCATTCCTAGACCTAGACGGAGATAGTTAAAGGATTCTCGTTTGAGAGGTTTGGTTAGGATGTCTGCGATATTTCCTGGGAAGGAACTTTCTCAATGGAAATGTTTCCTTTCTGAACATTATCACGAAGGAAGTGGTGGCGAATTTCGATGTGTTTGGTACGGGAGTGTTGAACGGGGTTTTTGCTCAAGTCAATAGCACCTTTATTATCACACATAATGGGAACGTCATCTAGATGGATGTCATAGTCTATAAGGGCTTGTTTCATCCATAGTGCTTGTTGACATGCCTTTTCCGGCGCTTACGTACTCGGCTTCGGTCGTGGAGATAGCAAGAGCCGTTTGTTTCTTGGAGAACTAAGAAGTTATACAACAACCCATGAAGGTACAAACGCCACTCGTACTCTTTCGATCCACATAATCTCCCGCATGATCAGAGTCGGCATAGACAACAGTTTCTACACCGGTCCCCTTGGGATAAAATAATCCCAAGTGTATAGTGCCTTTAATGTATCGGAAGATACGCTTAACCGCTTCAAGGTGAGAGGTTTTGGGATCCTCTTGGAAGAGAGCACAAAGGCAGACACTAAACATGATGTCGGGCCTACTTGCCGTGAGGTATAGTAAACTTCCTATCATACCTCTATACTTAGTGTTATCCACAGACTCACCTTCTTCATCTTTCGTGAGTTTTATTTCCGTGGACATGGGAGTTTTCATGGGCTTAGACTCTTCTAAACTAAACTTCTTAAGCATCTCTTTACTATACTTAGCTTGATTAAAGAAGATGCCATCTTCCATTTGTTTAATTTGTAAACCAAGGAAGAAATTTAATTCACCCATCGTGCTTATCTCAAACTCGTCGTGCATGATTTTTGAGAAATCATCGCACATCTCTTGACAAGTTGATCTGAATATAATGTCGTCGACATATATTTGAACAATGATGAGATGTGAATTTCTTTTCTTTGTGAAGAGTGTGTTATCAACCTTTCCCATGGTATATTCATGTTCAATCAAGAAGGCTTTTAGTCTATCATACCAAGCTTTAGGAGCTTGTTTAAGACCATAGAATGCTTTCTTGAGTTTATAAACATGATTCGGACATTCGAAATCAACGAATCCCGGAGGTTGCACAACATACACCTCCTCGTTGATATAACCATTAAGGAACGCACTCTTCACGTCCATTTGGTATAGCTTAAAGTCTAAGGCACATGCATAGGCAAGGAGTATTCTAATTGATTCTAATCTAGCTACGGGGGCATAGGTTTCATCATAATCTATTCCCTCTTGTTGGTTGTAGCCTTGTGCTACCAACCTTGCCTTATTCCTAACTACAACGCCATTTTCGTCAAGTTTGTTTCTAAACACCCATTTAGTTCCTATGATTGTTTAATTTCTAGGAAGAGGTACTAAATCCCAAACTTGGTTTGCGGTGAATTGATTTAGTTCCTCCTGCATGGCAACTATCCAACTTTCATCCTTAATTGCTTCACCTACATTCTTAGGTTCTACGATAGATATGAAACAAAATAAGTTACTTTTGTTTTGTGCTTGTGACCTAAGGGTTCTTTGGTTTAGGTTACCTATGACATTTTCAATAGGATGGTTTTTGGATTCCTTAATGTTGACAATTTCGTCAACTTCAACTATTTCATCCTCAATGTCATCTTCTAGGGTTTTTTGCCATTAACCTTAATGGCTTCATCCTCATCTAAGTCATCATCAACCAATGGTGATGTCTTAGATTGTGGAGGACTTTTATCGAATGTCACGTTGAGTGATTCTTCGACTTTCGAGGTTTCTCTATTTAGGACAACGTAGGCTTTACTATTTTGGGAGTAACCTAGGAATACACCTTCGTAAGACTTTGGGTCAAACTTGGTGAGGTAATCTTTAGTGTTTAGTATGAAGCATTTGCTTCCAAACACTCTAAAGTAATCAAGAGAAGGTTTTCTTCCTTTCATGATTTCATATGGGGTTTTTCCTAGGATAGGTCTAATTAGAATCCTATTTAGAATGTAAGTTGAGGTGTCCACCGCATTACACCAAAACTTTTGCGGAATTGATTGTTCATTCAACATCGTTCTACTCATTTCTTGTAGAGTATGATTTTCCGCTCAACTACCCCATTTGATTGAGGAGTGCGTGGAGCCGAGAAATTGTGAGTAATACCATAAGCATCACAATATACTCCAAATTGCACTTCATTATCAAATTCCCGACCATGATCCGTCCTAATAGAAACTATTGTACAACCTAGTTGATTTTGGACTTTCTTACTAAAGATTTCAAATTCCTCAAAGGCTTGAGTCTTATTCTTAAGTAATCTAGTCCAAGTATACCTAGAGTAGTCATCAACTATCACTAAGGTGTAGAGATTTCCTCCGTAGCTCCGTACGGCGGATGGACCGAATAAGTCCATGTGAAGTAGTTCTAGGCATCTAGAGGTCGAGACCATATTCTTAGCTTTGTGACTAGAATGAGCTTGTTTTCCACCTTTACAAGCGTCACAAAAGTGTGAGTCGAACTTAATCTTAGGTAGGTTTCTAACTAGTTCCTTAGATGCCAATGATTGTATAAGACGCATATTGACATGACCTAGTCTCCTATGCCACAGAGTGGTATGATCATCTATAGTTGCTAGACAAATCTTATCTTCAGGCTTATTTCCTATCTTCATGACAAATAAGCCGTTTTTCCTAACTCCTTTGCCTATGGTTTTCCCATTCTTAATAATCTCACTACCCTCTTCAGAGAATATGACTCTAAACTTATTATCTACCATTTGACTAATGCTAAGTAAGTTAAAACCTAAGTTATCTACGTGCTCAACATTTCTAATAATGAAAGAGTCTTGAGTAATCGTACCTTTGCCTATAATGTTGCCCTTAAGTTTGCTACCGAAAGTGACATTACCTCCGTTGTATGCCTTGTATGATGAGAATAAACTTCGGTTGCCCGTCATGTGGTTAGTGCATCCACTATCCTTGACCCATTCGTCAGGCTCCAAGTCAATTCCCAAGCATATCTCATTAGAAGCACAATCCATTAGACATGTTTCGTCCTTGGGCTTCTTTTCTTCATCATCATCGTTATTGCTCCAGGAGCCTCCAATGAGAGCTCGTTGGTTGTTGACTTTTGGTGGCTTGGGACACTCTCCTATGAGGTGATTAGGATCTTCGCATCTAAAGCATTTCCTATCACTTGTCCCTTTCTTTTCAGCATGGTTCTTTTGTGATTTCTTCTTCTCATCACGAGGTTGCCTAACGAACCTACCTCTTCTCCTAAAGAACTTTTTAAAGTCCCTAACCGCTAATGCATATTCCTCATCTTCACTATCGGAACTCGAACATTCCTCATCACTAGACTCTTTCTTGGCTTTCAATGCTCGAGATCTAACTCTCTCGCTTTTGCCTTTGACTATATTATAGTCTTTATTAATTATCATCTCGTGAACTTTCAAGTTTCCTATAAGTTCATCGAGTGACAACATCGCCAAGTCCTTTGACTCTTCAATGGCGGTAACCTTTGCTCTCCATTTAGGATGTAGAGCCCTAAGGAACTTCCTAACATAATTCTTTCTAAAGTAACCTTCATCAAGAGCTTTAAGACTAGTAATAATAGTATTGAATCTAGCAAAAGCATTATCTATAGATTCATCTTCCGTAATGGAAAATTGTTCATATTGTTGAACAAGAAGATCTACCTTGTTCTCTTTGACTTGGTTATTACCTTGGTGGGTGACTAACAAAGTTTTCCAAATATCTTTTTCCGTATTACACATGAAAATTCTTTAAAATTCCTTTTTAGGCAAAGCATTATAAATCATCATTTTAGCCTCATTATTTTTGGCTAATTTCCTTTTAAGTTCATCACTTTGTTTATCATAAGAAACTATTTCATCCTTTTTAGTTTTCGGATTCAATTGAATAGGTTGAAAGTCACCCTCGGTAATAACATGCCAAAGATCAATGTCTTTTGATTTCACATACGTTTCGAATCTTGTTTTCCAATAAATAAAACAATCAGTTTCGAAAAGTGGTGGTCTTTGCATAGATTGCCCTTCTAGATATTTGTCGGAATCCATTGATCGATTCAAGTTTTAAAATACAATATACTTTAAAATCTTGACTGACGTGGCTTCTGATACCAATTGTGGGAAACTAGAAGGGGGGTTGAATAGTTTACCGGTTTAAAATTCTTTTAAAAATCTTGTTTTAAAAGTTGGCTATTGGAAACTTTGATTCGAACTCTATGTGTAACCAATCAATACCAATATGAACTACACACTAAACTAACTAATATAAACTTATGAAAGTAAAGAGTAGAGTTGGAAAGATCAAACCGAGACAAAGGATTTATAGTGGTTCGGCTACGAAGCTCTTCTTCGCCCTACTCCACTCCCCGAGTACCACACTCGAGAGTTTCAAGCACTATGTCAACAACCTCCCTTCAGGCGGAGAAAACCGTACACGTCGCTTATCCTATTACCGACACTAAGCTAAATGTCGAGTGCTAATCTTAGCTAGCACCAATCTACCAAGGTCCATGTGACCTAACACTCAAGCCCAATGGCTTCAAGAGATCACCAAGATCTCGACACGATCACAAAGATCAACTCTCACTTCACTCTACTTAATCTAACTACTCTAGATCCTTTGACTACTCACACACAAGCCCAATGGCTTCAAGAGATCTTCATTATCTCTTAAGATCACTATGATCTTCACTCACACTCTCACAAAAGAAGGATAATCTTGATGTATGCTAAGATACAACAATGATGTAACAAGTGTTGCAAAACCTAACCACTACAACTCTTGTCTTCTTGAAGATCTTGAGTTCTTCTCTTGCTAATGAAGAGGGATGACAACACCTTGTATCTACTTGGATACTTGTGTTCTTTTCTTGCTAATGAAGAGGAATGATAACACCTTGTATCAACTTGGATACTTGTGTTTTTCTCTTGCAAGTGAAGAGGGATGAAGAGGATCACTTGAAGGATGATTGGATCACTCTTGAACAAAAGAAAAACTAACCTAAATGATCTAAGAAAGAAAGTGTGAAGAGAGTATTCAACTCAGAAAGTTTTGTGTGTGAAAGGATGCCTAAAAACTGTGAAAGGGGTGGGTATTTATAGGCAAAGAAAATCTTAACGTTACAGAAAAAATGGTACGGGTGGCTCCTTTAAATACCCCACGGCTCCGTTAAATTTAACGGTACCGTGGAGCCGTCGTAGACTAGGACGCTCCAAATTTTGTCTTTTCTGGTGAAAACTTATTTGGGGAAGGTTGGAGCTGATTTTGGGGGGAAAATAGCTGTTGTGATTTTCAAACTAATTTTTCCATTAAAACATTTCTTAATATTTCAAAAATAATTTGTCATGTGTATTTTTGAAAAAAAAAATTTTGTCCCATTTAAAATGTGAATTTTCAAAACATAAATTCACTTCTTTGATCACTAGTTCAAGTTGTAACTTTGTTCTAGAGTGATTTGCGTAGAAACGGGATCTTCCGATTAAAGACTTGTTTACGTTAATTTTAACGTATCGTGATTTCACATTTTGTCATCCTCAAAACGTGAAGTAATCGAAAGATATAAATAACGTCTTTAGAACATTATTTGCATCAACATTTCTTTCAATCTCACTGCATTTAAGATCAATAGCATTTTGTTTCCCTATGTTTTCCATTTCTTTAAACACTTCTTTCATCTCTTTTAATTCAGTTTCAAGGGTTTTGTGCATGCCCTCAAAATGTTCTTTGAGAAGTTTAAAAAATGGAATAACCTCAGTTAAGTAGCACCGTTTTGTTTGTTCAAAGCCCCTTTCCCCTTCAGTAATTCCCGTTGGTGTACTTCTCATCTTACATGTTTTATCAAAATTAGCAAATAGTTGACAGAGAACATATATGCTAATTAGAGTTTTACATTATGTGGGAAGAGTTAAAGGAACTAAGTGCATGGGTGTATTGGGTGGGTACACCGTTGCTGCAGCTATCTTTCTAAAGGGTGGAGTTTTGGCTTGAAGTTCTTCGGCTTTCCTTTTTTCTAAGTCTAAGGACCAAAATAATTGTTCTGAGGTCAACTTAGTCTGAGGCACAAAAATAGCTAATCGGTTCGCCTCATAGTAATCATGGGGTTTGATTATGACTCGATTTGCTATACACTTGGGATCCTTCATTTTTTCAGCCAATTTTTCTCTATTTATTACTTCTATCTCATTCGTCTCTTCAAAAGATGACACATCAGGAGGTGCATGACCAGGCTTAAGCATTACATTTGCATCATATAACGCAGGTTGGGCAATTTTAACATTCCTAAGTACAACTGATCTAGGTTCACCTACATCCTTTTCACTATGTACATCACACAACCTTTTGTACTTTTGAATCATTTGAGCAGTTTGTCTGGTTTGGTCTTGTGTGTACAATTTGTTTTCAATCTTATTCTTTAACGTTTTAAGTCTGGAAAAATCATTTAAGAGTTTTGTTTCTTTTTCTTTGAAATCTTGTTTTAGTGTATTTACACTTTCTTGAATCTCCTGTTTTTGTTTAACAGTCTGATCCAGTTGTTTTTGTAAAGAATATAACTCCTTTTTCAATGTTTCTTCCCTTAAATTACGTTCTGTTATGAATGTACGCATTTGACTATCCATTTTCTGCTCACGTTCAGTTATCTCAAATTTTGCACGTTGTTCATATATGGCCACCTGATCTTTATAGATATTAAGTGTAGTGGTCAAAGTGTCATCAGGGATAAACACGGTGTTCTCATGCAACTCACAAGTATTATCAACAACAGAAGATGCACCATTTGGTACAACAGACACGTCATTGTGATTCAGATATTGTTCATATGGAATAACATTTCTATTTCCCATATCAACAATATTTGATTCAACAACATCTGTCTGTTGTACTTTTTTGGGAATCTTCTGATCATCTACCATGTTATATGTGTCATAAAGCTTTAGTACCTCAGATATGTTAGATGCATTGGAAGGACCAGCCTGTTGTGGTGATGAGACTACAGAAGACAGATTAGCCATAAAGATGGTTTGAGCAGTGGATTCATAATCAACGTCTGAGTCAAAAGCATCACAGTCATCAGCTTGGAAGATGTTGGGATCATTAAGTGCCAAGTCCTGAACTGGTTGATCATCCACATCAGCATCAACTGTGTTCCCCTCATCACCAGCAAGAAACAATAACTCTTCTTCATCCAAAGCTGCTCCATTCTCTTGAGCTTGCATCAACAGCATCTTATCTTGGAAGTAATCAGAGTTCTGTGGACGCTTTGGTTGAGTGCAGTTCCATGCTATGTGTCCTAGTCCACCACAGTTGTAACACTTGGATTGCTTTCCCTGTCCCTGATTAGCATTTCCATCCTTGTTCTGTACATTACCCCGAGCAATGTTCCTTTGATTCACATTCTGCCTTCCCTGAACCTTCTGAACCACAACCTTTCCATCTTCCACAGTTGCTTGATTACGAGGATTAGATGATATTCGAAGTTGGTTATTGGTTTGAGGGAGTATTACTCTGAACTGTTGGACAAGTAACGAAACTTGATTGGAAAGATTACCAATCATCTTGTCGGTGTGAGAATATCCTGAATCCAGTTGGTTGTTCACAGCAGATGGTGGGTGCAACGATGATTGGGCAAATGATGTCTAATTCTGTGATGAAACAGGATGGTGATAAACTTGATCAAATGAGGATTGATTGAACGGTTGAACATTTGAGACAAATGCAAGAGAATCATTAGATGTTGTTGGATTGAGTTTTTCCCTCAATTGACGATCATAGACAGCATGCTTTTCATGTTGTTGTAAGTAGGCATACAACTGTTCATAATTAGTCTCTCTCAATCCTTTGTTGAGCTTCACGGCAGTGACAAATCTGTCCCACTCGGGTGATATGTTGTTCACGAACTTAGAGTTGAGTTGGATGTTTGGCATTGTCATCCTAATGATTCTCATGTCATTCACAAGCTTGTGAAATCTCACATAATAGTCTGTGATGTTTTCTCCAGGATTCATCTTAAAGTGTTCAAACTCATCATACAACTGAGATTCACCATCTTCTTTGGTCAGTTCAGATCCAGCCAGAAGCATTTTGACATTGTCCCAAACAGCTTTGGCTTCAGTGTTGAAGTTTATAGGCTTGTAAACGTCTTTGGGAAGTCCTTGAATCACAATGTTAGAAGCTCTAATGTCTGCATCATAACGCTTCTTTTCCTCCTCATTAAGATCGTTGTAAGTACGTGGCCTGTCGATTCCAAACGTGACAGTTCCATCCTCAGCGGTAGTGACAGCATCTCTAGTGGTGCCCATTTGAAAGGGTCCTTCATCAATGGATTTAAGAATGTTGACACCATTCTCTTTTCCCAAGCAGTACAATCGTATTCTTTGTGACCATGATTCATAATCCGTCCTATCAAGCATAGGAGGGCGGGTATCGGACCCGGCAGCTTGAATGTCATCAGAAGAGGTGCTTGCCATGATGTAAACTTGCACGGGATTTTACAATTCAATGATTTAAACCGAGAAATAGATTCTTTCGCGGGATTTTACAAAAATCAAGAATAAACCGTGATTTGATTACTTGAATGTGTTATGATGAAAGTTTGGATTGATAATGATTGGTGATTGTATGTTAGGATTGGTGATTCTTCGTAAGATTCGGTGAATTGTAGTTGTTGTTAAGTTAACTTGTGATTAGGTTAGGTTGTCTTGGGTTTACGTACTGATTTGGACAAGGCACAATCAGGAGATCAACACAAAACTCAATGAAGAAGTTTGATCAACACGCAGTCAAATTATGAATCAAACCGCAGTCAGGATATGACAAAACTCAGTGAACCAAACCCCAGACGTCCAAAAGGCAACTATGTCAAACCTCACCACCTCAAAACGCAATAGGTCAAAACGCAGCTTGAACCAAAACGCAGAGACAACAAATCGCAGATGAAGCAAACCGCAGCAGGGTCAAAACGCAGAACCTCAGTGCCACAACGCAAGAACCAAAACGCAGTCACACAAGGCAAAACGTAACGGTCAAAACGCAGAACCTCAGACCCAAAACGCAAGAACTTGGTCAAATCGCAGAAACCACAAAACGCAGAAACCTCAAAACGCAATAGGTCAAACCTCAGTCAGAACCAGACAAAACGCAAAGGACAAAGATATCGCTTTCTCTGTGTTTTGTCTTTTTCCCATTTTGGCTAAAAATCAAACCGCAACCCGAAACCTGATCAAACCGCAACTAAGAAACTATTACCGAGAGTCAAAACGCAAAGAGGAAAATCACTTCAATCTTCCAAGAAAATCACCAACAAGGCCGTAGAAAGGTAATAAACGTTCCTAGTACTATTTGTGAACATGAAAGTACCAAGTTTTAACGAGTTAAACCACAAACGAAGCTCAAACCAATGTTTTTCCCACCTTTCTATTTGAACCACAAAAACAAGATAAAACACCAAGAACTCACCACAAATTCGTGAACATGCAATCACTCGAACCTAACCATGGCTCTTGATACCAATTGTAATATGTTCACAATCATAACACACAAGATAGAGTGAGATTCGGCCTATATTTTAGAGAGAGAGTGAGATGAGAAGTTGGGAACTTTAGAGAGAGAAAATGAAATGTATTAGGTTGAAAAGTATGAGAAGTCCCAACCCTTCCCATGTGTGGGAAGGGGTATTTATACTACAAGATTAGACGCCCCGTGTGGGCTGTAGAGTGAGCTGACAGTGGGTAAAGACCCGACCCAACTCCACGAATACTATAATAACTAAACTAATACTAATAATCCTACGAGCTACTTAATGTTAATAGATACTCGGGGTGACCGAGTCTTTCACTTGAATATTTATATTCCTAACACCCTCACTACACCATATGACACTTCCACCAACTTTAATTCAAATCCCACAGCTCTTGCCAATTTAAAGCCTCACCATTGCAAGCATCTCTTGCATCTCATCTTCAACCTTCCATTACACATTCACCATGTCTTCCACTCATGCTTCACCAACTCACATCTCCAAAAACCTAGGATCACCGTTAGACCACCAAACAAAATAACTTTTAAACCACCACAACCACAAGTCGCCATGTTCATTGACTTAACCAATGACAATAATGATGAGGAAGTCACCACACCACCTTCCCAAAGCACTCCTCGCTCTCCCACACCACCAAATGCTCCATCAAAGACTTCCTCCAATGGAACTTCTTCATCTTCATCATCATCATTTGGTACTCGTCTATCCTCTATGGATATGTCATTCACTCTATCACCCATTACACCATTGGATTATGTTATGCCAACTCCATCACCACCATACTCACCACCACCTCCATCTCCAAACATAGGCCAACCTATCCAACCTCATCTGGTTGACATACATAGTGCAAATTGTCTATGTTGTCTTCATAACCGCAACCTCATCTTCTCTTTGAGAGATGAACTACACTTCAAGTTCTCCTATGTTGAACATCTCTTTACACCCCCACAACCTCCAATGATGTCACCATCTCCACCACCCAATAGCCCGTTCAACTAAACATATTGATGTTTAGTGTTCAAAAATAAATGATTAGGATCCCTTTTGGACTAGAAGCAAATCTTAGGGCCTCTCAACTCACTAAAGATTAATGTGTTCTTCTTGTAGTTTAAATTCTCTTATATGTGATGTAGTCATACTTTATGTATGACATTTTCATTATGAATGCATGGGCTTATTGTATGGTTGTTTTATCTTTTATTGTTTTTGGCTTTTTAGCCCTTTTCTTAGTTTATGGTTGGATATTTGTCTTGGTTGCTACATGTTAGATATTGCATATGTGTCATTTAACCTTGTCTTGTAGCAAGTACCATTGCTCGATTCCTTGGTGTCCTCCAAGCGAGGGGGAGCATACACCAAGGAGGAGCCTTTGCAATCTTTTTGCTTCGACAAAAAGGGGGAGAAATGGGATATAAACTCATGCTAAAAACTTGTTAAAATTAATCTTTCACTTAAAATGAGTTTATGTTTTGTCATCATCAAAAAGAGGGAGATTGTCGATGCAAATAATGTCCTAAAAACGTTATTTATATCTTTCGATAACTCTACGTTTTGATGATAACAAAATATGAAAACACTTTACGTCAAAATTAAAGTAAACAAGTTTTTAGTCGAAATATCTCGTTTCTACGTAAATCACTTTAGGTAAGAACAAACAAATTTACAAATTGACAAATGACCAAAGAAGTGAATTTGTGTTTCAAACTTCACATTTTTAATGTGACAAAATATTTTTTCAAAAATATACTTTACAAATTATTTTTGAATTATAAAAAAATGTTTTAATTGGAAAAATAAGTTTAAAAATCATAACAGCTATTTTTCCCCCCAAAGCAGCTCCAAACTTCCCCAAATAAACTTTCACCACTAAAAACAAAAAATAGAGCGTCTTTGTCTGGCACGGTACCACTAAATTTAGTGGTACTGTCTGGAATTTAGTGGTATCGTCCCACCATAACGGGCAAATTTTTTCTGCCAATAAATACCAGTCCACTTCATATTTTTTGGGCATCCTTTTTCACACAAAACTTTCTGAGTTTAATTCCTCCCTCACACTTACATTTCATTGATCATTAGTTAGTTTTCTTTTGTTTAAAGAATGATCCTTTCATCCAACCAAAGATCACCTTAATTCCTCTATTACTCAAGAGAAGAACACAAAGTATCAAGAAGATACAAGGTGGATTCTTTGTGTAGTGCACTTGCATTACTTGTAGTTTACTTGTTGTAACTTGATATACATCACGTGTCATAGTCTTGTTTAAAAATCTTGTGTGGATCATTGTGATCTTGTCAAGATCTTGGAGATCTCTTGTAGTTTGTGTCTTAGTGTGTTGATCAAGAGGATCAAGAGTAGAGTGTGAGGATCGTGTTGATCGTATGATTAGTAAATCGTGTGGATCGTGAGTAAGATTGGTACTAGCTAGATTAGTACTCGACATTTAGCTTAGTGTCGGAAATTTTTATAAGCGACGATGTACGGTTTTCTCCGCCTAAATGGAGCTTTGTTGACATAGTGCTTATAACTCTTGAGTTGGGTACTCGGGGAGTAGAGTAAGGCGAAGAAGAGCTTCATAACCGAACCACTATAAATCTTATTGTCTTGGTTTGATCTTTCCATCTCATCTCTTTATACTTATTATTTATATTAGATAGTTTACCTTAGTGTTCATATTGGTGTTAATTGATTTCATAAAAGAATTGAATCAAAGGTTTTCAAAGAAAGTCTTTTTATTTTAATTAAGGAAAATAAATCGATAAAACTATTCAACTCCCCCTTCTAGTTTTCCACAGAAACAATGCTAGTATATGACTTCGCAGGAGCTTTCGCAGACCATGTATGCTCTATGGACCTGCCTTCCAGAGATCAGCACCTTGATGTTGACAGGTTTTGTTGAGGGAGCCTGGTTTGTTACCGAAGGAAAGGTTACTTCCTCAATTTTGCACAGCTCCTACTCTGCCGCTTTCCTTTTGTTGTTTAGTTCACTTTCCTGGACCATGAGTATGGGTGTTTCGACCGTCGCTGCTTCCTTATCTCCTTCTTCCTATTCTTCCATTTGGTTATCGGTCATCTTCTCTTTTCCTTTCTTTATGTCTTTCACTAAATGTGTTAACTGCCCAGACTTGACAGCTTCTTCGATTTTCTTTCTCATTTCCCTGCAGTGATCGGTTTCATGTCCATGATCTTCGTGAAACTGGCAGAACTTGGTCGAGTCTCTATTTTTGCCTTTAGCCATCATTCAAGGTGGTGATTTGAAGGTTTTTGCCACCTTTTCAGTTTCCAATATTTCCCTTGGGGATTTGGCCAGATTTCCTAATACTCCTTTATCGAAGCCTTGGTGGTGTGGAATGAACTTACCACCAATTTTCTTTCCGGCTTCGGTTTTTCCCCATGCGAAACCTTTCAAAGGTCCTTCTCGACTTGGTATTATCAGTGTTCCATTACTGGGTACTTCTTTGGCCTCCAGCCAAGTGTAGGTCATGTCCATTATGGCCTTGTAGGTAACCGGAAGGTCGGTAGACAAGAATTCCACCAGGTTGCGTGTCCGCAGACCGTGTATGAAACCGGAGATGCGATGTTCCTCGTGCAACCCCAGGATCTGCAAGGTATCGTCCGTGTATCTTCGTAACGAAGACTCTCTTACTTTCAGCCTCTTTTTGCTTAATGTTGTGTGCAGCCAGATGGGTCTTCGTGAACTTCTTTTGCTGACTAAAATGTTACTGAAATTTTGCTTTGAGGTCTTCGAAACCCATAATGCTACTTGGCTTCTGGCCATTCCACCAGATTCTTGCGGAGTCTCATAGGGTGTACGTGAACATGTGGCATGCCACAGGCATGATCCATTTCTGCATCCGGATAGCTCCTTCAAATAGGTGTAGGAAGTTATCCGGATCTCCTTTCCCATCGTAAGTGCCTATGTGTGAAGGTATTTTTAAACCATCAGGTAAGGGATAATCTTTGATCCATTTCACAAAAGGTGTAACGGATCCCACAGATTCTGGATATAGATGACTAGTGGGCTGGTCATATACTGGGACAGCTATATATGGGTTATGGCTTGTGTGTACAGAATAGACTGAAGGGGTACCGAAAGTGGAGTTTCCCCCAAAAGGGTGAGGTGCATGTATTGGAGGTTGGAAGAAGGGTACATTTCCATAATGGTTAGGGAGGTTAGGATTATTGGTCTGTCCGTTCAAAGGAGGATATAATCCGTAAGGATAAAACTGATTGTGGAGTGATGGGTACATACCATGAGGAGGAAGACTTCCTCCCATATTTATTAGTAGTGGATCGCCTTCTATATTGAAGGCGTATAAAGGCTGTAATGGTACTCCAGTTTTCGTTCTCCCCAAATGCGCTGCTAATAATGGAGGTAGGTTAACTCTAGTGTTCATCCCGGGATTGTTTCCGTCAGGAGGATTCATGCTTAGCCTTCGAATGACTGGAGACCCTTCTTCTGAGGTAGGACGCATCTCCCTTCTGGTGGAGGGCCTTCGCTCTGCTCTGCTTCCCTCATTATGACCGTCACTAGAGTATTTTGATTCCCTTCGTACTTACGTGTCCTGGAATTGTACTCTACGAGATTTCATCAAAGGTTCAAGTGCTTCGAAGTGGGCCTCAACAAAGGCTGGGCTGATTATAGGTTCTGGTTCTTCCAATATCGGGGCCCTATGTTCAGGTGCTATCACAGGATGAGATTGCGTGATGGTAATAGTGGTAGTTATTGGAAGTGAATCATGTGTGACTGGTAATGGTGTTAAGGTTGAGCAACTCGGTGGGGGTGTAATATCTTGTCCTTGTCCATGCCGAACTTTTAGTGAGAGTGGTTAAAACTGTTACAAACTTGGGTATAATGGGACAAATAGTAGCGGGTCCCAAGGATGGCACCACTGATTGTACAATAATTTGCACAACCAGGCTTCGATGGGGATCGAAGGTTGAATGGGTTGTATGATCTCGCCAAGCTTGCTCGTAACCTGAAAATAAGAAATACTAAGACACTACGTTAAGTGATTGCGCAGGGGTTGGACCCTGCGAACCACCTCCGGTGTGAGAATAAGTATTTGATATGGTATAAGTGTAAATGTAAAGTAAGGATTTGAGTGTAAGTTAACGTACCATAAGTGATGACCCTTCCAAGTTATTTATAGGGGAGAAAATAGGCATTGAAGGGAAGTTACACACGTTTCGGGGGATCATGGGAGCGTCCCATGATTTCTGGTAACCGCTAGGATTAGTGCTCTACGTTCTCTACCTTGGTGGGAAAGCTGAGGTAAAAGAGAAACGTGGGTATGACCAGGTCAAGCTTCTCCCTAACGTTAATATCTTCGAAGGATCCACCCGAAGGGTAAGAGTCTTCGATTGGCGAATTCCCTAATGGTAACTCTTAGGATCCCTTATGAGTCAAGATCCGGTGGTCTAGGGGATGAAAAGTATTCGAAATACATGTTGTGTTTAGTGAGAGAAAGTAGAGAGGGTGGAGAAAAAGATACTTTATTAGACGAAAACTAAATGAAAGATAGAAACACTTTTCCACACCCCTTATGGAGAGTCATGAGGGGTATTTATAGGCTCATCACATCTATAGTTTGCCACTTAAACACTAATAGTCCCTAATGGCAAATCTATCTACATATCTAGTCCAATTCACATGTAAGACGCCAACTTCACAAAATAGTAAAGCTAACAGTAACTACTATGGATAAGTAGTTTGACGCCAAATGAGACTTTAGGAGGTTAACCTGGGATACGAGATGTGGCTTTCAAACATGCTCGAAGGGAAGGCCTTCGAGCGGTTCAGAGGGTACGTTGTCAGCTGGTTCTGTCCTACTAAGCTGGTTTGAATGTAATCTCTACTTCACTTTCGACGCGAGAACCAACGCAACTAAAATCGATTTGAAAACAACTAATTTAAAGGTTTAAAACGATTCCACCATTACCAGTTTTGAAGATACATAAGTAGTGTAAATCAAGTCATAAATGATCAATAATGATTATCAGTAACAAGAAAACATCCACCAAAACATTTTGACATAGTTTCTACTTCGCTGGTACTTCGAATGCGTAAGAACTTGAAATTTTTAAAACAAAAACACATATAAATCATCACCATGACGCTCTGATACGAATTGTAGGTTTCCCTTCAATAATTATCATCACACAATGTCAATAAGTTAGAAGTTTGGTTATGAGATGAGACAGAGCGATGTACAAAGAAAGGTTATAAGACAAATGATTATTTCTTAGTGAAAAGTGAAACTACACAACCTATCTAACCACACCCCTCACCATAGAGTGAGGGGGTATTTATGCTAGAGAGGCAGCGATGTAGGCAGGGGAAGCGAGGCAGGGATTGGGCCTATTGGGCCTGATCCCTTTACATAGTATGGCATACTACGTTGCCTACCTCGCTTCTCATATTACAAAATAAAACAAAAACTAAATATTGTTCTAATTATTACAATAACAAGACCTAGAATAATAACACTTCTAGAACAATTCCTAACAACATGGCTAACACCTAAGGGTGTTAGCCCATAATTTCCGTAGCAATAAATGAAGTAATAATAAACGATAAACAAACGGAAATCATGATGAAATCGATATGCAAACCGAACGATTATACCAAGTGTGATGATTCAGAACCTTCTCCTCTTGATCTTCTTGCGTTAGGGACTGAAAACTAGGGTGATGGAACCTTGGAACTCGGTTGTGGTGTAAGATGTGTGTAAAACCCGTATGCTAGGGTTCTATTTATAGTGTTCTGTCCAGGGCACCGATACGGCGTATCGGGTTTTGATACGGCGTATCCGAGATTTCTTGAGTAGGGAATAAGAAAGAATATTCCCAGCATATACGTGTGTATCTTTAAATACGGCATATTGCGGACGTATGATACGTCGTATTCTTCAATAATCTTGATAGCTTTAACTTGGGGATAAGATCTTCAATACGGCGCATGGTCAGAGTTTCATACGCCGTATTCTTTCAATGGTTGACTTGGGCTTTGATTGTAGAGCTTCAGATACGGCGTATTACCAGAGTTTAATATGCCGCATGTCTTCTAATTAACTTTACTTAGCGAATTCTTTCAGATATTGATACGGCGTATCTCTAGAAGTGGATACATTGTATGCTCTCCATAGATTGCATGCAAATTCTTCATAAATGCTCCAAATCGAGTTGTTTTCCGTGTCTTTTCCGAAATTGCTCCATAAATACTAAAATTGACAAAAGTAATGAATTAAACATCAATTCAAAAATAAACATATAATAAATGAGCAATAATCGTGGGATAAATGATAGGTAAATATAGTATACATTGATGTTATCAGTATACTTCAGAAATGAAGGTTGACTGAAGCATCATTTAAAGCGTCATCGAGTGTTTGAACCTTGCTTAATTTTACACATAGGAACCTTTTTCATGAGCATTTTCATAAAGATTAATTTATGTTCTAGTAAATGTTGCTTGTATGAATAGCCGTACATAACACTTGTATGAAAAGTATTGGATTTGTCATTGCATATTTGAAGAAATAGTACAGATGAGCTATCCTGTCTGTTAGAAGCCTTCGTAAGAAAATTCGTGAAAGAATCATTTATGCATTAAAATTTTGTAAATCGCTTTTTTAGCATAAAAAATTCGTTTATGCATCCAACTTCTTTTTAGCATATGTATCAAAACTTTATTGTGCATTAAAATATAACTAATTAAAAATTTTGTTCATCGAAAAAAATTTTGCATTAATATTTCGTTCTTTATGCAATAAAAAAACGTATAAAAACTCAAAATTAGAAAAACTTCCTATATAACTTTTGTATGCACCAACATCCTTTATCTGCGGGTAAAATTTTAGAATTTTTCAAGAAGTTTTTAATTTTTTTTTTCTTGTCTTTTTATCCTTTTGATGAATATTTGTCTTTTTATTTGATCTCTTCTCATTACTTATATATATATATATATATCATTTTGATCCGTCTCGTTTAGATCTATTGTCTAAACCTGCCGGTTTAGCCTCCTCTTTCTGAAAATACTTATAAACTTTTTATTGAGATTATATTCGCTCAGTATCTTGGTAACCTCTCTAGTTAGAGCACTAGATCTAATGGCTCAAGTCATAACCCTTTTTAGGTGTCACGTCATGCCGCTTCACCATTTCTTATTTTCTCTTCCCTTTTCACTCACACACCCAAAACCCCACCCTGTTTTCTTTTTGATATTTTTAAAACCAACTAATTTTTCATTAATTAAAAATGAAATTACAAATTATATAAAACTAAAAATTAATTTTGAAAAAAAAAATCAAAAAGAAAATGCATTACATAAACTTTAACCCACTTTGTAAATGTTAAGGGTATAAAGTGAAACTTTTATATATTTAAAAGGTTTAAAACAATATATATATATATATATTATAGAGAGAGAGAGAGAGAGAGATAGAGAGAGAGAGTTAAGATCAAATAAGAAGAAAAATTAAAATGAGAAGGATAAGAAGAAACCACAATCAAACATTTCAGACGCACATATAAAAATAGATGCATCTCCCCTTGAAAATCTCTCCCTTCTTTGAAATGTGTGGCTAGAAATTCTTGTTATTCTTCTCATTTTAGTTTTCTTCTTATCGAATCCTCTCTCTCTATATATATATTATATACACACACACACACGGGATTGCATCGTCCTTGTCAAAAGTCTCTCAAACAGAGTCTCAACACACACACATATTCTATAAATCAAAACCAATTTAAACCAAAAGAAGAAGACGGAGCATGCTTTGGTTAAGCCAAGGGGTTAACGCTGTGAATGGCGTTAGGGGGGCCTCGGTGTAGTGGGGCTCCATATCGCCTTGACATATTTCTTCATGAATCTACGCTAATTTGACTAAGCATTAAAAATGAGAAAATATAAATGATACCTTGATAAATTGTTGAGAAAGTGAAAACTGGATTACAAATGAATGAGAAAAACTGAGAATTAAATTTTTTTAACTTTTGCATCAAATGAATTTGCGATAGGTTTGGGCAAAATAATACTCGGTTATGCAATAATCGTTCGCTTATTTTAGTTTTCTCCACTTTTCTTTAGAGACGATAATAGCCCATCAAAAATAAATAGCATGCCTATATTGTTCATATTACGTAGAAAAGCGGCCAAACGCAACAAAAAAATATAATTTTTGGGAAAATTTTGCCGTATTCAGCTGTAACAAACGCCGTGATGAGGACACAATGGTATGTAACATTTAGGACTGACAATGAAAAAAGTTTCAAAATATTACTGTTTGTTTGTAGCGCCATCAACTATCTTTGTTGAGTGTAATTAACTTAAGAACGGTAGGGATTTTTGTTGAGTTCGAATGCAATTTAAAAAGTGTGGAGTACACACTCATTTGAGCCAATATGATTTCGACTACAACAAGAAGAAAAGGTCAAGAACAGGGCACACACTTTTGTGAAGTTAATGGGCTGCGTCTATGATTGGAATCCAAGGGCAGTGCCGTAACCATAATGGTATTTGATGGTTCCAAACAAGCTTCTGAATTTTACAGCCAAATACCATAACGATATATTTGTTAAACAATAGACACAGTTGTTGTTCCACCCAAACAATTTTTAACGTTTTTTCATCTGTCAATAGCTTTTTGTTAATAACATATTGTTTGGTCTCATTTGAAAATATAAAAAATTACATCATGTTTTTACTTTTGTTATGCCTTTGTGATTAGATATTGAAGGTTGTGTTATAAGAATAATTAATTCGGAAAATTTAATCTACATGATTTAATCAATTATTCAAAATCACTTAAGGGGGACCTTACATGCATAGGACTATAGGAGCATTACAAATTTACGTGTATATATAAGAGCTAAATATAACAAGCACAAAACTCTCTTTCCCTCTCTAAACGATCGCGTACGTTTTGTTGACCATGGTGTTTTGCTTGTTCATGGCAAAACTGATGGGCAAGTGTATTCGATTTGTTGCATTTTATACCAAGGCAAGACATAACATTTTTCTTTATTAAACCAACCACAATTTGTAATATATCCCAGTGTACTTTTTACTAACATATGATATCCTTTCTACAAAAGATATACTAGGAAGGCCCCAACAAAAATACACTCAATTGACATCCATAATAGTGGATTGCAAAATGATAACGTAAAATGTTTATTAATAGGGTTTTATTAAAGTAGAAACAAGATACCGTCCAAGTATAAAAAGCAAGCATGTCGGTAAAAATTTGATTCCTGTCTCCATAATTAAATTTCCTATAAAAAGTAAACAGATTTGGCCCTACGTGACATAATTACTTAATTATATTTGACAATCCCCAAATGGATAACGCAACAGTTTATTACACATCCTGCAAAAAAACAAACCTATGTATTAGACGCGTCTACAAATGTTTCTATGTTTTCAGTTTTCCATAGATTGTCAGGCATTAGATCACGGCCGTCTCATTAATATCGGGAACCTTGCGCCAAATTTTTAGTTAGACCCTTAATCACGGAAAAATATAACTACGTATACTGAAATAGCAAAGATTTACTTTAATTGATTTAGGATAACATTTTAGATATGTTTTTATCGTTGTGCGTTCCTTATTTTACAACTATAAATACATCTAATATTTTGGGAAAATTAACAATTATAAAAGGTTAAGGGGTTAAAAAGAAACTTTGTAGTAATAATAAAGTTAATAAGAAAAGACATTCGTTTCTTCCTCGTCCATCACCAGTTCACACCTAGACTCCATTATAAATAAAATAAATAAATAAAATAAATAAATAAATAAATAATAAAAAATAAAATAAAAAAAATCAATAATCATATAATCTTATAATACATATATTTTAAATCGTAAAACGTATATAACATGATCAACTCATCCAAAAATGACTTTATATACTACTTTAATATTTAAAAATCAGAGGCCCTTCAAATAACCGAAGTCTTATGCCGTTTATCACCCTGCACATTCTAAAATCCGGCCCTGCATTATATCATTAGTCATTAAATGCGACACATAAACATGGATAAAGATCATCTCATGTTCATTTTGAACATGATATGTCATGTTGAGCTTTATGTGAGAGTAAAAAGAAAAATGAAAGTAGGTCATCATAGCAAAACATGTATTTTATTTGAGTGCCTATACAAACTACAATTAATGCATTCAAATCATAATGTGACATCATCACTTTCTATTGAGTGCTTATACGATACGCGATGCCATAAATTAAATTTACTTGTATGTCTCATCATAATAATTATATTTTTGTTTTATTTTTTGGGAAAAGGCTAACTTCTTTTCAAAAAAAAAGGAACAATATAATGTTGCCTAAATTTTCTTTATAGTCGCTCAGGCATTAATTTTGCTAAAGATATATTTTTCGGTTCTTTTCAGTTAATTAACACAATCTGAGCTAACCGACATGTAGATTCAAATCTAGTGTATATCTTCTCAAATCAACGTGGCTTTTTGTCAATTTGGGCCAAGGCTACTGACACTCTATGTTTTCATTTTACACATTGATTGATTGATGTGATATCATGGCCAGCTTGATCAATTTAACATTTTGTATATTGCAATGTAAACTGTAAAAGAAAGTTTGTTCTTTTCTTGAGGAAGATAAACCGAGTCCCTTTCTTTGTAAAAAAAAAAAAAAGAAAGACTCATTCCTATTATTTCTCCTTGCTCGAGAAAACTACAATAAACGATTGAAATACCCTGAATTCTAATAGAACTCATATGCTAACTTGCTCATAAAATCGTTTGCCTTGAAAAAGCTAAACGGTTAAGTATGATTGCCCATCTTATTCTTTCAAATTGGTTTCATCACCCGATTCAGTTTTGAAATTTTTGAAACATATAAGACATTTGGGTAATTAGAAAACACGTTTCTATAACTATCAAATAATAATGTCTTGATATTCTCGAGACACCTTATGAGTTGTATTAGAAAACGGAAATATTATTGCAAAAGTGGTAAAAGCAATAACTAGCATAATTCACCTAGTTGTTTGCTTTAACCAATAAAATTAAAGGGGCTACACCCTTATGGCTTGGTAGACCAATTAAGAAGAAATTGCATGCAAATTTTTAAGTTAATAAAGAGCATAGTAGAACTTGACACACTTCCTTCAATATCTAAATATATGCTTACTAATCCATGTGACTCACATCAATAATAATGTGTAGATATTCAAGAAAGAAAAGTCAACAAATTGATACATGCTTTTCACTAGTACAGAAACACTTGTAATGTTTCTCTAATCCAGTGGGAGCAACGCAGTTTATTTCTAAGACGACATACTTGTAATGTTGTCTAATCCAGTGGGAGCTATGAGCTTTTTACAATTTAGGCGTCACATATTATTTATGGCATGCCTTGAAATAATTAATTACTTTCCAAGTGTGACACTTCTTCATTTAGTAAGAATCACCCCATATAGTTTTTATAAGATAACTTGTCGCCTCCTGTAATGTTATCTATAAAATCTTCATGCACGATTCCTTATTAATTGATACAGTTGAATATACATTTTTCATGCCGATGTGATTTAAGCTTGACTTAATTCATATTCTATATTTGGTACTGTCATATTGTCCATACAAACAAACGATCGTCGTACTGTTTTGTATACTTGCATGATATTGCATCCCGCACAAGTGGGATAAATCTTAATTGTGTGCAAGGTACTTGATGAACTCAAATAAGTACATTTTATTATCATCATTTATCCTATTTATTTGACTTGTTTTATTATATTATATATGAGAATTGATACGTTAATGTTTACTTTTGTAATTCTCAGGTAAAAACAAGTATTATGTGAAACTTGGCGATTTTGGACTAATTATGGAGCAAAACAAGCAAGATGTTAAGAGTCTACTTATCCTATGCGCCGCATCTAACCCTCAGACAGAAACTATAAATACCCCAAAGTCAGACGAATTTTGTGTGCAAGATACCATACGTACGAGTACCAAACCAGAGACGAATTCAGACGTATTAGCAGCACAAGACACACCCTGAACGAAGATACAAGAGCTGTAAGAAGGTCCTGCATGTATTCAATTCATTAAGTAGTTTTGTTTTATTGTATTAGTACACTTTAATTCATCAGGATTGATGGGCTGATGTCATGTGACTACGGAAAATCATGCGCACCCCTTAAAATTGCTTTCCCATTAATTAAAGTTTATATGTTGATGTCTTTGGTGACTTTTATTAGTGCATTGATAACCTCTGTGTCTAGCTGAGCATTGCTTGGGTCGCCATGCCCCTTCCTCACCTATCTATTCTAGCGTATACGAAACGTGGGCATCACAAATGTTCAATATTCTAGGATAGTGGGATAGACATAAGTGATCATTAAGGGTTTACTCGCCGATAAGATTAGAGCCAACGAGAAAGGGTTAATTATATACACTTCATATAAAACTAGCAATAAAACAAGTGACAAGCTACTTAATTATCAGGACAGGTCTTCTTATTGTCTCAAGTATCTATCTGTGTACGTATGTGCTAATCGCTGATTCGTGCTCATTAGTTTAGTTTACTATTTAATCATAACCAAACCGTGCTAGTCTCTCAGGCTGAACCCCCTTGCGTTAGATTAGTTGTATAGCTAACTTAGGATATTAAAATACTGATTAGAATAACTAGATAATACGTTCCACTCTTAGTAATCGACACTCTACTTACCATTATATTCATACTGACCGGGTACACTGCTCGTTAAGTGTGTGTGTTATTGATAAGTCGGCTAAATATAAATTTAAAACTTGAGTAGGCATTAATACTGCTAAACCGCAACGACACATCGCACGCATCAGTACTACACATAATAATATGCCTAATGGTTTCTCCTTACAATAAGGTAAGAAAACTAATATTGAACTAGGTACTTCTACTATAAAATGTTGTTCCATTAAGGATATCACATAGGCATCACCATCAACCAGGATAGTTTCCTGACAGTCAGTAAAGTCGAGTCGGTAAGCTTGGGGATTACTTCTCCAGATAGGGGAAAAAACTGTGTTCGTTAGGTTTGTAAAGCACTCTATACGTAAAGGGTGACGTATAACTTTTATGTTTTTATTAAGAATGCATGTAAAGTCTTGAGTTTATAACTTGTACGTATTTGTGATATTAATTTATATCTTTTAACTGACAAAAGTAAATAACTTTAAAAATAACACAAATGCAAAGGCTTGAAAAACTATGATGCATTGGTTTGAATTGTTGGTTTATAACCATAGATTATTCACTTATATTAATTCTTAATTCAATCCTCGTGTTCCCAATTTATGGTTTGTCCATCAAGGAAATCCCTTTAAATTATATTCGTTGTGGGACGTTACACTTTATTAATCAACATAAACTGTAAATAAATTCCTATAATACAAACATGACGATGAGGCAAGAGAGAAACTCCTTTAAAATGTATTAGAACATAAAATTCGCTTTGTCATCAAAAATCAGAACCACTAAAAAGCCTGAGTACGTGTTTGTACATGCTTCCTTAAACGATCGTGTTCCAAGCAAGAACCGTAATAGGAATGTTAGCACTTTTCTAAATGCCTAATAATTAAGAGAATCTCCAATAAAACAATAACATATAACCCAAAAACAACTCTCTAGAGTTTATCATACGATGTGGATAGCAAAACAATTAAAAATTTTAAGCATAATCATGCTTAATAATGAGACAGCGATATTAATTCACAACAACACTATGTACACACAATGCATGATTCAAGGAATAACCCTTTAAGCTTTCTAATGAAACATGGAAGATCTATGTGCCAAAGTGGTCAAAAGTACTATCTCTTAGGGTTTTATCCCAAAATTCCACACACTAAGCTCTCCCCTAATGACAAAAAATTAGAAAACTATATATAGACTTTGACATCTGACGGCGTCACCTTATGCATTGTGACGCCGTCACCTCGCCGCTTTTAGGGTTCCCGGGTGACCTTCTTGACGCCGTCCCTCTTTAGCTCTTCAAAAATCCATTCTGGCTTATCAAGGCTTGACGCCGTCGGACCTATAACGTGACGCCGTCCCTCTTTGATTTAAGCCGTGACGCCCTTGATTTAGTTAAAGCGTGACGCCGTCAGAATTCTCATGCAAACTCACTGGCCCGTCATGAGTAAATTTCACATCCAACTTTTCTTGCCAAAGCATGACGCCGTCTGGAGTTAATGTTGACGCCGTCAAAGGTGACTTTCAGCACAATTTTGAGACTTTGCCGTTTTCTTCACTTTTATGCTCCAAAAACGTCCAAAATGCCTCCTTTTCCAGATTTCTCCTCAAAAGTACCTAAAATGACAAAAGGAACGATTTAGGGCAATATTTGATCAAATAAATACGATTTCGGGCTTAAATGACCCTTAAAAGCGGTACACTTTTCGCCTCATCAAATACCCTTACACTTGAGATTTGCTTGTCCTCAAGCAAATGCGCTTTTATTCTAATCAAAATACAAGTTAGGGGTCATTTAATGCAAACATAAAAGTAATTACAACAAATAATCGTTCCACTTCAATCATAATAAGCACGGAGATTACATACTAGCACCTCACAAGTAGTGTTTAGATACTCACATCTCTCAAGTGTCATCAAAATAAATCTCATAAATGAAAACGGAAAATATCTCTCACTACCTGTCATAGCAAATAGATTACCATAGGCTTGGGAAAGGATCGAAAACCTCCTCCACTAGGCGTAAGCACCTAAGATAAACTATCAAAGAGGGCTTTTAAATGGGTTATAACGTTAGGTGTAGGGAAAAGGAAAACACGGTTTTGTTGGATACGGGATATTTTACTGGTGGCGAGTTAAAGATCTTGATCAATTACATGTACTATACAATGTTGCTAAGCCAAGACTAGACTCGATCTTAAGCTAATGAAAGAAAATAACAAAACATAAACATAAAATAAACATAAAATAAAACGGGATGGTAGTCCGTATGTTTTTTCTATTTTTCTTTTTCTCATTTTTTGTATTTTTTCTTGATTTTTTTTTTTTTTTTTTTTTTTTTTTTTTTTTTTTTTTTTTTTTTGCATACACTTTTACCCTACCATCCAAAATAATACATCATAGGGGCATTGCATTCCCCTTACACTTGAACTTTTACATAACTTTACAAATACTAATCTAATGACTCGAATTAAGATAATTGAAAAAAATTGGAGTACTTTTAAAACATTTAGCACATATGGGGGTAATAATGTTGTTCTTCCCCATTACTCCATTACACTAGTACTTTACCCACGAGTCCCAATCGTCCCAAAACAATATGTACAAGGATATGACTCGACTTAGCAACCATGTAATCAATTAGATAATTAACTTGGGTTTAAACAAATGTTGTAACAATAATGCACTAAAAATGAGTGCATACAAGGTAGGCTAAGGCGATTTGGGTGTACGTTTTAGTGGGGTGTAACAAATTCTTCCTTTAAGTAAAATGCTTAAAGGTCGAAACGAAAAGATAGGCTCTGAGGGGTGTACTAGGGGTATCGTGTACTAAAAATGAGTACAACGCAAAGGGTGTGGGAGAATTACTTGACCAATGTAGCCAAAGTAATTATAACAAAAACACAGGTGTAAAACAATGGGTTAATCCTAATGCCTCTTATCATGTAGTAAATCTAACTACACGAATGTAGTCTCACTTGTGGCCTCGGAATGGTCCTAACGCAAGTTCTAGAATCTAAGTGCTACCGGTACACACATCATAGCATAAATGCTTTTCCTACCAATTCTAGGGGTGAACCTCACATATTTGGGGGTGGAAAAATTTTTTAGTGGTACGGGTTTTTGTGCTAGTCATATAACTCCTATCCGTGAGACGCTCATTAAGATCAAAGTTTCACTCCTATATGTTGTAAAAAATTTAAATTTGGCACTAAAATTACCTTAACAAGTATTTCTCTCAGTTTTATTACACATCTACCATTAAACAAACAAAAATCAAGCGTAATAGCATTCTCTAAAATCGTACTTTTACCCTCCCCTTACACTTAAGATGAACATTGTCCCTAATGTTCAAATAACAAGATGTAAAAGAAAAAGTAAAAGAATGAAATCAAATACTCCCCTGATTCGCTCGTTGGATAATGAAATTACACGGTTAAATCTTCCTCCAAAGAGAATGTTGAAGCTCCATGACTAATGCATCGCCATAAGCTTGATTCAAAACATTTCCTTGTCCAAAATAACCTGTTGAACCTGAGAAAACAAACACGAAAACCTGCATAACATCGGCGGGATAAAATCTATATATAAGGATATAATGCTTGTGGAATGATAACTTTGCAGATTCCTGGAGATTATAAGTTGGAGATTTTAATAAAAACTTTTTATGAAAACAAAATTTTCAAAAATTTCTGGAAATTAAATCTGACGCCGTCAGGTTATAACCCCTGACGCCGTCAGAAATGACCTGACAAAAATTTTCGTTTTAAGTTTCCGGAAAATTTCTGGAAAAACCTTTACCTTACTTCCTGGAAATCCTGCAAAACATCATTATGACTCGATACAAGCATTTGACTCAAACAAATACGAATATGTATGTTAATTTATTATTATTACGATTCATGTTCATTTGTGTTCTAATAAACCGATTTAGATTTCCCTTACACTTATCTTTTGCAAAATACCTTTATATGTAGTTAAGACGAAGTTAAAAACAAAATAAAGCATTTTCACAAATTAGTTTTGAACATGAATCAATAAGAATAAAAATTAAACACACATACGGAAACAAATAAAACAAACACACAAAGCAAATAAAACAAATAAAGATTGGGTTGCCTCCCAAGAAGCGCTTTTCTTTATTAACGAGTCTTGTAGCTAGACTCAAAGTCACGTACATTACGTGACTCCATCATCGGTCACGGTTCCTAGGCCATTCTCCTTCCCGGTTTTATATTCCGGTCCTAATTTCAAACAATCCTTGTAGAAACCGAATATCCTTTCCATAACATAGTCTACTCCTTTACTTCTATCCTTATCATTCCTATAGTAGACCGCTTGTTTAAGCTCCTTCTCAACATTTGACAAGTGTTGGAATTGTTCTATCTTATATGGCATTTGGTAGCTTACTTCATCGGTCTCATCCTTAAATCTAACTATCCCCAAGGAAGGTTCATAAGTCATTCTAGAGACCTCAACAAATGGTTTTCCAAAAACCACTTGAGTCAAGGATGCATCGACTATTGGGCGGATATCTTCTACAATTACAAAGTCGGTGACATAGGTGAAGTTTCCTACATAAACCGGTAATCCCTTAACTCTTCCCGTGAAGTTACTCATCCAACCCTTGTCAGGGAACATCCTATACCCAAGTTGATTTTTCATTATCAAGTTGTAGTGGGCTCTAGTCATGACGTTTATGGGTGATCTAAGGTCGATATAAGCTTTCCACACATGTAGATGCCCTATGTTGCATGGTATGTTGAGATTAGAAGGGTCGCCTATTTCTATGATTGGTCTACCTAGGAAGTATGGTGTCTCGGGGTCATCGAATAAGTTTGTATGATATGCACGCTCTTCCTTAGTGGGTAGCCTATTGAAGTAGTCCTCATCATCATCTACTTCTTCAATCTCACTTGTCCTAACTTCCTTATCAACCTCGACTTTCCTATCCTCATCCTTAGGTTCACTATTATCCTCATTCCTATCAATTGGTTTAATAGTGACAATGTTGACAAAGTGGACATGTTTGGATGAAGAAGGGTCTTTGACTTGGGGTCCGCTATTTGTGTTCCTAGCGTCCTTATGTGGAGGTGATAACACTTGGTTATGGAGGGCTTTCAACAAGTTGTCAATTTTATTGGTCATCTCAGTTTGTTGTTGATTGAATTCAGTCTCGAATCTAGCTATCCGAGCTTCTTGAGATGCCATAAATTGAGACATCAATCCTTCAAAGTTATTGGTACTACCATTGCCGGAAGGATTGTTGTTGAAAGTACGGTTCGAGTTGGAACCGCTTGATTGGAAACGATTAGGTGGGTTGGAAGAATTGGGTTGTTGTGTGTTTTGGTTTTGTTTCCACCTAAGGTTCGGGTGATTTTTCCATGAGGGGTTGTATGAATCACCATAATGGTTTGGCTCGGGCTTGAAAGTGTACCACTTGTCTCCCGCTCCGTCGGTACGCGAGGATGCGTAGTCCGCAAAAGCTTGTTCGGGGAGTTCCATGCAATCACGAGTGTCGTGGGGACCACTACATAATTCACATGAAGAAGTGATTTTGTTCACTTGGCTTGAAGGTTTAGGAGCCTCGTAGGATTTCATGAGAAACTTGACTTGGTCTTCAAGTTCTATGATCCTACGGTCGGAAGTGCTTGAAGTGTTAGAAGGCAAAGATATTGCCTTGACCGTTTTATTCAAATCACGGGGATCACTCCAACTTTCGTTGTCATAAAGAGCAAGATCCTCTAGGAGAGCCCATGATTGTTCCGCACTTAGATCACGTAGCTTGCCACCGGCCGATTGGTCAATGGTTTGCCTTGTGGAGAGATTGATATGGTCATAGAAGATTTGGACTTGGAGCCAAAGTTCTATGCCATGGTGAGGGACTTTTTGGAGTAAGTCCTTGAATCGAGTCCATGCCTCGTAGAGAGTTTCGCCTTGACGTTGTTGGAACATCAAGATATCATTCCTTAGCTTGGTAGTTCTTCCCGGTGGGAAAAACTGAGCAAGGAAACGAGTGGTGAGATCATCCCAAGAGGTGATGGATCCTGCGGGTTGACGTTCTAGCCACTGACTAGCTTGGTCCCGCAGAGAGAATTGGAAGAGACGCAATCGGGTCGTCTCTCGAGTGGCAACATCAAGGTCTATAGAATCAACGATTTTAAGAAAGTCCTTGAGATGTTGATTAGGATCTTCAGAACGAAGTCCATGGAATGCGCATCCGCTTTGCACCAACCGGATGGTGTCGGATCGCAAGGGTGTGATATTGGCTCCTTGAGTGAGCTCAATGGTGTTTCGATAGCCGTGGTGGCTAGGACGGGAATACTCTCCTAAAGTACGGGCTCTAGGAGGTGGTGGTGGTTGTTGTGGTGGTGGGTTGTGGGGGTTAAGGATATTACCATCTTCCATGATGTCGGACGGTAATGGTTACGAACAAAGACACGAAGAAAATAGATAGACTAAAGAAAACCTAGAAAAAGAAAATAAAAATCTCACTAGAAAGGAATCTAGTGAGTAGACCTAATAGAAATAAAAATTCAACCTAAACAATAACTATTCCCCGGCAGCGGCGCCAAAAACTTGATGCGTGGGTTTTGCAACCTTACAACAGGTTTTACCTCTCGAGGGATCTCAAGAGGCTTACAACCCCACCAGGCAGTGTACCTGACCGATGTAGTATAGTGTAGTGGTAAGTACGGGGGATTGATCGTTCTCCACAGGGAATAGTGTTCGTTAGGTATGAAAGGCTACTCTAATTAGGTCTAAGGGTTGAGGAAGATTCTTTTTATGTTTTTATATTTTATGAAAGCAAGTAAAATCTCGGGTTTTGAAGGAGTGGGCGGAATTAGTTGCTAGTCAACTAACCCCAATTACTACAAATGCAAATAAAATAAAATAACAAAAATGAAAAGTGGTGAGAAACTTATGTGTAGAGAAATGTGTTTACTTAGATTTCCTTACTCCCTAACTATCTTTTACCGGTTAATTAGTGTGTATTAGTCGCGTGGATGACGGGTGTATTCCTTAATACCATTCGTGGGGTGGCGTACTTACTTCCCCAAACTCTACAAGCTCCTACTTCACTCCTATGTCGAGCCGGCTAGGAAGCTCCTAACATGGGATCACTAGAATTCGCTTGTGCATTAAATACAACCATAAAAACCTTTAGTACGCGTTTGGTTCATGTTTCTTAAGACGTTCAAGCAAGTTACCGAATAGGAAGTTAGCCAGTTTCTTAAGCCTAACATAGATAAACAATCATCCAATACAACTAACAACACACTAACAACCAATAATCAATAGCTAGGTTTCATTAGATCTAAGCAAACACAAGATAAAATTAGCCTAACATGTTAAACAAAAGACAAGCATAAGATAGAATCAAACAACACATAGACATATTGAATGATTAATTGATAACTTATCTTTCAATGAAACATGGAAGATCTCAAGGCAAGAAGCCCTGAAAAAGTAGCTAAAATCGTCTTAGGGTTTTATCCCAAAATTCCACACACTAAGCTCTCCCCTAATGACAAAAAATTAGAAAACTATATATAGACTTTGACATCTGACGGCGTCACCTTATGCATTGTGACGCCGTCACCTCGCCGCTTTTAGGGTTCCCGGGTGACCTTCTTGACGCCGTCCCTCTTTAGCTCTTCAAAAATCCATTCTGGCTTATCAAGGCTTGACGCCGTCGGACCTATAACGTGACGCCGTCCCTCTTTGATTTAAGCCGTGACGCCCTTGATTTAGTTAAAGCGTGACGCCGTCAGAATTCTCATGCAAACTCACTGGCCCGTCATGAGTAAATTTCACATCCAACTTTTCTTGCCAAAGCATGACGCCGTCTGGAGTTAATGTTGACGCCGTCAAAGGTGACTTTCAGCACAATTTTGAGACTTTGCCGTTTTCTTCACTTTTATGCTCCAAAAACGTCCAAAATGCCTCCTTTTCCAGATTTCTCCTCAAAAGTACCTAAAATGACAAAAGGAACGATTTAGGGCAATATTTGATCAAATAAATACGATTTCGGGCTTAAATGACCCCTTAAAGCGGTACACTTTTCTCCTCATCATAAGGTAAGAAAACTAATATTCTACTAGGACTTCTACACATAAAATGTATGTTGCCCTATTTAAAACAAATATCAACATATAGTGAACATCTACTTCAATCAATATGATTAGGTTTTCTTGTAAAGTCATAAACACGAAGTACGAAATTAACTTTAAATTACTATTGAGGCCAGGAGTAGGGGCTCATAATAACTTTAGTTAAACATGTTTTGGTCTTTTTGTAAAGACTTATAACGTAAAGTAAGACGTTAACTTGTTATGTCTTCTTATTAAGACATGTACATGAAGTCCTTGAGTTGATCAATAACTTATAACGTATAGTAAGATATTAAATGTTTATATCTTTTTGTAAGTACATGCACATAAAGTAAATAACTTGGTCAACGACTAATAATATCAAGTATGCAACAGGCTCGAAAAACTATGATGTCATTTGGTTTGACTTAGTTGGCATATATATAAGCCAAAGAGTAGAAGTTCATCTTACGTATTGTGGGAATGTCTCATAATATCAATCCTCGTGTAATACCACAATATTATGGTTTGTCCATCAAGGAAAATCAAACTCTACTGATATTGTTGTAGGGAAATTGTTACACTTTTATTAATAACATCAATACTAGGATAAATAAAATTAACCGTAAATAAATAACAGAAAAACAGACAGAATGGAGGCAGACGCAGAGACAGACTCTTATAAATGATAATTAAATAGAACAATAAAATAATAAAAAAACTTACTAGATCACAAACGGAGATCAGCAACGAAGCACTAAAAAGCCGAGGCACGTGTTTGACATGCTTCCCTTAAAACAGATTCGTCGTCTCTTTCCCAGGGTACAGCAGCCAAAACAGTAAGTTGTACTGTCAGACTTTACTAAACTGCTTGAAATTTCATCTTAAGAGATGTGTATTCCATATGTTGAAAATCAATAATATCTATTTATACAAAACATACTCCCTCTAAGTTTACTCATCCCACCGATGTGGGATAGAAAACAATTCAAAAATCCTCTTTAAGCATAGTATCAAATGCTTAATTTTGAGACGCGATATCTCATTCACATCAACTCTACTATGTACACACAAATGCTCACTGTGAAGCCCTCTTCAAGGAGAACGCGAACCTACAAGCTATTACTTATATATGTGACACATACATATAGATTATTGTGTCCAAAGTTGGTCAAAAGTCACTTTTTCCAACAAAAATTTCCAACAATTGTTTGATCTTTTGATGACTTAAACTACTTTACCTTCAAAACTATCATGGTCAGAAAATTAAGTATGTCAAGAATATAATTAATATGGTTCCAACCTAGAAGGTAATCAAGACACCGTCGTATTATGGAATGGGATGAGTCCCATTAAGTTTTGATTGAAGTTCTGATTTTTCCAAATCTCTTGGAGCATGTAATTAACAAACTTAAGTCAAGAAATAATGATGTATTTTAGATGTCCCAATTGAGAACAATTTATTGTTGCTCAAGATGCTGAGTATTTTGAAAATAATCTCAACTTACAAAAGCAAGTGAGAGCATCTATAGATCTTTAAGATATTCAAGAACACAATACACAACATTCTAAATACACTTGCTAATGTTATACTATGGCTAAACATGTAAATGTTGAACCAAAGAATGGTTTAACTCCCATTCATAGATCCGCAAGGATGCCTCATGCACCTGAGTGATATTTTTATATCAATGCTTAAAAATTTAAGTTAGAGGATCATAGTGAACCTACTAACTATTGAGATATATTATCAGATTCTGAATCTGATGAATGACTAAAAAAACTATGAATGATAAGATGCAGTCCTTGAAAGATAATCATTTTCTGAAACTTGATTAATCTTTTACCAAACGATTAAACAGTGAGGTTAGAATGAGTTTCTTTTGAAGAGAAGACTCATAAAGACAGAACTGTATGCACATGAATGCACGCCTGTGTTTTTAATCATACTCAAGAAATTGACTGTGATTAAATCTTCTTTTCTACGTGCATTAATTATATAAATTTGATTGATTGTCATATTTGTTTTCATGTATATGAAATATGGCAAATGGATATCAAAACTCTTTCCTTAACCGATCTAGGATCATGCATTAACATACTTCCGTTATCTCTTTACAAAAATCTGGCCTTATGGAGATTAGAAGAAACGGAAACGGTAGTAGGATTGGCGAATGGAAGTTTGACTTGTCCGGTGGGGATATAAAAGGATTTAGTGGTACACATAGGGAAATTGACTATTTTGGCGGATTTTCATGTCCTAGATGTTTTAAGAGACCCTAAGTGACCATTGCTTGTTGGCAGAGGATTTTTAGCAACCGCAAGTGCCAAAATAGATTGTAACAAATCTAAAATAGCAGTTGGTGAGAGTTACACTAGATCAATCTATAATGTTAAGGAGCATAGTTATGATGATTGTTATGAGCAATCATTTTATGTCAATATAAAGTGATGGTCATTTGCTAACAATTTATTGTGTCAAGTATAATATTTAGTTTAGTTTAGTGGGCTATATGTATTAGCTTTGTTAGTTATATCTTGTATATGTGTAATACAAAGTATAGTCCACTAAGAAGTCCAAAAAAAAGCCCACAAGCCAATTGTTGGCTGTGGCATTCGTATAAACACACACACTCTTTGTTTTAGAAAGTGTGCCTCATTATTTACATTACAAAAGTGTGTGTGTGTGTGTGTGTGTGTAAAAGCAAAACCTCTCAAGTCTTTGTATTATCTTCAAAGTTGAATATAATCATTAGACTTGTAAAATATCCACATATCTCTCTTATTGTTCTTGACTTAATATGTTATGAGTGTCATCAAGTTTGTGTTTATTTGTATGATATAGAAGTGGGTCGATCTTTACAAGTGGTATCACGAGCTAACCGGGGGCGAATCGTGGTGTGTTTGAGGTAAAAATGTGATTTTTTGGTGTGTTCTTGATCGTTACTGTTCATCAGTAGCAGTTTTGGATGTTTTTGTGTTCGATTTATGTTTAAATGAACCCAAATGTTGCGTTTTTGTTTCATAAAAACGTGACCCTTTTGGTGTTTATCTTGAAATCGTACACAAAATAAAGATCAAAGGTTGTGTTGGTTTGTGGTTTTGCGACTGAGTTATGAGCTTGTGAGTATCCTTTCACTCGAATTTAGTTCTTGTGGTTTGGATTTGGGTTTGTTTTTACCATCTTTGATCTTATAGAATCATAACAAATTTTGTATAGGATTTGTTTATGATTATTTTAGTGTAAAAGAGGTGAATTATTGAGTTGGTAAAAGGCAGAGATAAGACTGACAAGCATGGAGTAGCATGGGCTAGTTGCAAAAAAGTCAAAAAGTGGGTGAAAGTTGGTGACAGCTGCGTTTTATCGAAGTTGGACTTCATCAGCGTTTTATCGCATTTGATTAGTTTTATCGCAATTGAGGTCTGAAATTCTCTATCGCATTTGGGATCTGCTAAGGTGTTATCGCAATTCCAACTCAGATAACTATCGCATTTGACAACTCAGAAATCTATCGCATTTCATACCTATCGCAGTTGACTTATCGCAATTGTCAACTTGTAGAGATCGACCCACTTCTATATCATACAAATAAACACAAACTTGATGACACTCATAACACACTACAAAAAAATGACCATCTAGTGACACACAAAAAGTGTCACTAAAAGTGAAATAAGTGTCACTAAAGACCCGACAGGGAATCGGTGGCAGAAAAAAAAGTGTCACTAATGTCGCTGCCACTAAATGGTTTTAGTGGCACTTTATACTTGTGTTGTTGCAGACCTTATGGGTTTTAGTGGCACTTCTATGTTTTGTTGCTATTGACCATTCTAGCTTTTAGTGGCACATAATTATGTATCCACCATTCTAGCTTTAGTGGCACATAATTATCTATCACATGAAGTTTTAAGGATTTTGTGACATTTACTTTGTGTCATTATACTCTTACTATGATCACAAAGTAAAGTGACTTTAGCGACATAACATATGCCACTAATATTTGTTACAATACTGGTTTTTGCCACTCTAATGTTTTCAAATTGTGGCACAATGTAATATTAATTCTGAATTACTTAACAATTTCATATTCAAGCAAAAATGCAATTACCATTAAACAAGGTTTTTATATTATTAAAACAAAAATATCCAATAAATACAAAGCAAATAATATTCATGAACATCTAAGAAAAAAGCGAACTGGGTGTAAATCTCTAACTGAATATCATAAAAGACACCTAAAAACTACCAACTTTATTATAACTTCATCAAAGATTGCAAGCACTGTGATAACTCTTGACCTTTGTCGTCGGTAGAAAGCATTGTGATAACTTTTGACCCTTGACGACCCGAGAATCTATAAGCCAACACAAACAAAATTATAGAAATTAATATTCAAGATGAAGGCAACAAAACATCTCCATGAACATACAAGATTTTCATAGTTCTTTGATATAGCCAGAATATGTGACAAACTTTCTAATTCGGATCAAGAAAAGTGTTAAAAAGTAACTTCCAGTGGATGAAGACGAAGTGTACCTGTGAAAAGTATACTCAAGAAAGATTCGTTGGAGTACCTGCATAAAAAAGAAACAAATCTTAGCAGTGAACTAATGTTACTTAGACATACTTAAACAAAAAAAAGTTAGTCTGTTACCAATGTTTTGATCTGCAACAGAAGATCCTTGATTTGATGATCCTTGATTTCCATTAGTAGAGTTGTTTTGACCCAGAGAAAAGTTATCAGGAACCTATAAAGATTGGGAAATTAAAATTACTACAGAAAGTACAATAAGAATAAAAAATGTGAATGAAAATATATACCTCTATATTCATACTCCTAAGGACGTCAGACAAGTTAGAATTTCTTGTCGGGTCCTTCAAAAGGTTTACAAGGGTGTATAAAACATCTTCTGTTTGAGCCAATCGTTGTTCCACAGTTTGTGAGCTTGTAGAAGATGAGGCACCATTATTCCTATGAGAAAGCATCTTTCCTACGCATCGAACATATCCTCTTTTCTCTGGCCCCTTAACTTTGGATAAGTCGTCATTTGACCAATCATCTTCTTGAATACCTTGGGTATTAGTGGATTCATTTGCACCAACTTGTATTGATGCCTGCATCGCAATAACATGTTCCACCGTTAGAAAATGTGAATAATAACATGTGGTATTTAAGATATTAAGAAATCACATTACCACAACTTGAGCAGCTTTGTCATTGACAATACTACCATCTTTACGCGTGCGGGTTATTTGGTATAGTTTCCCTACTGTCGGTTTGTCTTTCCATAATCTCTTCAACACTAAGACTCGGATCATAGTTTCGTGATTTTACTAAGTTTCTCCAAGTGTTCAACTTTTTTCCCATGCTAGAAAGAATCCATTTCTTGATAGCACTTGTTTCAGCCGGATGGAAAACAAATTTTTCCTATAATGGAAGCTGTAATAATTAGCAAAGATGCAAAACCTGTGTATGTTGACAAAACATTCATCTTTACTTTGTAATACAAATACCTTCACAATTGAATACATGTCTTCTTTCTTTTCCTTGTCAACCTTTCTCCAGTCTTCACAATGTAGCCCGACATTTCCAGCTATCCTTACAACTGATCCTAGAAATTGTGTTAGCTCATTCCCTTCAATTCCCACAGGTTGTCCATACTTGTTGAATTTGACAACAATCTTATTATTCTGCATATTCCATAACTCGTTCTTTTGAGTAGGACCTCGAACCTTCTTTGGAGGACCTTTAATATAAAATATATTATCAATCAATGGACTAGATAAACTCTAAACAAGGGTTGTTCACTAATCAGTTTAACCTATTTGATAAAGTGAGCATGAAACTAATATGTGATGGCGTAGATTAAAAAGAAATACAAGTTAACAACATTGTATAGTAAATGCATCAGCTAAACACTTGTTAAGTCAAAATCCTAAACTGGGCATCAGTTAAAAATGATACTTTCTTCATTGAGGATAAGAAACTTTCAATCTACGAGGTATTTAGTTTCCAATCAGCATTATTTTACAGTGTTCTATCTAGTTGCTGGTTTAAAACTATGGAGTGCTAGTCTCACTTATAGATTAAATGTTAATTATGAGTAACTAACTATTATGTACAGCATATTAAAATTTTGGCAGCAAAAACATATACAAAACATAATCAATTTCAAGATTCAAAAGTTGAAAAGACACATACCCCCTACTTCATTCTGATTATCAGAGTGTTCATTGGTTGCCGTGTCCATCTGAGAGGAATTTGCGTCATTTGTTTCATTAGTTGAGTGCCCATTCGACTGAGCTTGTGCTTCATCTTCTTGTTGTTCATTTGCAGCTTCAATAGAGATCATGCAGAGTCTCTTACGCCTAGCCATGCTGGAGTATACAATAAATAAAAAAAATCATGAGCCCAATAACACAACATATCATAATATGCATATATTCGTTACTGGAATACAGGAGCTTAATAACACAACAACATAAGTAACCAAAGGATATGCATGGAGATAATTGGGGTAAAACTAAAACTTAAAAACTATATTTCAAACAGGACAATACTATTTGCAAAAGTTGTTTTTATTGTAAATAAAAATATATCATTAAAGCATTATCTTTCCATCACTCTACTTCGTCCTCTTCATCTAGTGAGTTACCTTCGGCCACTTTCCATCTAGATGCATTACAAATAGAACACTTATCCTGTTGTTCCTTATCCTCATCCCCCCAAAACAACATACACCCATTAGGACATGCATGTATTTTTTCATAACTTAATCCTAAATTTGCCAATATTTTTTCACTTGATACGTTGTTTTAGGCAACAAATTTCCTTCAGGTAACAAATCTCGCAAAAAGTCCAATAACATTGAGAATGATTTGTTACTCCAGCCATTAAGACACTTAATATGATAAAGATGCACTAAACACGATAGCTTGGAATACTTAGACTTTGAATACACCTTTTCTTCAGCTTCCTTAAGTAGATCTTGAAACTTCTTTCTACCATTAGTTTCCCCTGGATGAGTGTTCAAGTTAGATTCACTCATTTGTACCTCACCTGCACCACTACCACCACTACCGATATTTTGCTGTGGTGGGGTTGGATGGAAAATATCATTTAACATCCCGTGCATATCATGGTCAAACATCTCATGTTCTTCATTGTTTAGCTGTTGTTCATTGTTTAGCCCACTTGATGATGATGACGTCAAGCATTCACCATGAAGATTCCATTCCGAGTAACCTTTCCGGAATCCCCAACACACTAGGTGATCAAAAACATCATCTCTTGTGCGATGGAAAATGTTTACACAATGTGAGTTGACGCCTATGGCTTATGGCTTATATGGTTTTCGGCCTATGTTTCATAAGCTCATTTTTTGTGGCTTATTTTGAAACTTTTCAGCTTATATAGGCTTATTATCATGATAAGCTTATAAAAAGTGTCAAAATAATAAGCCACAAAAAGTGAGCTTATGAAACATAAGCCGAAAACGACATAAGCCATAAGCCCGCTATATAAGCCGAAACAAACACCCCCTTAGTTTATACAAATTACACTTGAATGCAAAGACAAAACAAAAAACCCAGCTACCAATAACATAAGACGCAAATGATAACAATCCACGCCTGTTCAAAAAAAATGCTAACAATCCACATAAACTCATCACCCATCAATGCCAACCATTAAAAAACATAGATTTATTCAAAACCCATTTTTGTGTGTTATACAATTTTAATGCAAAACTAAACAACACACAATAGTAATAATCAAAGAATAGAATTATTAATAATCAATTGAGCAATAATCGAGTTTTATTAATCAAAAGGTAGATAAGAATTTTTATTCAGTTACCTGACGAAAAAGATGAAAATATTGATGGAACAAATGGGATAACTTTGAGTGAATGAGAGAGATGAAAATATTGATGGAACAAATGGGGTTGAAGATTAGGTAGGAACAGTGATTGAGATCAAAATTAAATTAGGGATATATACTCCGAGCAATTGGAGGGAACTAATAAAAAAAAAGGCGCTCGATTTAATTTATTTTCGAGTCCAAAGGCCGGGCAATTTTTAGTATCGGTGACAGATATCAAAATTAAATAAAGGAAAGTAATAACTTTTAATGGCATAATATCAAGGTGTATCACAAATTACACGGACTTTTAATAACATTTCTATTTTTATGCCACAAATATCGTGTATAATGGTGGCACAAACCATAAAGTACCATTAAAGCTATAAAAAAAATTAGTGGCACATAAAATATGTCACCAAAAACGCAATATAGTGACAAATGTAAATATGTCATTAAAAACGTGTGCCACTAAATGGTCATTTTTTTGTAGTGACATATTAAGTCAAGAACAATAAGAGAGATATGTGGATATTTTACAATTCTAATGATTATATTCAACTTTGAAGATAATACAAAGACTTGAGAGGTTTTGCTTTTACACACACACACACACTTTTGTAATGTAAATAATGAGGCACACTTTCTAAAACAAAGAGTGTGTGTGTTTATACGAATGCCACAGCCAACAATTGGCTTGTGGGCTTTTTCTTGGACTTCTTAGTGGACTATACTTTGTATTACACATATACAAGATATAACTAACAAAGCTAATACATATAGCCCACTAAACTAAACTAAATATTATACTTGACACAATAAATTGTTAGCAAATGACCATCACTTTATATTGACATAAAATGATTGCTAACAATCTCCCCCTAAGGGATGGTCATTTCAATGATGCTCCCGTGAATGGTCTTTAGCATTTGACATCTTGAACTTCGTGTGTCACTGTATAATATCCTTCATTCAATGTTCCTTCATGCGCTGCGATCTTCAAGGAATCGTCTTTTGGTCTGACTTGCCTTGATCTGCTTCTTCTGTCTAGATGCGTCGACATAGCAGATGATGATGGTTGATAGACTTTCGTCGGTAGGTTTCTTGATATTGCTCCTAGTCTGTCTTCTGCTCCTAGAGTTGCTTTCTAATCCTGTAGAAGGTAAGGCACACTCATTAGAATTTATGTTGTTGTCCTGAGATGTTGTTTTAGCAGTCCTAATCTCGTTTGGATTATCTTTAATACTTTTGTCTATCGCCCTATATGTTTTAGATGTAGAGGCAGACGCAGTAGTGGGACTAATCCTATAAAGGCCAGGTGCTATCACATTAGTGTTCTTGACAACAGCTTTCCCTTTTTGTTTCTCATTAGGCAAGGGGGTTAATGGTGCAATACCCGTAGTTTCCTCACCCTTCCCTTTTTGACTTGCAAGCTGAGACTTCAAAAGATTTATTTGATCTTGCATGTTTTTGTAAGAACGCTCATACGACAGTTTGTCATACTTGCATTCTTCCTTTTTCGTATCAAGTTGTTTAAAATATGTGCAATTTTGTTTTTCAAGCTTCAAAAGTGCCTGTTCATATTTTTCAGCAATTTGAGAAGTCTCAGCTCGAAGTCTTTCATCATCCTCAACAGAATATGTTTGGAAAATAATAGACATGATATCGGTCGATAGAGCTTCGAAAGAGAGAGAGTCATTTTGTTGTTCCAAAACTTTTATGTGTTCCAAGTATTCATTGGCTTCATTCACTAAGGATTTGTGGTCCTCAACAAATGCTGCTGATTCTCTCAAAAGATTATTTTCCACATTTTGAACAACCGCATAGATTGCAGAAATGTGTGGATTAATTTCCGATTCAAAAATCTCTTTAATTTCATCCTGAACACCTGAAAACCATTCAAATTTTTGACTGTTTGTTTTGGAAGCCACAATACTTTGAAGTGTTTCAATTCTCTGTTTAAGATCCACCAAATATAGTCTAGCTGCACTTGTATCAAAAGTGTTTTTAGATGCCATTTGTTGAATGTTAGACAGATGAATTGAGACAGCTTTTTGTCTTGTGAAAACCACTGGTTTTTGAAAAAACAGAGGTGACTCCTTTTTAACAAGATGAACCGCAGCAAGTCTGTTAACTTCATTATAGTCAATTGGTTTAATTTCTGGGTTCATTTGTCTCATTTTGACTCGTCTCTTTTCAGTACGCTCAATCGTTTCATCCGAATCATAACCCAAAGGAGGGTCATGGATAGCATTTATTAAATTACCATTAAAAAGCACATTCTATTCTTTCTGAGCTTTCTTGAGAATATAAGGGTTTTCATAACCGATTGCCACTTTTTTTAATGTATGTAAAATCGGGTTTGGATCGTTTATTAACAAATTAACTGTTTGTGCAGAATGACCCGTTTTTACAAGCAAATCATCCAACTTTGCAATGGTTTCCTTTTTGTCAGTGATCTCTTTTTGAAGATCTTTTTCACGTTTTGAAAACCTTTCATTCAACTCCTTCTTTTCTTTTTCAAGATTGGAATAAGTTGATTTTTGTTTTGAAAGCTGGTTGGTTAGTTCAGAAATGTCGTTGTTAAGAGATTTGATTTGCAAATTTAAATTAACATCGAGAGTGTTAAATTTTATTTGCAAACGTTTCTCTCTTAACTCAGAATCTCTTAAGCTAACCTCAAGTTCTGACTGTTTTTCGTTATGAAAATCATAAGCTCTTGCATTCACCTTATAACTCTCAAGCTCAGCGGTCAATTTTTCATTCGCGGCCTTAACCTCGCGATTGACCGTTTTAACTTTCTCAATTTCAATACTACAATTATGCAATAATGATTCAAACATAGCACGTGTTTCCTCATCATTATCAGTATGCTGTGACTCGAATTCTTCATTAGGATGCATATCTGGAGTTACCAAATTAGTATTACTACAACTTGGTTCGTCCATGTATGTATCATAAATGAGATTAGGAGTCTCAGGATACTGTTCATTTTGAGGTGACATATCAAACATTTCATTATTGTGAAATGTAATATATGGTTGTACCTCAGAAACCGCATTAGTGTCAAAAGCAGGAGGTGCTTCTGAGTCCGTGTCGTACTTTGCCTCCTGGAGATTAGCCATGAAAATGCAGTTTGCATCGATGTCTTCAAGATCTTCTGAAGCATCCATAATAGCCATGAAGTCATTCTCTTCTGCACTTAACTGAAGCCCAGCCATTTCCTTGTTTGCCAACATTAATGCTTTCTGCAAGTAAGCTGGATCCCTCTTATTCGGCTTGTCTGGACAGTTCCTAGCCATATGACCAATACCCTGACAGTTGAAGCACTTCATCAGATTACCCTGATTCCTATTCCCAGCTCCCTGAGCAACATTCCCAAACTGATTCCCAGCATTCTGTACCCTCTGATTACCAACAGCATTACCCATCTAATTCCCTGCAAACTGACCCATCTAATTACCAACATACTGCCCTGCATTCTGATTTCCCATCTGATATCTTGGAGCATATCCCTGCTGATTCCCATATCCCCCAACCATCTAACCTTGCTGTCCCATGTTGAAACTCGGCTGTGCAATCTGCTTGTTGCGAGTGTTCGATGAGATTCGTTGATTGTTGTTGGTGGGTGTGGAGTAACGTCCTTGGAATGCTTTTGATAGGTAGGCAAAAGCTTGAGTCAAGTCATCAGTTGACTCATCCTGATCATGTTGATCTGGGTGTTGTAGGTATTGTTGTTGTGGGATTACATGTTGTTGTTGTGGGTAGAACGGTGTTTGAGGATTGTATTGTTGTTGCATAACTTGTTGGGATGAAGATGATGATGAAGGTTGTGCATTAACTGTTGCAGGTGTAGGTGTTTGGACTATGAGTGCAAGAGGATCTTGTTGTTTTGCTTGTTTCTCTTGTCTGACTTCATTTGCCTCTGCTTGGTTTTGTTTTAGGAAGTCATAAAGCTGATCATAGTTCATCTTGTGAAGGTTTTGTGTCTGGTTGACAATAGTAACATATCGTCCCCATTCTTCAGGAAGGTTGTTGATGAACTTGATATTTTGAACAATTGGTTTAGGTGCCAAATTGTTTCTGATTAACTCATTCATTAGAGTACAAAACCGTGTGTAGTAAGATTCAATCTGTTCAGCTGGTGTAGATGTGAACTTCTCCCATTCAGTCAGAAGCTTGTTTTCCAATTCTTGTTTACCAATATCTGTACCATAACAAAGTCTTTTGACTCGTTCCCACATTGCATGAGCAGTTTCACAACTGTCTATAGCACATAATATATCTTGAGGTAACCCAAGTTGGATTAGATGCATTGCCAAGTTATCAGCTTCAATCTGCTTCCAATCATCTGCCGTATAGTCCTTTTCTTCTTGGATTTTGTAAGTTGCTTCAACGGGAGGTTCTGAAGTTCGATCTTCAGCTGTAAGTTCCGTCCTACGAGGCTTGAATGGACCTTTCTCAACGGAGTTAGCCAAGAGTCTACCTTGTCCATTAGGTTTTGATTTCATATAACGAAGCATACGACTCGTCCATGGAAGGTAACCACCCTTTTCTAACATTGGAGGACGGTTTTCTGAACCTGCGGCATGAATGTCTTGTTGTGTAGTCATCTTTAAGATATGGTATGATAAAGTGGATTGAGGATCGTTTCAACAAAATAGAAGTAGTTGTAGTTGTTGTTGAAGGTTAAACTTGGTTGTTGACGTGAAGCTTTGTTAAGGTGGAAATTTTGGTTTGGAAACTTAAAACCTCAATAACTTCATTTTGGAGCGTTTTCAGGCCTCGAAACTTGGGTTAAATGAATAAATTAATTCAACGTGTCCTTCTCCTCGGTCTCACGGTCGTTTTGACAGGTGTTTCGCTGAAAACGGAGTTACGGTTCAAAAGTTATGATCGTTTGAAGTTTCACAGAAGTACGAGGGCCAAAACTGCCAAATTTGAAAGTTTCCTAAGGCTACTGGAAAGTACAGGGACTGAAAATGTCAATTCTGAAAACTGCTCAAAATCCTTTGTTGTCCGATATCCTAGAGGTCTTCTTTGTCCGATATCTGACGAGGCCAAGGATCTCGGATGACACTATGTAAAGCTCAACTGCGATAAGGCTAAAAATGGCCAATTGCGATAACTATCGCAGTTGCAATTGCGATAAGTCAAATGCGATGCTCAACTGCGATAGGTCTGTCAACAGCGATAAGCCAATTGCGACACCTATCGCAATTCTAATACAAGAAATGCGATAACTAAATTGCGATAAAATCCGACTAAGTCAACTGCGATAAGGGCTTCAAATGCGATAAAACGCAAATTTTTCTTGCAATTGCGATAGATCGCGCTGGACACTTCGAATGACGAATTTTTGCACTTATCCCAACTTCTTTGACTTAAGAGTCACTTGCCCACTTGATCTTATCCTAGTAGATATTATTTCTTACAACTTTTCACCAACTTGAGCAAGTTGTACCAATCACATCAACTTTAAACACTGATTAATCAAATGAACTAACCAAAGTATTCCAAAAACAACAAAATATTTTGTTCTCAAAAATATTTCTATCAAGAACACTTAGAACACCAACCAAAGTGCAATATTTTCCCAGCAATCAAGTGAAGAAAAATCACAAGTTTGCCAAACCAAGAACAAACACAACCTTATACAAGATTTTTCACTATTCGATTTCCTTAAAAAGAACCCACTTCGTGCCTTTTTGAGAATCCAAAAACCACAACAGTTGGTTTCTTTGCAAACAAACCGAACACACTAATACGCAAACCTTCTACCTTGTTGCTTGGCTCATGTATACCACTTGTAATGACCAAGAATCGTCTTTTAAGACCTTCTGGAGGTCGAGGTTCATGAAAGAAGATGATATTCATGTTTAGTTTAGAGAGAGAAATGTTAGAGAGAAGGTGGAGTGAAAACCGGATATTATTTCTTTGTTGAATGTTTCACACAGCCACACCCCACAAGTGAAGTCTTGTGGGGTATTTAAATGCCTAACTTGACAACTATGACAATATTACACAATAAGTCCTTACACTATATGCAATCTAGTTGTCTACTTCCAATTCACGTAAATATCGCCCAGCTTCATTTTAGAAACCATCACTGGTTGACTAAGGATAGAAGACTATCACGATATGGCCCCCAACTTAATAAGGACTTCATAGGACCCCAACGCCCCTTTTTCTTAGAAGATGATTTTTGTCAAAAATATACCATACGGGGAGCGGGAATTGGCTAGAGAGACGGAAATTAACCCGTTTAAGGATCCCTTAGTGTTTAGGAAAATGATTGAATTCTTAGGGGCTATACCAATTAATCTTAAAAGAAACAAATGGGATTCAGAAGACTTATATGTTGATTGGAATAAAGAAAAGCCACCAAAGGAAGGAGATAGGATATGGCATATTAAGATGGAATTGATTGATCTCGATGGAGAAAAGTTTGAAAGATCTTATTGAACAATACCTACTAGTAGAAAGTTATCTATAAAAGGAGATCCAAACGACATCCTCGATGTGGGTCTTATTCATAGTGCCTAATAGGATTGACTTTGATTCTAGTTACAAGACTCGTAAATAAAGAAAAGCGCTTCGTATAAGGCAACCCATGTTTATTTGTTATTTTCCTTTAGTTTGTGTCATATATGTTTTATTGTAATTGTTAATTTTTCATGCTTCGAATAATTTGTGAAAATGCTTTCGTTTGTTTTTAACTTCGTCTTAATTTCATATGAAGGTATTTTAAAAAAAGGTAAGTGCAGGGAAATGCTTTATTGGTTTTAAACAAGGTAATTCGAACATGGAAAAGTTTACAATTCATAATTAGCATATATTCTATCTTGTTTGTGTATTTGTTTGAGTCAAATGCTTGTGTCGAGTCAAGATAAGTTTTGGCAGGAAAATACAGGTTTTAAAAGTTAGATTTTTCAAGAAAATAAAACGAAAGAAATCTATCAGGTCTTCCTGACGGCGTCACCTTCACTAAGTGGTGGCGTCAGGTACCGTAGCACAAAATTTTTCCAGATTTTTGTTTTATGTTGAAATTTAATTTTTGAAAATTTCCAAAATTTTTAAATTTCCGGTTTCATGTATAACTTATCCTTGCAAGCATTATATCTTATTTGCTTGCTAGTTTATTAATAATGAATTCAAACGTTATATTTTATCTACCACTGATTTTATGCGAGGTTTTGTTCTTGTTTTATTAAGATTTACAGGTATATTGGACAAGAATCAAATTATTGGGCTATTACATTTTCTTGGATGAGGATTTAACTGTATTTCGGTTTTTCATTCATACCGAGCAAATCATGGGAGTACAAGTTTCTTTTAACTAGTTATCTTTCCATTTACGGTATTTGGTACTTTTAGAATATTGTGAATAATGTTCAATTTAAGTGTAGAGAGGGTGAAAAGGGCCACATTAGCAACTAGACATGCATTTGTTATTTGTCTTGTTTTTAAACAATTGTGTAATAAACAGAAATAAAAACTTGTAAAGGTGATTTTATCACAAAATTTAAAAAAATTTTATAACATTTATGATTGATACTTTAGTTTTGACAATGCGTCTCATGGATAGGATTTATTACGGGTGACAATTTCTGACCCGACACGAAACCCGACCTGAAACCGACACGAAATTTATCAGGTCCGGGTTGAGTCTAAATAGATTTGGGTCAGGTTTGGGTCGACCCGTCTAACCCGTTTATTAAACAGGTCAGGTTCAGGTTAGGAATAAATTAAGCGAGTCGACCTGCCAACCCGTTTAAGATTTTTTTTCTTAAATTAAAAATTATTTATATTTTATTATATGGGTTAAATGGGTTAAACGCGTCGACCCACAAACTTGTTTAACCTGTTTAATTCATGTAAAGTGCCAACTTTTGTATATAAAACGGGTTAAATGGGTCAACCCGAAACCCGTTTAACCTATTCAACCGGTGTAACCTGTTTAATCTGCCAACCCAAGTATATATACGGGTTAAATGAGTCAGGTTCGGGTTACGTGTAAACAGGTTAGGGTTGACATAGCTGACCCGATGATTTAAATGGGTCAGGTTCGGGTTGGGGGGTTTTCTGACCCGCCAACCTGTCAACCCGAACCCGACCCGAATTGCCACCCTTGGGATTTATATAGCTAGCACAAAAACCCTAGCACTCAAATTCCACCCCAAAAATGTGAGGTCGCCTTTAGATATTTAGGATGCATTCATTTTTAATGGACAAGTTAGTAACATGTCCATCCTTAGTCTACTACATGGTTCATCTCATGAGCCATAAGCCCAAGACGCCAAGTATAGCGAATTATATACCCTCAAAAGTCATTTGTGAGGGTATGTGGTTCATTTCTTCATGTGTAAACTCACGATTCTCTCTAATATACATCTCTCTACTTTCTCTCTAACTTCTCTCTAATTCTAGCTTCTAAATCTTTATGTTGTGAATGACACTAGTTATAAGAGACCTTACATACTCAAGTTCCTCTCAAAAGGTTCTTGTTTCATTTCTCATGAAGATTACACATGTTATTTATCGACTTCTCACTTCGAGAAATGTTGATATTGAAACAGGTGGCAATCTGCTCCAGCCTCTGCTTACTAAAACTTTATTTGCAATTATCGATTCTAGAGCCAATGAGATTAAACATTAATCTCCATGGGACACACATAATATTTTACACTTGTAGTTCACATCAAAGAACACAATGTAAAATCCTCAAGGTCTTGCCAGAACATTCATAGTGGTACTCACATAGTACTTCATAATGATTGAATGGAAATCCTACCAGTGCCAACATCAAACATTACTAAAAGTAGGTTACTTAGTTGTACCTTTAAGGATTCAGCAAAGTGTTTACTGGAGATCTATGGTTCAAGAATATCAAGAGTGAATGTTCTTCGGGATATTCAAACTCTTTGAGCTGGAAACCCTACTAAGGAAGTTCTTTAATGAATCAAATCCTAATGACGTAGGTCTGTACTTGAATTTTTCCATGTATTGATAACGATCCTCATAGAACCGAAGGTTAATGCTACCAACGTCAATGAACAACAAGACATTCCATCCATAACAATTGCAATGGAACAATCTTTCTTGGGAAGTCCACAAGAATCGATTGGAAATCCTGATGATTTGTTAATTTCACTAGCCTTAGGTCATTATCTTGAGACAACTCAAGAAATCACAATGATTCAAAAGGAATCGGAATGGTTGAGATCAATCCATGATGATAACTAATCGGTTACATCATTAACACTTGTGGTGAATACACCTGAATAAGGAAGTTCACGATGATCAGGTGCAAATCCTAAGAGAGCGGTACTTCTGCCTAATAGGTCAACTTCTTGAGACTATTCAAGAGTTGAAAACGGTCTTCACAGATTCGAAGGTTACTGTTACCAACTAAGATGTGAACCAAATGGTTACATCTAAAAAAACTATAGAGAAAGAACCACATAATGGGATTTCTCGAGGATCAACTGGAATTCTTGAATTATTGACAACAATAACCTCAAGCCAATCCTCAACAGGATTGCCAACAAATCTTAATGATTCGAAATATGTACTGAAGGATGCAACGACTTCTGATCCGACGCCATCATAGTCACCAGCAACGACAACATCTTCAACACCATATACTCATACTTAAAGATCAAAGACAAACATTTGGCATCAAAGAGTCTACAGTAAAGAAGAAGAAAAGCTAAGGATCCAAGAAGATAAAATACTTCCTCAAAGTTACTATGCTAATGAAGACGTTATTATTCTACATAAGGAACATAGTTAGCTTTCAAAGTGACGATAGTATGAGAATGTTGGTCGAGAAAAATTAATGAAGATTTGAAGATGTATAGTTAACAAAGGCAAGATGTAACCACTGGTAAATTTCACCTTCTACTAAGTTAATATAATATTCTAAGTAAAGAATACTTATCCATTTTCTACGTCTAATTTTTTAAAGATTAAACGTAATCAGTTTATCTTATCACAACGACTAACTAATGTGACGTAACTTACATTCTCAATAAACATGCTCACCCGTGGACCGACACCAACATGCCTTATGTCTATTTCAAATAAACATCTTTATATGTCAAGTATAAAAGATTGCAACTCTTAATTGCCACTTTACGTTATTTTGTTAACACACGACTATTAGGCGTTTAAACTAAACGTTTGCTATCTATTAAAGTTCTCACAAAACCCCTAAAGTGCACTAATGACCCCTAAAGTGCAAACCCTAAAGAACAAAACCCTAAAGCAAATGTACAAGCTTTTAAAGCACAAAAACTTAAACTTTACCTTATTTCCCGTTACAAGCCCTAAATTCACAATTCTATGATTTTATGTAATAAAATCACAAACCCTAATTAATATATATACGATTTTTATAAAATATTAAGGTACAAGTCTTTCATACACATGTACAAGTCTCTAAAGCATAGAAACCTTAACATTAATATAACTTATATTATAAACCTTAGTGTACCTACTTTAAAGCTCACATTACAAGACTTTAATGCACTAACTTTAAACTTTATTTTTCATAATATAAAAGTCTAATATACAACTCCCTAAAGCCCATGTACAAGTGCTTAATGCATGGATTCAAAAACTATCAATTTATTTAAACTAAACCTAACTAAAGACATAAACTAAGTTACCTATATTCCTAAACTCCAAGTACTACATATTCTAACCTATTGTACAAGTGGTTAAAGCCTAGAACTCAAAAATCACATTTCCATGTAATCAACATGGCTCGATATGAACCAAACAAACCAAACTAGAACCCTAAACTAGCTCTAATCTAACTAAGACAATCTCTAAAACATGTGCAAGCACAATCTAACTATATCTTACCTCTTACACCTTGTCCCCTAGATTTTCTTCACCATGGTCAAACATATCAATCTTTTTCCATGGTTTTGTTGAAAACCATTCGAACCACCCACAATATCACAAGATCTCTTCCAAAATCCAATATTATCTCTTATCTCATGTCTCAAATCTCCTTAACATATCTTACAAGTGGCAAAAATCAATTAATGCAAACCCTAATTTCTTCCCTATATAAATCGACCAAACATGAACATTTTCATCTCATTCCTTGTTTACTAACACACAACACTCTCACATACACTTACCTACTGAGATTCAATTCCAATAGAAGAAGGAAGGAAGGATTGTACAAGAGCTTTAAGCCTTGGGAAGCCTTGTTCCATCTTAGAAGTCACTTTGGTCTCTTGTGGTTCTAATCAAATTCAATAAGCTTGTAAGTCTCCAAGCCCTTTTCAATCCTTCTTATATTTTTCTAGTATCATATATATGTATTAAGAACTAATGATCAAGTTAAAACCAAAACAAAAACTATTTTTCTTTCTTTTTCTTTTTACCGAGAACAAACAAACACCCCTAATAAGTATTATTTTGTTTTAAACTTTAAGCTTTGATACACATAATTAAAGTCATCTAAATAAGCTAGTAAACATGTTACTAAGCCACAAAAAACAAGCCATAAGTATTTATAAGGTTCGGCCTAATTTTTCTTTCTTTTTCCTTATTGTCGCAAACCAACCAAACACCCCATTTCAATCTGATTTTAAAACCACAAGCTAAAAGCTAAAAGCTGAGATATTAAGCCATCCTAATAAGCTCCTAAGTGACTTTACAAAACCACAAAAACCTGACCAAAAGCTGTTCATGCCTCGCTTATTTTCTATGTTTCATTTTGGTGTGTCGCGACCTAGAAAACCAAACACCCCTCTTTGATGAATTAATTAGCCCATAAGTTAAAAGCTTTAAGCTACGAGATTTAGCCACCTTAATAAGCTCCTATCAAAGTTTACAAAACCACTGAAACATTGTAAAAAGATCATAAGGCCTCGTTTATTTTCTTTATTCCTTTTGGTATCTCGACCTAAAACCTAACGCACCCTTTTTATTTCTTTTAAACCCATAAGCTAAGAATATAAGTTGTTAACATCTTATTTACAAACTTAATACAACTTATATTGATAAGCCGTAATGAACCACGCCCTTTTCTAAACTTAAAACGCAACAAAAACGAAATAAGGATTACGGGCGTAACGACCAAAATACATGAGGGTGAAAACTCTAACATTTTGAAACTTGGAGTTTTCTTGGGCCAAAACTATCAATTTTGATAAGTTATATTTAATAAGGGCTGAAATTGTAAATGACTCATAGTTAAGGGTATAATGTGTCACTTTTGAAACTACAGGGGTAAAAGTTGTCATTTTATGAAAGTTGAGGGGTAAAAGTTGTCAATTTATGAAAGTTGAGGGGTATAAATTGTCATTTTAAGAAAGATAAGGAGTATAAGTAGTAATTTTATGAAAGATCAGGGTATAAACTGTCAACGCTTGAAACTATAAGGGTATAAAGTGTAACATTTTATATTATTTCGAGAAATATACTTTTTTGCTCGGTTTTTTATAAAAACTAATGAACGGGATACTTCTATTTCATTAACGATCAATCAAACACTAAAAATGAAATATGATAAATATTATCATCCACTAACTTTTCACTGGTACAGAAAGTGGCTTTCGTCACACCAAAAATGCGTGACTATATGCATATAGTCACACACATTTTTTTGGGTGTGTGTGACGAAAATTCGCGCCACCGTAAGTAGCATATGGTCACATTGTTTAGTTTGTGGTCGTTTTCATAGAAAAAGAGTGACCAAAACCCGAATATGTGTGACCAATTAGGCACAAGTTTTGTTCGATTTATCAGTATGTGTGACTATTTCTCATCCTATGGCCACATGAATATATAATAAATGTGACGTTTGTGATGATTTAGTCACATAACGTGTGTTGTTTTTTTTGAGTTAGTCACATACAATTTAAAAAACAGTGGCCAAAAGTGTTAATAAGTATGACCATATGCTGTTTAAAGTGAAGAAATGTGTATTTTGTGTGACTATTGATCATCCAATGGTCACATGAATTTTTAGTTTGTGTGGCCTTTTGTAATATTTAGTCACACAAAAGCATATTTATTTTGGGTATTTAGTCACATACAATTAAGCAGAAAGTGGCCAAAAGTGTTAATAAGTGTGACCATATACTGTTTAAAGTGAAGAAATGTGTATTTTGTGTGACTATTGATCATCCAACGGTCACATGAATTTTTAGTTTGTGTGGCCTTTTGTAATATTTAGTCACACAAAGCATGTTTGTTTTGGGCGTTTAGTCACATACAATTAAGCAAAAAGTGTCCAAAAGTGTTAATAAGTGTGACCATATGCTGTTTAAAGTGAAGAAATGTGTATTTTGTGTGACTATTGATCATCCAATGGTCACATGAATTTTTAGTTTGTGTGGCCTTTTGTAATATTTAGTCACACAAAGCATGTTTGTTTTGGGTATTTAGTCACATACAATTAAGCATAAAGTGGCCAAAAGTATTAATAAGTGTGACCATATGCTGTTTAAAGTGAAGAAGGGTGTATTTTGTGTGACTATTGATCATCCAATGGTCACATGAATTTTTAGTTTGTGTGGCCTTTTGTAATATTTACTCACACAAAGCATGTTTGTTTTGGGTATTTAGTCACATACAATTAAGCAAAAAGTGGCCAAAAGTGTTAATAAGTGTGACCATATGCTGTTTAAAGTGAAGAAATGTGTATTTTGTGTGACTATTGATCATCCAATGGTCACATGAATTTTTAGTTTGTGTGGCCTTTTGTACTATTTAGTCACACAAAGCATGTTTGTTTTGGGTATTTAGTCACATACAATTAAGCATAAAGTGGCCAAAAGTGTTAATATGTATGACCATATGCTGTTGATAAGCGTGACCATATTATGTGACTGCATCTTTTAGTCACAGGGTTACTACTGGTATTACTAAGTTAGTACTGTTGGAGCAGAGTTGCTACTGCTAGTACTAAGTTAGTCCTGCTGAAGCAGAGTTACTACTGCTAGTACTATGCTACTGCTGCTGGAATGAGTATATATATATATATATATATATATATATATAATTATATATATATATATATATATATATATATATATATATATACTTATAAACCACAAGAAATTTCAAATTGAATTAAACTCGAATGTATATAACTGAACAGAATATACAATTGTAATGTCGTACTTAATTAATCAAATTCTCAAGTAACATAATCTAAAGACTTTTGAACCTTCGCCGCCTTAGCAGCGTTTTGCCTTAAGTCGTTAACAGTTGTATATTGTTTCTTCGATGGTACCGGTGGTACACATTTAGTCACAGGGTTTGTTGGTGTAACCTGTATCAAACATTGAATTACATATGAATAATTATATATATGTAGGTTGAAAAAACACATGTATGTACCTCCTCTTCAACAATAACTTGATCCTTTGGCCATGCAAAGAAACCACCTACGCCATCCTTAACTGTTTTTAACCCATTATTTGCTACGTCCGGTATGCATGCTGCATCAATTAACGATGAATCAATTGACACTCTGTAGCAATCATTTGGGAATGGTCGGTTATGCAGCATTTGCTTTACACGAGACTGGTATACGGTACCCAAAGCAACGATATTTGTTTTCTTTATGTGCCACAGTTTGCACTTAAATGTCTACAAAAAAAGAATTTTTGCATGTATATATCAGAAATTATTTAAACAAAAGATTAACAAGAAACATGTTGAAATACATACTGTTGGCAGTGGTTATGTTGGAGACACATTTTGTTGCGATTGGGAATTCGGAGACCCGTTTTGTCGCTTCTTAGGCTTTGTCTTGGGTCCGACAGTTTTAGCAAGTTCCTATATGTATATATAAAACACGTTACATTATTTAAACAAAAGAGTAACAAGAAACATGTTGAAATACATTTTGTTGGCAGTGCTTGTGTTGGAGATGACACATTTTGTTACGATTGGGAATCTGGAGACCCGTTTCGTCGTGACTTAGGCTTATGCTTAGGCCTGACAGTTTTAGCAGCTGGTTCCTATACGTATATATAAAACACGGTACATTAGTCGATCATGTATGTAAAATTCAAAAATCAAAGGGGGATGTTTTATTACTTACCATTGTTTTCGTTACCTTTTCAGAAGTTTCAAGGCCATTGGACTTCTCCTGAATTCCCGCATCTTTAGCACTTACAACATCAGTTGTCTGAGTGCCGTCCACCTCATTAGCGCTGCTCCCTATATTGTCAATGGCCATTGGAGTCACCTGCAATATAAATTAAGAAATACATCCACTCATCAGTTTATGTTCAATGCCTGGTATCATTAGCATCAGTGGTGTTAGCATTAGAAAATGAAATTGTTAACAACATAAAAAAATGCTTACAACTGAGGCTATTGGCGATGGATAAGATGGCAAAGTTATATTCTGTTAGGAATATAAATATTTAGTTGAAGACTCGGTCACCCCGAGTACTTATTAGCACATCATAGCTCGTAGGATAATTATTAATATTAGTAGTTGTTTAGTTATTATTAATATTGTGGAGTGGGTCGGGTCTTTACCCACTGTCAGCTTGCTCCACAGCCCACTAGGGGCACCCTATGTAGTAGTATATAAAGCCCTCTCCACCAAAGGAGAGGGTTGGACCTTTTCTCACAATCTAATACATCTCACTTCTCTTTCTCTCACTACAAGGTTCCCATTTCTCTCTCTAATTTCTTCTTCTATTCGATCCATCAAATAGTCCCAATCTTGTGTTTCTTTGATTGTGAATATACTACAATTGGTATCAAGAGCCATGGTTAGGTTCATGTATGGTTATATTCACGGATTTGTGTAGATTTGGGGCACTTTTGGTTCGAATAGAAAGTTTCTTAAAAATCTCTTTTGCGCTTCGTTTTGTAGCTTAAAGTTGTTAGATCTTGTACTTTCTTGCTTAGGGTTAGTGTAGAAGTTGTGTTTGGTGTTTGGAATCATCATTTTCGGCTTTGTGTGGTGGTTTTTAGTCGATTCGTGGGTTTGTTAAAAGGTGTTCATCGTAGCGTTTTGTCCCTCTGTGAATGTTTCATAGTAGCGACTTGTGTAGTGTCGGGTAAGTGCAAGTTGCGTTTTGAGGTTTCTCGAAGTTGCGATTTGGCTTATTACCGTTTTTGGTAAAAGACGACAAACTGCTAAGAAAGGGACGTGTTTGGCGTTTTGTGTGTTGCGTTTTGACAAAGATAGCGACAGTTCTGTTTTCTAGTGACTTGCGATTTGTGGGTTGCGACTTGTATCTGTCGGGGTTGCGACTTGTTAGAGTTGCGATTTGCTTGTTGCGGTCTGTAGATTCAGGGTTGCGATTTGTCTGTTGCGATTTGATATAGTGAGTTGCGACTTGATCAATTGCGAGTTGAACTTTGTGTTTTGACTCATAGTTAACAAATTGCGATTTGATTGTCTGCGATTTGACAAGTTGCTACTTGACTTATTGCGATTTAATAGTTGCGAGTTGATCTATTGCGATTTGACGTTGCAAGCTAACACTTGTGACTTGACTTATTGCGATTTGATAAGCTGGCGATTAGTCTTATTGCGATTTGTCAAGCTGTGTCTTGGATTATTGCGATTTGGTCAAATTGAGATTTGTCAATTGTATCTTGTACCATCATTGACAATCAATTTCGTAAATTGCTCTTGGGTTATGATCTCTTCTGAATTGGGTAACATGTTACAAATGAATCAGTTCCCAACAATGACCACTAATTCAGACTCTTTCATATCGGAGATACTTAAATTGTACGATGCTAATGATGATCATGGGAATTCCAAGTACACGCCACAAACTGAAGCAAGTGATTCTGATCCTGCTGGAATGGAAGAGTCATGCTCGCAGTTACACATGGAAGAATGTCTTCAGTCTATGCAGTTAGCCAATGAAAAGGAAAGTCGAGTTGCGTGCTTCCGCTCACTTCAGTCACATCTCAAGGCTCTGTTTGAAAAATCTGAATACGTGATGGGGTACACGCGGGCTTTCGCAACACTCTTTGGTCAAGAGGTTCATGATTTCACAATTAAAATGACACTATATCTGGATTAACTTGAACAGCAACTTGACAAAGAAGAATTTTCTGAAGCAAAATCCAGAGCCGCTCTCAGTGTGATCAACAATCAACTTCAAGTGTTCAGTGACTCACAATACACTGTGGACTATGATTATGATAGTCAAATGACAAAAGAGTGTTTTGCTAAGTACACTGGGACAGAGATTGCCATGTTTAGAACAACATTGCTACAACTGATAAGGGATGTTAATGGGTTCATTGAGGAAAGGGCTAACCAAGTTGGGAATGATGCAAGATCAGTCAAGTCCGATAATGGTGTCAACACAGGAGTTTGCAAACCTGAAGATCAACAAGCACCGTCTGCTGTGGTACATCAATCTGATCAACATATGGTCCTCACTAATGAACATCAACACACTGATCAATGCAAACCTACTTGTGACACATATATGGTGAAAAAGACTGATAGCGATATCACCTCTATTTCAATGCATATGAGTCAAAGGAGGGGAGGCACTGATCAGGATGCTGAACAAGAGAATGCGTCAAGGTCTTTGTTTACGGCTGAGTCTTTCAAATCACATGACATGATTGAAAAGAAGGTTTACAATGAACTTTCAAAAAGATTTTTACAACTGGAAAAACATTGTATTGATCTCGAAATTTCAATGCAACAAATGAAAGAAAGTCTTCAAACTAACCTTCCAACAAAAAATCAGGAATTACCTGAATTTCGTGAATGTTTTATGGTAAACAATTTGAAAGATCAGCTTGAGGCCAAAAACTTGACAATTAATAACTTAAAAACCAGACTGATTGAAATGCATGACATGTACAATGATGTTAAAACCACACATGTTACTAATGCTGTTGAGTTACATGCTGAAAATGAAACATTGAAAATGCAATGTAAACAACTAGATGATTCTATCATGGAAACCAAATCTAAGGGTATAGAACAAATAAAATCCTTGATGGTTGAGAATGATAAACTCAAAGCACAAATTCAAAGGAAAGGTTTCACTATAGCTGCCCTTAAAAATGACTTGAGGAAATTAGCTGAACATAGTGTGAACACTAAGTTTGACAAACCATCAATCTTGGGAACACCAGCTTCTGATCCAAGGTGTGCAGCCCAAGTTGATGAGATTCAGAGTTTGCCAAAACCAGTCACTTCACAACCTAGACATAAGGGTCAGTCAGCTACTTGTCACTTTAAGGATATGTCTCACAAGGCACAAGCTAAGGAAGTAAATGATTATGTCAAAGTGCACTTCCCTACGACCAAAAACCACAATAGGCCTGTAGAACTGGTGAAGCACCCTAAGAAGTCTGGGGGACCTACTGCTGAAAGACAAGAAAATCCGTCTTGTGAACACACTATGGTGCATAAGAAATCTAATCCTTCTAGGGTGTGCCTAAGATGGTTACCTACAGGTAGAGTCTTTAAGAAAATTGGTCTTAAGTGGATACCTACTGACATAGAAAACACTTCCAAGAATGACTGCAAGAAACTACAAAGGCAGGATACCATTGTCACTAACCAATACATATGTAAACAAAATCTATATGTTAGTACAAGGAAACCGTGTATAAGTGCAGGTACTTTCACAGAATGCTTCAAGAAGAAACTCAAAGTGTGGTGACCAACAGGGATGAAGTCTACCATGGTGGAGGTTCAGAAAACCCATCTGTGATGTACGGACACAATGAATTTTGAACAGATCAGTTCAAAACTCGTATTGATATCATGGAAAGAAGGTCATGTATCCTTTGTATATATTTTTTTGTTCTTATAATTGAATAGGTATATGTTTTAACTGTTTATAGTGAAATGTGTTTAGAGTAGTGAGAGGCATGTCTTCTGGATATCGATAACATTTACGACCCTAGAAATGTCATTCAACAATGACACGGGGTTTTAAATGAAGCTCGAACAGAAGTTGATCCTAATAAGTAAATCATGTCTCTAAGGCTTGCTATTACTTTAGATAGCAACCCGTGTTTCCATTTGAGGACAGCTTGTCGCCAAAAAGACAGCTATCTTTCGAGGTGAAGTTCACCTGAGCATGGATTACTTTATATCCATGTTCATTCGATCTGGTGTACGCCTCAGTGCATCATTTCATCAGAAAGAAGAGAAATCTTCTTTATACCCTTGGTGGTATTATGTTGCCTTAAATGCTCACTGTTGGACTTAACACGTGATAAATTGCTTCAAAATCAACGACTCTATTCCTCTACAAAAATCGAGTCATTGATTGAGGGGGAGAGCAATAGCAATTTATGGCATCTGTCCAGGCACCCATAAGGACTCTAGTGATCTGTTGTGCTTTATCTGAAGAGTTTGGCAGATTATGCGTAGATTGATTCCCATCATGTATAGAACTCCTCTTGCTAGGAAAGTCAGGGACTTAATATGATATAGTTGAAAGAAGTTCACTTGCTAGAAAGGACAGGGACCAAATGGGTCATATTTTGAAAGTGGTGAGTTAGGCATATATAACCTTAAACGAGTTAGCGTTTTGTCCCAACTACACACTCTCTATCTCTCCTAGTCAAGTCGCCACTGTTCATCTTCTTCACTCATATCGCATCTTTGTTCGATTCATTGGTGAATCTGTTAGAGTGTTTCCTAGGTAAATGACGAGTGGTGTTTAAAATTAGTAGGTTATTGTTACTAACACAACACGATTCTAATCAATCTTTTATTTCCTAGGTCGCTCGATCGATTCTTCATCCTCTATTGGTTAGTGTATATTTTTGCATGTTGATTGGTGGGATCTTCATTATAATGTGTGTAGATGCTTTATGAGTATGATTATTGCCTTCGTTTACACTCTATGATGTTAATTAGTGGTGTGGTCGAATGAAGTTTGACTCGATAAGTCAAAATCATGCGTATGTCTAGTCTTTTGAATGAGTGTTTGGGTATTAGTTTGTAACATGTGCTGATAGATCATTTCAGTCATACTTTTAGGAGTTAGATCTTGTTAGGTGAATTCGCTAGGATATATCGCTAGTGTGAGACAATCGAATAGTTGCCTAGTCAAGTTTGGATCTATCTTTAGTTGTCCAAATTGTGTGTTGAAAGTGAATGGGATGCCCTTAGTATGTCTATTTCAAGTGATGAATGTTTGTGTGACTTTTCGAGATAATGTTCTAAGTTGCGTGTTGTCTGTTCTAAGTTGCGTTTTGTCTGTATGACCATGGTTGCGTTTTGATTATCTGTTCTTGTTTGCGTTTTGTCCTAATTCAGTTGCAACTTAGTGAATAAAAGTATGCATATTGCGGTTTGACTTGGTGCTGTATGTTTTTGCGACTTGTATAATCTTGCAATGTTGCGATTTGATTCATAAAGCGTCTAGTGCCACGTGTCTTGTTGCGATTTGAATAATTGGGATTTATGGGATTGTTGCGACTTGATCTAATCGCAAACTTGCGTTTTGATCTCATATTGCAAGAAACATGTTTCCAGTTGCGATTTGAGTGCCTTGGTCTTATGTGATTACTTGCGACTTAATCTGATCTCAAACATGCGATTTGAACTCATAATTTATGCGACTTGACCTGTTCGGTGATTGTTGCGATTTGTGTACCTTTGCGTTTTGATCCAGTGCATGCTTGCGATTTGTATGTGATGCTATATGATGTGTTTCATGAATGTTGCGATTTGTGTTATCTACAATTGATTGCGACTGGATGGCTGTATATTGGTTTACTGAGGTCATTGTGTTATTCAAATCCATGTTCATATCATATGTATGCTTATAATTGTTATGTGCTGCATGCTATTAGATGTCGAGTCCTTTCTCAATCAGTAGCCTTCAGTGATATCATATATTGTGTACTAACCTCGAGCATTGGCTCCTGTCTAACTCAGCATATGTATGCTGGTTCTTCTGTGAATGTGTGTGTGCAGATTTAATGGCTGACACTGAGATTAATGTTTCCTCTGAACAAGCCCACGTGGTCCCAACTCCAGTTCGTACAGACGAACAAATTCTCCCACGTGACAAATGGGTACCTATTGGAAAGAGCAACTGTTATGTAGATATGGAAAGGTCTCAACCTAATCCCATTTACAAAATAGCAGTTGATATACTAAAGGAAACCACATTCTTCAGAGCATTCACAGCCTGTGCATCCATATCTTCTATATACATTCAGCAGTTCTGGAACATAGTCCATCTCAACAAAGACACTGGGGGTTATCGTTGTCAATTAGATGAACAGTGGTATGAGCTCACTAAAGACACTCTCAGAGAGGCTCTTCAAATCTCACCTGTCATCATGAATAAACCTTTTATTCAACCACCCTCTTCCGAGGTTCTCATCAACTTCATAAATGACCTGGGCTACCCTACAACTGTCAACAGGCTGTCATCAGTAATCACCAATGACATGTATCAACCATGGAGAGCAATTGCCACTATCATCAACTTATGTATTACTGGGAAGACTTCAGGGTTTGAAAGGCCTAGGGCTCCAGTACTATAAATCTTATGGGGGGTTGTAAAACGTGCAAACATAGATTTCGCTGAAAGGATTTGGGAAGAGTTTACCTACTCCATTCACACCTTCCTGGAAGACAAAGTGAAACTGGAATTACGTCAGACCAGCAAGAAGTCAGTCAGAAAGTTGGTAATTCCGAGCATCCGATTCACTAAAATGATAATTCACCATCTTTATTCTCTTCACAAATTTCATCCTAGATCTGGCTCTCCTCTCCACCTGCCTTCCAATGAACACGTTCTGGGAAATCTCAAGTGGACTGCCAAAGGAACCAAACAAGAAACCTTTGGAATGAATATACCTGAGTCTCTTCTATCAGATAATATTCGACAAGCTTCATACTATCAGGATTATCTGAATAAAATAGAGACATATCAAAAGGTTCTTTCAGAAAGTCTGAATGGTGACACTGGATCCACTGCATCAGAATCTCAGAAAACAATCAAGCAAAGCAAACCTAAAACAAAGAAGAGGAAGGATGCACCCACTGAAGTCGAGGTTCCTAAGAAAGCTAAGAAAATCAAAAGGAAGGCCACAAGCAAGAAACGTGGATCCAAGAGACATGAGTCAAAAGGTCAAGTTGGTGATGAAGATGTCATTGTACCTGAGCTAACTCTGAGAGATGAAGAAGATGCTGATCTCCAACAAGCCCTGGAGCTTAGTGCTAAAGAACATGCTGAGTCAACGGGGCATTCTGCGAAAGGTGTAGTCATTAGAGAACAAGATTCAGGAAGTCGTGAACCATTTCCTATCATAGAAGGCAAGAGAAAAGGGATCGCTACAGCAGTAAAAGCTACACAAACTCTTCTAAAAATTTCATCTCCTGCACCCAAGACGACAACAAAGTTCATACTTAGAAAACGTGGGTCGGAATCATCCAAAACACTTGACTTATCTGAGGGTGCTCAAGAGGAATCCCCTAGTTTAGAAGTTAATCTAGACTCCAGTGACACTGAAACCGATGAGAATTCAACCCGGGATAAAGATGCTGAGATGGAGGTCCCACATACTCAGATAGGGGATCCACAATCCCAAGAGGAGATCCCACAAGTTTATGTTAATGATGTAGCTGAACCTGAAAGCACTGTCAAGGAAACCCAAGTCTCGGAAACGAAAACCACAACAGACCCTCCACAGGAATTTCAACATGATGAGTTTGTGGCGACGGCATATCCAGATGTGCATGAGAATTTAAAAATGAAAGATGATGAGCAGACTCACTTAAATGAACCAACGGAGTCTACAGGCACCCTGTCTTCACTCAAAAACCTAGGACCCGACTTCAGTTATGGTGACCAATTTCTCATGGATAAAGCTAATGGCAACGTTACTGAGACTAGAAAAACTCATGACGAAAAAGAAGTTGAGTCAATGGTGTCGGTGCTGATTGAAAAAGACATGTCAGGAATTAGACCTATGACAGTTCCAGTCTCCACACCAGCACCCGTCATAGTAATTTCCTCGCCTGAAGCAACCACAGCCGCAAACGTCTCCACAGAGGCACCAGCAAAATTAGCATCACAACTAGCAGCAGCCTTAAAACAGTCTGCTGATATGTCACAAAAGATGAACAATTATGAACGTAGATTGCTGAAGCTGGAAAAGATTGATATTGAACAAAAGGCTATGGTTGCTGTTGATACATATGCAAAAGAGGTGGTCAAATGGGCAATGGAAGCACCGATGCAAGCTCGATTCAGAGATCTTCCCACTGTCGATATGAAGGCTATTCTTCACAACAGAATGTTTGAAATTGGTCAGCATAAAGGACATGAAGATCATCAGAAGCTATACGAAGCCTTGGAAAAATCAATGGACCGGGATGATCGTGATTTCCTCATAACTGAACTAAATGAACGACAGAAGAGGAAGAAAAAGAGACATGACAAACCCTGTACACCACCTGGATCTCCACCACATTCTCCTCCACCTCCTCCACCAGATGGTGATTCTGGAGCAGCAGGGTTTTCGGGAGCTTTAGGTTCTACCCAAGCTCAACCTCATCATCCCCCCTCTGCATCATCTGTTGGAAAAGATCAAACTCAACCTTCGTCTGGTCCTAGCACATCTAATAGTGTATCAGCTACTGGATTTCCTGCATGGACAACTGTTGATACTCGCTTCAAGCCTTCATTTCCATCCATCCCAGAGGAATTTGTCATGCATGAGGAATCAGCCGCAGAAGATTTAAATTCACACACTGATGACGAAGAAGACACAGCAAATGCACATATTCCAAAAGTAAATCAGGTTTGGTGGAGGGAATTCTCTAGGAATGACACACCAGAAGATCAGGACTCACCTAGGAATAGTCCTTCCAGGGAAGAAATGGGCACTTGGTTAAGACCGTTGACTGACGAAGAAAAAGCACCCATTCCTGAACCAGCATGGGTTGTATCATCAATAGATGCACTGTATCCAAATAACAACTGGGCAACTGTGATTGCTTCCCAACATGAATCACCTCCTGAGAACTCACTGGTAGCAAAAACGGGTGATATGGGATCGTTCATTGCTTGGTTCTGCAAGGAGAAAGGAATTCCAACACTCACTCCTCAGGATCTGGAAGGACCAGCATACGAGATTGTTAAAGTATTTCACCCGGATGTGCATCATCTTCAATTCCAGATGGAGGAATGTCACAGACTCTTAACTGATCAAGTAGATGACCTGATTCTCTCATACAATGTCAACCTTCCTCTCCCCGTTGGTGGACCACCCGGACAAGTTACTATTCAAGCTGACTACTTCTTCAATAAAGATCTGGATTATCTCCGCTTCGGTGACAAAGGTTGCAAGCAGGCACTGTCTATAACCAAAATGAAGGCAGCATACTATCCAGATGCCGAGTTGGAACAAATGGTGCCCGATCAGATATGGTCGGATAAAGAATACACGTATGATGTTGCAGCATCTTATGGTATCACTCATTGGTGGTTCCACAAGAAACGGTTCTACATTGAAAGGCACTCAGCAGAGGGTAGTCGTCGAGGAGTACGTTCTCATCTCAGAATCCTGAGCGTAATCAAAGTTGAAATCCATTCCATGTATGGGTATGAATATCTGAAGAAAATGGTGCTTCGTCGTGCTGATCAGAACGAATACATTATTGCTGAAAGTGACTTCAGACATCTGTTCCCAAGCGACTTCGAAGATCTCTACTTGCTAAATCTTCAAGGTCATCTGGATCATCTGTCTCCTCGTGATAAGAAAGCGCTCTCAGCTGCTGTTAACTTGTGGATCAGAGGCCTCGTTATCTGACAAAGGGTTAGTGATTTTCAACTCGGGATTGAGAGCTATCAAACTCAACTCAATCCCACCAAGCCAAACTGGGAAGGTACGGGTTTAGAGTTCACGCACGACTTCAAAGTCCTTGAATCTCCAAAGGCAGTCAAGTTTACTGACAAGTATGGGGCTCCGATGATCATGCAATTCATCGAGATCCATAAGTTCAGTGATGGAACTCTAAGAATGATCGATGAAGCTTTGGATTTTAGAGTAAAAGAAGTCGAGATCAATCCTCACAATCGAGGATTGAACACTCGATTCTGGACTAAACAGGATGTGCTGCGAAGTGAGGAGTTCATGAGAGCCATTGTACGAAAGCTGAAAACATGGACGATCTTCCGCAAACTGGAGAGCTTTGTTGGTGGCAGAATTCGTGAAGGAGATTACCGACTGCTACAGAGAACAGAATGATCGTGTCTTCCCTGTCTTGTTTTGTCTTATTTTGGCGTCGTGTAATCATATAATATAATTAAAACTGCACTGATCTAGTAGCAATATATATACATATATGTGTAATGTGTGATGTCCGATCTGATGTACGTTTCAGTGCGTCATTTCGTGTATAAGAAGAGAAGTCTTCTTTACATCAGACTCTTTATCTTCTTTGATTCTTCAAGAGAGTTTTGATGTTACACAAGGTGGTAAATTGAATTAAATTTTCACAAATACTCATCGCTCAATTGAATGACTACAGCTCTTTAAATAGAAAACGGGTCATTAATTGAGGGGGAGAATATTTGTTCAAATTTCTGACACCTTGCCAAATTTGTGCAACATCAGCAGTGACACTCTCTCGTGGTTTAAGGGGGAGCATAGTAAGCTCCATAATCAGAACACAGTATAACCTGACCACATTTTCTCCCAAAATTTCTAACTTATTTAAATCAATTGGGATCACAAATCTCAAGTGGTTTGAAATTTTTGATCGGGGGAGAGAATGTGATTTAAATATGGAATTCTGATAAAAAATGTGATCTTTTGAAACTCAAGTGTAGGCTCTCCCATATGTGCCAAACCTTTTCGTATATCGATGCACATATTGAGGGGGAGCAAATGTTTTGTGATGGCAATTGTGAAAGAATACCAAAGACCGACCATTTTACTTTATGTATTGGAGTTATAAGGATGGTAAGGTTAGGTATTAGTTCCCATGATCCAGCCAGAACTGGAGGGATCTTCCCAGGGAAAATCCTCTAGTTAGAATAGAAGTCCTTAGGAATGATTAAAAAGGAGAAAAGTGAATAAGGGAAAAGTGCCGACTGAGATGGAGCTAGTACTGGAACAAACCCAACAAGGTGCTAGTAATGAAGTCTCGGTAAGCACTGAAAGGGTTGAAGAATGAAAAAGAAATGTAAAGATAAAGGGTGAAAAGAAAGAAGCCCTCCTTACATCTTAGGCAGAAACCGGGTCAATACATATGCTGTCAGAATCACGTAGTTGATTACTGACATTGAAGACAAAGTATCATGGACCCAGTGATACGCTGCACAACCCTCCCTAGCCACTCAAGGTCCCTCAAAGGAATCTTGTTTCACTTGTCACGGAGATCAATACATTGCTATCATCTTTCTCACTCCGAGTTAGATGATATTGAAAAGGTGGCAGTCCTCTCCAGCCTCCGATCACTAAATCAAAACGCACTATTGAGTCTAGAGCCCAGAGATCATCCATTAATCTCACTAGGACACATTTCCAATATGCTTGCTGTTTCATACACCGTGAAAAGCAAGAAAATATATATGAAGAGTCCTACGCATTATCCTTGTGGTATTGCCAGAACATCCGAGTGATGCGTAAAGTATTCACAATGAAGATGGAAATCCTTCTAGAGCCAACATCAAACAAGCTCTTGGTGGGTGACATGTGAGATCCTTCATGGATCAAGCTTGTGACAACTGGAAAGAAACGATGGGGCGATTCAAATTTGAATCAAACTTGTTCCAGGAAACGGATTGACGGATACTTTTGGAAAACCTTTCAATGTGCTCACCAACAAAGTTTCGAGCACATTGATTGTGAAAATTTTCAAACAAAAGTATTTTTGACAGAAATGTGATTCAGTTTATAAAACCCTTGTCGTGTTGCACAAAATGTTTATCCAGTGACACGCAAGTAATTTTTCTAATCAATTTCTCGTCAATCAGTGGGTATTTAATTCACTGATTCACTCTACCGTGCTGTCTGCTTTGAGACGTTCCGGTATGAGAACATGCTTAGTATGATGATTCTGACATTAATGTGTTGGAAGACTCATTACTACAAGCTGGAAATTCCTGTCAAGGAGAATCTTCTTTAAAGGGGATTCTACCTGATCACAGGTCGGTCTTCACAGAACCGAAGGTTACATCCAACCACCACATCGAACGAATGACAAAGCCATATTCGTTCTCCAACTTTATTGCTAACTGTTTTATTTCAGATTCATATAAAGATGGAAATGGTGGTTCCTGATTCCAGCAGAGACGTGTCAATCCAAACTCCATGCTCGCACTTCCAATTGATTATCAAAACATCATGATAGCAAAAAGACCTACGACACAGCTTTCGCAACTCTGATGATAATTATCATGATCCAGAAAAGTGTGAGCATGCGAGTTCAACGGTCACAACATATCACATGAAGGCATTACTACAATGGATGAGCTCAGAGATTTACGGTGGCTGATGATCTCCAAGAAGGCTCCAAGATCACAACCTCTCATGATGACGAAGCCACAAGATGACTTGAAGACATACGTTGGATGATATCTTCAAAGAATACTCAAAGATCATCCAAAACAAAGAACAGTCATTGCAAGTTCACTGCGGAAGGCACAAAGATTGATGATATAGAAGAATCAAAGTCTACGAGCTATGAAGTCAAGATTCAAGGATGAAGTGCTAGAATTTAGAACATTACTTCCAGGGTGACCTCCCTTTGGGGAAGATTGTTAGGAATATAAATATTCAGTTGAAGACTCGGTCACCCCGAGTACTTATTAGCACATCATAGCTCGTAGGATAATTAGTAATATTAGTAGTTGTTTAGTTATTATTAATATTGTGGAATGGGTCGGGTCTTTACCCACTGTCAGCTTGCTCCACAGCCCACTAGGGGCACCCTATGTAGTAGTATATAAAGCCCTCTCCACCAAAGGAGAGGGTTGGACCTTTTCTCACAATCTAATACATCTCACTTCTCTTTCTCTCACAACAAGGTTCCCATTTCTCTCTCTAATTTCTTCTTCTATTCGATCCATCAAATAGTCCCAATCTTGTGTTTCTTTGATTGTGAATATACTACATATTCATCCCTTGTTTATTCAACTGTTTCATTAGTAGAGCAAGCACTTTATTTGTCTGTTCCACCTCACCAGATAATTTCTTGACCTGCAAATCTTTTTCGGTAATCTCGGTGGACAATTTATTGACCAATTTATCTTTTTCTTTACGCTCGCGTCTCTCATTATCCAGTTGAGTTTGAAGTAACGCAAGTTTTTCATCGGCTTCTTGTTTTCTTCGAGGAAGGCCAAAATACTTTTTGTATGTTACTCCACCTCCCACTCCTCTGGCATAACCACCCTTTTCCTTACCAAATACAACTGTCATGGCATCAGTGCCATCATCAACACTCAAGGTTCCTTCCTTGATCTTGTCATCAGCTTCTTTCTGCACAAAAAATATAGGAAATGTTGGGATTAAAAGTCTTCTTGATGCTGTTAGAGTAACTGCTGCTCATATTTGTGTCAATGCTGCTCAGCTGGAGTTAGTTCTGCTCATGAACTTCAATGAAAAATATACTACTGCTAGTACACAGTTACTCCTGTTAGTACGCAGTTATTACTGCTGGTATACAAGTTATTACTGCTAGTACACAGTTAATGCTACTGCTATATAAGCATAATAATAGAATTAGCAGTCAAACTTACAAGTTGATCTCCCTTTGATTTAATATCATCATCTGGGTATTCGCCATCTTTGTTTACCCTTCCTTTCAACCACATTACATCACGCGGGGGTTCTTCATCCGCTTCAATCTCTTTATTTTGGATCTAATAAACATCAAATGCATACACATGTAAAGTTAAACCAAGATAAACGAAAATATGAGGATGCTTACACATGTACAGTTAAACCAAGATAATCGAAAATATGAGGGTTTAATGCAAATGTGCAAATTGGGCAATGTAAACAGATTCATTTCTCATACTGATCGTCTCTCAATTTGTAAAACAAACATTATGTAATCTTACCATTTTCTCTTTGACATAAACATATCCACCTCGTCCCATTTTATGCTGATAAATATTTTGGGAACGCGCCATTTTAGCTTTATCAGATTTCTCCTAAAAACACAAAATCATAAGGCGTTTAGATGCGGTAATGCTGCAAACTGAAAATTATAAAATGACATATACACTTAAATAAAGATGACTAATTAAAACCTTGTATGCTTCGGTGGTCGTGTAGTTTACAAACTCGACCCAGTCTTTTGAAGCCATAATTGTACTATACAAGTCCGGGACTTCAGTCAGTTTGGAAGGTGTATTTAGGTTGGGCAAAATGTAGTTGAATTTGAGCTTCCTTCTGTAATTCCTTAGCAGTTGACCAAGACGAATCATTATCAATTTTCTGTATGTCACGTCAACATAAAAAAATTTCTGCAAAGATTAACACAATGTTGTTAATTAGTTGCGCATAATGTAACTGCATACATAAACTTATGTAGTACTGGGTTACAAAATAGGATATATGTACCGTGATTTCAGCCCATAGTTTATCTCTTGATTCTTTATTCACCTTCTTCCAGGAAAGAATCTTCACACCTATCTGCTCACGAACCACATCTCCTAAAAAACTCACAAACACTGCTCTATTTGCCCCTGATACCCTACCGAATGCATCGAAGGTTACCTTGAGCTTTATTCCACCAGGTTTTTCATACTTCGCGCGAAACTTTATTAGCCTGGTTGAGCCCCTCTTAGCTAGTATCGTCTCTGCTTGGTTGGTTCCAGTCGCATCTGTATCTTCATCATCAGAATATTGTTCGGATTCATATTGTAAGGCGTTATCATCAACTGCAACATCATCTGGAACAAGCAAAGTTTGATTATCAACAATGGGTTCAATATCCATGACTCTTGAGCAACAAAGGGTAAAAGAAAATGATTATGGCTTAGCTTGGAGAGTAATGGTGATAGAAGATTTAATTTTTGTGTTTTCTTTGCAGTCATTTTTTTAAGTAGAGAAAAGAGGGTATACCAAGAATATGAATCGTTATTCTTGGTAACTGCTTGTAATTAGGTGATTCAAAAAATTTTGATCCAAAAATTTGGCTCCAAGTTGTAATTTGAAATTAACAATTGAATTATTTGAAAATTTTGCCTTTGAACATGTTAATTAAAGCATAAAGTTGAATAAATCAAAATTTTGGCTCCGAATGTTATTTATCATTATCTTAATACTCGCAAATGTACCACACTGTGCAAACATCACATCAACAGTACAAACTGCTACCCATTTAACAAACCAAAATACTTACATAATTACCAGTTATTGTACCCTTACTAATTACATTTACAAAACACAAATTGCTACAATTTTCTTTTTTTTTTTTTTTTTTTTTTTTTTTTTTTTTTTTTTTTTGAACATTGAAGACTTTTTATTAAGTAAGTAATATATTGAAAACAAAAACCAGCAAGTTGCTGGGGAATACAGAAAGGAGAATATTTAAAACATAATACAGTACATACATAAGGGAAAATCAGTATCCAAATTAAATGTCAGAATTGAACCAAATACCATTACAAAACACAAAAGTTGTTACTGTATATCCTAAACCCCTAAACAATCTTAGTTTTGCCTTTCCCATGGCTGCTAGAAGGTGCTCCAAAACCTATTGGATTCTTCTTACACAGCATTCCCAAGACAATATCCTGAGTAAATTTCTTTTTGTGTGCCTTTTCAACTGGTATTTGAACTTGCACAGGGAGAGCCAGGATAGGAGCTTGAGATGGGAGTTCCTCTGGAGGTTCAATGGCTTGGATAGGTTCCACTTCCCAAGTATCAGTACTTGCATCAGAATGTTGCTCTGGATAATACCAAGCAAGGAGGCCAGGAAGGATGTTGAGAGCACCGTCATTTGATTCTGAACTGCTTGAATCAGAAGAAATTTGTATGACATCTACAAATAACAACTGTTAGATCAGTTTTATTGATTCAAATGTTAAACTATATCACAAACAGTTCAAAATCCTGTATTTGTAGTCTCAATGGACATCTCAGTGTACTCTAATAGGCTGCATTTGGACCTCTCATTGGTGGCCAAGCACAAACAAGTCTGCTAGGTACTCTCATTACTGGCCAATCACAAACTAGGCACATTCCAATGCTCTCATTGATTTAGACCTCTCAGTGTACTCACAAACAGGCAACAAAAAATACTCAGACACAAAACACTTAATTAGACATAGCATAACAACCATTATGTATACGAAAATCAGAGTATGGAAAACAAAAAAAAAACATAGCATACATTAGACATAGCATAACAACCATTATAAAATACAAAACAACCCTATTTTACAATAGAATCGATCGGTAACAACCACTAACATCACCATTTATAAATCAAAAGCCTGATATGTGAAAACATTAAAAACATACCTTTGTTGTTATTTGGATTCATTATTTGCGTGCTTGTGTTTGCTAGAAGAATGTGTGTGTTGATTAAGGTTTATTGATTATTGTGTGTGTTTACAAATGATCAGGTAAAGGGATTAATTGCCGGTTGAATATTGAATTTGTTGTTTGGTTTAACTATAGCTGACGTGGCAAGATTTGTAAAAGAAAAAAAAGACTAATGGTGATGACGTGGCGGTGAAATCCGGCTATAGCCGGTAAATAGGGATGGCAACGGTTCAGGTTCGGGGCGGGTTTTAGTGTACCCGTAACCGAACCTGTTTATAATATACCTGTACCCGCCCCATATCCCACCGGATACCCGATTAATATTATCCATCGGTTTTTCAGGTTTCCCCGCAGGTATCAGTTATCCGTAGTTGAATATTATATGGACAAAACTCACGCAACCTTTCGACCCTGTTTCATCATTTCTTAATAGAGTTTCTAGACCGACCCTGATAGCGGATGGTCTTGAGGCAACTCACGCAACCTTTCGACCTCTGGAGCACGATTATGCATCTATAGCATAATACGAGTTATCTCACCTAGCAAATTGTTAATCAATTTGAGTTCTTTTTCTTGTTCATTGCGTAATCGGGTGAGGATAGCCTTTTGCACCTCTGCTGGTTAATTCGTTAGCCACAGTGTTTGTGTTAAAATTAGTGATACTTGTGAGAGAGTTTTATAAGAAGTTGTGTGAGAAAACGAAGTGTTGTGAAAGTGTCTTTGATAGTGGAAACTAGCCGTTAAACTAGCCGTTGGAGGCTATTTTAAAAATCAGATAGAAAGTAAAAGTAACCGTACGAGTATTATTCAAATTCAAACGTAAAGTAACAGTACAACATATTAATAACGAGCGGGATATTTAAAATTTCAAATTCAAATTAAACAAAGGGCGGGATATATTTAAAATTTATCAATTCAATTCAAATTCAATTCAATTTATAAATTGAAAATAAAAGAATCTTGGGTGGGATATATTTATATCCATTTCAAATTCAAACTCATTTTAAAAAACGTATGGATTTCTAGCCTATAAATACCCATACTTCTCAAACACATCTCACACACAAACACATTCAGACTACTATAGATATTCAAGATCCAAATTTATCATTCCCCAAACTGCAAATGTCTTTCAAAAAAGATTTCTCACAACAATTTCCAAGTCCACCTCGCCAAGATTTTTCGCAACAATTTCCAAGTCCACCACATGAAGAATTCCATACTCCACCTGAACATATCTTTCCGGTTTTCCAACCGAAAAATGAACTGGTGAACAATCCACCGGAAAATGAACCGGTGCACAATCCACCGGTTGTCGACCAAGACCCAAATCCGTTTGGTTTAACTGAGGAACAACTCAGACAAATGGACCAAGATATGCAAGTCTTCCTGGAAATGGAACAACTTGAAAGACAAGAGGAAGCTGCTCGTTTGGAGCGGCAAGCCAGGGAGGATGAAGAACGTAGGAAGAACTGGGAAATGGGTTGGTTCTCACCTGATTCCTCTTCGACAGAAGATGGTTACCCAGACTCAGATGATACCTTCAATTAATTTTTATCGTAGTTTCATTGGTAGTTTCTTTTTAATTTCCTTATCGTATTTTGATTTTTGTAGTTTGGTTTTAATTTCCGTATCGTAGTTTAATTTAATTTCTATTTGACGTTTAATGTATTATTTCTATTTGATGTTTAATGTATTTCTATTTAATACTTTAGAAAATGTTACAATTTTTTATTTGATGTTTCACCTTTAACTCAAAAAAAACACCCGCAATCATAACTCACCCTTAATTAACTCGCCTTTAACTCAACTATTTTCAAAATGAACCACTAAACTATGATTAATACTTCATTTAATAACTAACACGAATTTTAAACACGATACGGAAATTATATATGCACTGTGATAATAATACTCTGGTGGTGTTGTATATATATAGGCACTGGTGGTGCGTGTGTATTGCTCTAATTTTATATCCACGTTGTGTCGTTGTAGTTTTAGCAGTATTCAAGTTTTAAATTTATATTTAGCCGACTTATCAATATAACACACACTTTAACGAGCAGTGTACCCGGTCAGTATGAATATAATGGTAAGTAGAGTGTCGATCACTAAGAGTGGAACATATTATCTAGTTATTCTAATCAGTATTTTAATATCTTAAGTTAGCTATACAACCTAATCTAACGCAAGGGGTTCAGCCTGAGAGACTGGCACGGTTTGGTTATGATTAAATAATAAACTAAACTAATAGGCACGAATCAGCGATTAGCACACACGTACACAGATAAATACTTGAGACAATAAGAAGACCTGTCCTGATAATTAAGTAGCTTGTCACTTGTTTTATTGCTAGTTTTATATGAAGTGTATAGTTCGATGCGACGCACCGAGAGTTAAACCTTTCTCGTTGGCTCTAATCTTATCGGCGAGTAAACCCTTAATGATTACTTATGTCTATCCTTTTTATTAAAGACACGCTAAAACAAATAGGCGAGGAAGGGGCATGGCGACCCAAGCAATGCTCAGCTAGACACAGAGGTTATCAATGCACTAATAAAAGTCACCAAAGACATCAACATATAAACTTTAATTAATGGGAAAGCAATTTTAAGGGGTGCCCATGGTTTTCCGTAGTCACATGGAATCGGCCCATCAATCCTGATGAATTAAAGTGTACTAATACAATAAAACAAAACTACTTAATGAATTGAATATATGCAGGACCTTCTTACAGCTCTTGTATCTTCGTTTAGGGTGTGTCTTGTGCTGCTACTTCGTCTGAATTCGGCTGTCTTCTGCTAAGTCTCGTACTAGGTATATTGCACTGTCCAACCTTTCAAAATCGTCTGACTTTGGGGTATTTATAGTTTCTGTCTGAGGGTTAGATGCGGCGCATTGAATAAGTAGATGCGGCGCATTGACTTAACTTCGCGTGGGGTCCAAGATTAATATATTCAGGAATATTCGTACACCGCCTTAAGATGCGGCGTAACTCCATTCTTGTATGCGGCGCATGTCCTTTGCTGTCTTGGATCGTAGCTTGTGAAATCTTGATAGTGATGCGCCGTATGTAAGAAGTAGGATGCGGCGTATCTGGAGCAGAATGATCTTGATCTTGTGCATTTCAGTAGACTCTTAACTTCTTGCTTGTTTTGCTCCATAATTAGTCCAAAATCGCCAAGTTTCACATAATACTTGTTTTTACCTGAGAATTACAAAAGTAAACATTAACGTATCAATTCTCACAGATAATATAATAAAACAAGTCAAATAAATAGGATAAATGATGATAATAAAATGTACTTATTTGAGTTCATCAAATATCCCCCCACTTGAACTTTACTTGTCCCCAAGTAAACCTTAAAATTAATCTTATGAAAATGTATCCTAAAAGATATTAGGATTTATTTTTATATTTAAGCATGTATTCGTTTTGTCATAATTGCACAACCAAACACTTAATGAATTAGAAATAAAATAAAATATTTTGATAAAAGCAAATCTAATCGTTTAACTGCCCATTCGTGACGAATATTCTATCATAAGCTTGGCAAGTATACGCATCTCCTCCACTAAAGCCAAGGAATAACAAGTCTAAAGCGGTAAAAAAGGGTTTGTTGGTTAAGGGTTAATCATTCTTCTTAATCTCTATCGATCTCAAATTCCAGAAAAAGCGACAAAATCACAAATACATGATCGAATCCACGAACACGATACTTGAAATTGCTCAAATCCTTAACTCGAATAGGCTAAAGATAGGACCAAGTAATCTTTACCAATAATATTATATCAAAAAGGGCGACAGATCATAAATACATAGCCGAATCCACGACTACGATACTTAAGATTGCTCAAATCCCTAATCTCAATAAATCTAAGGTTTGGATAAAGAATAATATAGGGTATGGATAATATTTGGGATACAAATTGGTGTAAAATGAAAAATAAACAAAACAGATAAATTAAAATCCTAAGTGTGGTAAATTGCTTTCCCAACCATCCCATGAATAAGACTCATATCATTGAATAACTCACGCTTTAACACTTGAAACACACGCTTTAGGTAGACACGAATTATACTCAACAAGATCTTAATCAAAGAATAAACTTAGTTGGCGTTCCAATAACGGCCAACTCCCATTCAATCCATAAATATAATATAACAAATAGTGGTGATATCGACCACTTAATACAAAACTTTACATCAGTTGGTTAAAACAAACATCCAACTTTTCTTTTTCTTTTTCTTTTATATTTTTTCGTTTTTTTTTTTTTTTTTGACATCAACATATACGTGTGAAATTTCACAACTTTTCTATCACTTTCTTTCCGGATAATTTTTTCCATACTTTTCATACTTTCAGAAATAACTGTAATAGCGAAAGTAGTAAACACACGAAAAATAAACTCAAAGATATACAATATTTACTTTCATACCAATTGCATTGTGCAATTTCCTGACTCAACCAAAGATAATGAATTACGCACGCGAACACAGGTAATGTAAGGAAACACACTTTGCCTAAAGCAATTAACCAACCATAGATTTTAATCTACAGGGTAGGCTAAGGTGTAAGGGTGTAACGAAACATTATAACAAAGGTGTAAGAAACGAAAGGAATGGCTCTGAGTGTTTTTCTAGGGGTATCTTACTCTAAAAGTGAGAGTAACAAAAGGGTTTATACGGGGGTTAACTAACCAGTGTAGTTAGTTAATATCACATAACATATAAAGGCTATTTTGGTGTAATCCTAGAAATTTACAATTTAGACAAGTCATTCCAATTATGTAAATAATACTTATTATGGTGGTCTCGAATAGTATACAAGCCAAGTTCTAAAGTTTACAAGTCACCGGCACACTCATAGATTTGTGAATTTTGAAAAGTTCACAATTTTTGAAAATAATGTTATGTGTGCAACTATGTAATTTAGACTTTAAACAAAAACATGCTAAAAAATTTTAAATTTTGATATATTAAGCACATTTTAAGCATATTTTGAAAAAGTTTAGGACAAGTAAGTGTTCTAATTCTCCAATCCCCCCACTTAAGTTAAACAACGTCCTCGTTGTTTGTATCAAAGATTAAAAACTGGAAAATAAAAGAATTAGAACAGAAAAACTCCCTTGAGATTTGCTCGGTATGATCCTCCATTATTTGTATAAGAGCAAAAATCATCTTTCTTGTGGATGAGAACATTTAAGCTTCATATTTGATGTATCTACAAGAAATGCAGGAATCTATAATACCATCAAGACTTTAACACACCTAAGTTAAGAAGGTTCAAACTTGCATAATACATTAGTAGTTAGTAAAAAGTTAAAAAAAAATTAAAATGAAAATCATCAGGTCAGTCGATACGCCGTATCTTATGGAAGAAGATACGCCGTATCGAGCCTGGAATAAGTACGAATCAGAATAGAAGATGCGTCGCATCCTTAACCAGGGATGCGCCGCATTAAAATACTGACAGAAAGTTTTAAAGTCAAAAATAAAAATGCAGAAAATTAAATAAGATATGACCAGTGCAGGCGATGCGTCGCATCCTATGATGGAGATGCGCCGCATTTTCTGCAGGTCTGACAGACTCGACACAGAATCAGAAAATAACACAAAAGATAAGCATGGGTTGCCTCCCACGAAGCGCTTGTTTTTGTTCGAGTCACGAGCCTGACTCCACCCTTATTTACTGTGTAATAGGGTGTTGTTCCCCCCACTTGGGATCAAGTGCGGGTGATAGTAGCAATAAACACGAAAAGAGTGTAAATTTGCTATTAAAGATGGAAGAAATGCATAAAGATCATACCTTGGCAATACATGTACATCTTTCCTATTCTTACCCGGTTTGGTTGATAAATTGGATGACTCGACCACTTTATCTGAAAGAGTAGTATGTTGAGGAAAAATGAATCTCCTTTCTTCTTGGTTAGTCTCTTTGGTAGTAAGGCGTCCCTTGACTTCCGCAGAAGATAAGAAAGGGTCTTTGGCAAGTAAAAGTTCGAGTTCCTCTATATCCTTCATAGGGTCGAAATCATCATCTTCATCAATCATAGCAATGTTTAAGAGCTCATCACCAAATTCTTCCTCGAGCTCCACCAAAAACGGGTTAATCACAGGTGCTTCATGTGCTTCAATAGGTAGTGTAATAAATTTGAGCTCATCATTCTTTTGTTTTGCAACCTGTTTAGGAAAACAAGCAAGATTATTAGTAACGGGATTAATAATATTAAATAAATTTGTACCACTTTGTATTGTAAGTGACTCTAATTCATCTTGTGAATCTCCATCTTTAACTAGTGGTCTCGCAATTTCAGCATCGTCCCGAATTTCATTTTTAAACAAGTCATCCCAGATTTCTTCAAAAACCCTCGTTGGGTCAAAATCTGGTTGGGGTATGTTATCATATACAATTGCGTCAAATGGTTCGAAATCAAAATTAGAATACTTTTCATCTTCATCCGATGGATTGTCTAATGGTGGTAATACTATTGCAGAATATTCTTCAACGTAAGGTTCCGTATACACATCATCTTGTGCAATCTCCGGAGAAAAAGTACTATCAATAACAATTGCCGGAATTGGTTTCATGGTATATGAATCTTCTTCATCATCATTTGACATACACCAAGTGTGTTGAAATGGAAAATTTTTTTTTCTTTCCTTGACTTTTCTTGTCCTAGAATCAAGTATTCTTCCATAGTGATTTCTTTCGTCTCAATGACTTGTGCACCAAATCTTGCTCTTTTCCAATCGTAGATCCCATTATTGCTCAAGGCTCTTTCCTCTTCAAGTCTGATATATTCTTCCATTGTAATATCCGGATCGTCCATCTTTCTGAAATAAAACTTACTCGTGCAAAAGAAGAGTGAAATAATCAAAGTAAAATAAAAGCTGCTGATATCTGCTGATGATGCGCCGTATCCTAAAAGTTGGATACGCCGTATCTTATTTCTTTAAAATTTAATTAGACTTTTATTCAGAAAATAGATACGCCGCTTATAATTTAGAATGCGTCGTATCAGTTTAATTTATCAAAAATCAACGTATCTAATTTTAGCAAATATAACCGATTTTTGATTCAGAAGATGCGCCGTATCGATAAAAATTGATGCGTCGTATCTGTTTAATAATTCGAAAACTGTTTTTAATTAAAATAATAGATACGCCGTATCTGCTAAAACAGATGCGTCGTATGGCGTTATCGTTTAGAAAAATTTCTTATTAAAAACAGAATACGCCGTATCTTGGGGAAAGATGCGTCGTATCGAATTTATTAAACGCGTTGTATTTTATAAAAATTAAACGCAATACGCCGTATCTATGAAAATAGATGCGTCGTATCGTTTGAATCTGCACAGTACAACGATAGCAAAATACAGAAAACAGAATAAAGAAAAAACAAAAATAAAAACAAACGAAAAGAAACAAAAATAAAAAAAATAAAAACACACAAAACAGAAAATATGAAAATAATACAATGAATGCAATTTAGCTAATATATAACAGGGTTAGCGGTTAGAATAAAAATAAAAAAGAAAAACCTAATTAAAATACTAATCAAATTAACAGATAATAACAATTCACTCCCCGGCAGCGGCGCCAAAAACTTGATGGTGCGTGTTTTGTTCTAATTCTTTTAGTTCCCCGGCAGCGGCGCCAAAAACTTGATGTGCGTTTTTTGTTCTAATTCTTTTAGTTCCCCGGCAACGGCGCCAAAAACTTGGTGGTGCGTGTGTATTGCTCTAATTTTATATCCACGGTGTGTCGTTGTGGTTTTAGTAGTATTCAAGTTTTAAATTTATATTTAGCCGACTTATCAATATAACACACACTTTAACGAGCAGTGTACCCGGTCAATATGAATATAATGGTAAGTAGTGTGTCGATCACTAAGAGTGGAACGTATTATCTAGTTATTCTAATCAGTATTTTAATATATTAAGTTAGCTATACAACCTAATCTAACGCAAGGGGTTCAGCCTGAGAGACTGGCACGGTTTGGTTATGATTAAACAATAAACTAAACTAATAGGCACGAATCAGCGATTAGCACACACGTACACAGATAAATACTTGAGACAATAAGAAGACATGTCCTGATAATTAAGTAGCTTGTCACTTGTTTTATTGCTAGTTTTATATGAAGTGTATAGTTCGATGCGACGCACCGAGAGTTAAACCTTTCTCGTTGGCTCTAATCTTATCGGCGAGTAAACCCTTAATGATTACTTATGTCTATCCTTTTTATTAAAGACACACTAAAACAAATAGGCGAGGAAGGGGCATGGCGACCCAAGCAATGCTCAGCTAGACACAGAGGTTATCAATGCACTAATAAAAGTCACCAAAGACATCAACATATAAACTTTAATTAATGGGAAAGCAATTTTAAGGGGTGCCCATGGTTTTCCGTAGTCACATGGAATTGGCCCATCAATCCTGATGAATTAAAGTGTACTAATACAATAAAACAAAACTACTTAATGAATTGAATATATGCAGGGCCTTCTTACAGCTCTTGTATCTTCGTTTAGGGTGTGTCTTGTGCTGCTACTTCGTCTGAATTCGGCTGTCTTCTGCTAAGTCTCGTACTAGGTATATTGCACTGTCCAACCTTTCAAAATCGTCTGACTTTGGGGTATTTATAGTTTCTGTCTGAGGGTTAGATGCGGCGCATTGAATAAGTAGATGCGGCGCATTGACTTAACTTCGCGTGGGGTCCAAGATTAATATATTCAGGAATATTCGTCCACCGCCTTAAGATGCGGCGTAACTCCATTCTTGTATGCGGCGCATGTCCTTTGCTGTCTTGGATCGTAGCTTGTGAAATCTTGATAGTGATGCGCCGTATGTAAGAAGTAGGATGCGGCGTATCTGGAGCAGAATGATCTTGATCTTGTGCATTTCAGTAGACTCTTAACTTCTTGCTTGTTTTGCTCCATAATTAGTCCAAAATCGCCAAGTTTCACATAATACTTTTTTTTACCTGAGAATTACAAAAGTAAACATTAACGTATCAATTCTCATAGATAATATAATAAAACAAGTCAAATAAATAGGATAAATGATGATAATAAAATGTACTTATTTGAGTTCATCAGGCACTGTGAAATTTGAATTTGAAATTAAATTATCCCGCTTGTAGGCACATTGAGGGTTTGTGTGACTAAATTCAATAATAATGAACCTGATCCCGAATAATTCCAAACATTCTCTCGGTTTCATTTCGTCGAGTAAAACCCTAATCAGATTTAATATCATTAATATAGAAAATATCATTAATATAGAAAATATCAATTACCCTAATCAAAAAGTCAATTAGTCAATCCAACACCAAACACACTTCCAAATCAACTACACTAGTCAATCCAAACCAAACACACACCAAATCCGACCAATATTATCCATCTGTTTACTTTTGGCGCATTTCGATGATCCCTCTTCCCGTCTAAAGTATTGGGAACCGTTCGTATACCTCTCCAGCCTATTTATACCTATCGACATGGAAAACCGTTCATATACAACTCCTTTGATATTTTCATTAGATATTATATTTCAAATTCAATGGCTGAACCTCTTCAACTCCTTCTTCAAACAAAAACAAACGCCCAAGGGATGATTCTCCTCCTCCAATCCTTGAAAAATATAAAAAATTTGGCATATCCCAACATATTTGGGAGAAATGTAGTGAAGGCCAGTATGGTACTGAAAACGAATTGATAGAACTTTATAACAAGCGTATAAAGATGCTGGAAGAAAGGAACAAGAAAGATTTAGAGGTCATTGAGGAGCATCAGAAGAAAGTTGATGAGAGGAACAATAAAATAGAAGAAACAAGAGAGCAAATAGTTGGTGTTTACAAAAGTATTGAAGCTAGTTTACATATTTCTTAATGTATCTTTTGTTTATATATTTTGCCTATGTAAATGTAAACTTATTTTGGCTTGGTTTAATATATGACTTAACTTTTCCAATTCATACAAGTTTATGATATTTGAATGCAGTTATTATTACAAGTTTATGATATTTGAATGCAGTTATTATTATTGTACTGCTAGGCAAAAAATTGTACTGGTAGCGAAAAATTTGTACTGCTGGGTATCCGTTTGTGTCACTTTTTACTTAAAGGGTATAAATCCCCAATTGCGGCACACAATCATATTCACGCACACATTACTCTCTCTCTTCCACTCCCTAAACTAATTTTAATCGTCATATTGCAAAACCCCCAAATCAAATCATAATGTCGAACCTAACTTTTACCGAACCTCATAATAATGTTGCCTTTTTAGAAAAATCCAATGAGTCTGTAGATTTTACTGAGATCATTGATTTCCTTAATGCAAGCTATATTAAGTTTGTAATACCTGAAAATCTGAAAGCATGTAAAATTACCAAATTACCCCCGTAACATTTATAAATGAACAAAAGCATTATAAAAGTCCCGAATTCATCCCGAACCTCTGGAAACGAGCTACAAATCAAGTGAAATAATTATGAAACATGTTACTAATATTTTACAAGTCCAAAAGTGTATTATTTACACAAAATATTAATAGTACCAATTTTAATAAAAACTATACATATTTAAGTATTTAAAATACATTTAAAAGTACAAGATAAATATAAAATAAATCCTAAACATGGCAACTAATATTTTCCAGCTATTGTACCGAAATCCCTGCTCAATCACCTCCTTAAGGATCGGCATTTACCCCTTTTATAGTTATCCCATTTATTTCATTTGATTTACCCTAAATTATTCTTAGCCGACAATCACAAAACTCCCCCATAATTCATTCGACTTCTCCCAACAGCCAAGAACAATTTTTTTGAAGTTCATCACATTACTAAGGAGCTGGGAAAATTAGCTAATCGATTTCTAAAAGCCTAGATCAAGAGTTATCGAATTTATCTTCTTTTATTCACTCGAAAGGTATTAATTCACAAATAATTCATTCGATCATGATAATATTCGTTTCTTATTTTTCCTGGAGTTCTTACAATATATATGATCTGTGAAAAATATGTACAAGGTCATTTGGTCCCATTTGAAGCCGTGGGAATTTATTCTTGTCGAGTAAACAAGCCGAGAATCCATAAATTGTGCAACACCCTTCCACTCGTTCTAAAAATTTCCTGGTATTTTTCTCAGCCTCTATTAATCATATCTAACGTGGGAAAAATAATAAAAACGACCCATGCATTGTATATAATTCGTATGGTAATTATTGTGTTTTATAAACTCTAAATCGAATAAAATCTAAATAATATGCATTCGAATTTTCTTGACCAGACCAGTATTTTTCGTGGGCTCTATGATCATCATACAACACTAGAAAAATGCTCACTTGATTTATTGAAGCCTAAAACTATTTTTGGTGGAATTATGTATAATCGGTTAAAAAGGAAAATAAGAGCAAAAATGCCTAACGAATTATCTAGGGTTTAAAACTGATAGGATCTGATCTTAAATGAATAATAATGATATGGTAATGATGGCATAATTATTTGGGTCGATTAGGGTTTAATTTGATATATTTTTGTATATATCGATTTGTAAATAAATATATAAGGGTGTGTTTTGTCAATAATAAAATTCATGGGTTATTTTTGTCATGTTCTATAAATCATGTGTGACCTGTAAAAATTGTTAAATGGAGGGTCTAAATGTAAAATATGTGAGATAAGGAATTAATTTGTAATTGTTAATTCGATTTGGGAATTAAATAAATACAAGGACTAAACATGTAATTTCTGAAAAATGGAGGTCGATTTGTGTTATGAATGATATTCAGGGGCTAATGTGTAAATTTGGATATTTGTTGGACTAATATGTAATTATTATTAATTAATGATTTAAATGTAAATTCTAAGGACTAAATATGTAACTTTGTAAACTAGAGGGACCTATTGTGTAAATTCTATAAAATTGAGGATACATTCTTATAATATGATAAAATGAGTGACCATTGTGAAACTTTGATAAATTAAGGGTCTTAAGTGTAACTTTTGAAACTAAAGGGTATAAAGTGTAAATTGTGAATTCTTAAGGACCTAATATGTAAATGTGATAAGAGATACCCTAATTCCAGAAATAATGATTTAACTAAGAATGTTGATCCAACTTACTAAATATGGAAACTTTCTAAAAATGGAAACCTGCTAAAAATAGAAAAGTACTTAATATGAACATGGGATCCTTAGTAATTCTGTCTCTACTCCTCTAGGTGTCAAGGAGGAGAAGTTTTATCCGTGTCTGCCATTCTTGCTTGATCACTAAGGTACAGATATTCTGTCCTCATTTAGTAAGGACCTTCGTCTCATTTCTGATTTCTATTTCATTGCCATGCTTTTGATTCTGTGAATCTTGTCTGCTTTTCTGATGTTATGACCCTTCTGTTGTTCCATGACCTTTCAATATTGAACCTCTTGATACTGAACCTTTCTTATGCATGACCTTTTGATATATGAACCTTACTTATGAACCTTACTGATGGACCATGAATATGAACCTTCTGATTTTGAACCATCTCTGATTACGACCATTTCTGATTATGAACTTTCTAATTTTGAACCTTTCTGAACATGAACTTTCTGATTATGAATTTCTGATTATGAATTTCTGATTATGAATCTCTGATTATGAGCCTCTGATTATGAACCCTAATTATGCAACTATGACTATGGACTTAGGATATTATGAAATGGAAATTGACTTATGCAACTAAAGTAAATACCGGATAGTTATAATTGACCACTGACCTACAGTCTGATACTACGAGCCACTCACTAGGCATGAGGGTTTCATGTCCATGTCAGTCGATGCACCGATGGCATGACTCTAGGGCAGGAGAGTGATGACCTGTCCCGTCCCTTTTCTGTATTTTATTTGGTGTGTTGGGAGTTATGGCCACCAGGGGCGTATGGATGCATCCTAGATTTGATTTCTGTATTATGTTCATGTTATGATATGTTATGATATGCATGGTGACTGATGGTGTGTGCGATACACGTCTTTCACACTCTGGGAGCTGATCACTCCATATTCATGATTTCTGGGATTAGCGAGAGGAACATCTCTCGGCATGGCGGTATGATTATGATTTCATGTTCATGTTTCTGGGCTCGTAGAGGATTTCTGTATCACTAGACCTCATGGACTTCTGACCCTTACCCCCATGACACCCATGATATGTTCTGGACTTATTTCTGTATGGGCATGGTATGTTGGGCCTCATGGGATTCTGGACTGGACTTGGGCATGTTGGGCTATATGGAATTTTGGACTTATCCGGTACTGGGTTGGTTATATTCGGGCTAGTTGGGACTTTTTATTCTATTCATCAGTATTCATGGTACAACTCTATACTCTTGATATCTCTGCATGCTCCTTCCTACTTCATTATTATTCATGTACTTTTCTATACCTTCCAATATCTCTGTATGACCTTCCTATCTTTTCTTATCTGCTACTATGTCACGTTTTGTTTCTTTCATTTATTTTACTTCATCTTTATATCATGAACTGTTCTGCCTTTATTTATCTCATCATTATATCACGTATGGTTTCTTTCGTGTTTCCCTATTTCATGATTATTATTTGTTACCGTTATATCTGTTCACTGAGCTCGTGTAGCTCAGCCGCGTTTCTTTTCCCGCGGCAGGTATTAAGCTAGGAGCTGGGTTATGGATTTGGGAAGAGTGTTCACGAGTGAAGCTTTGTTTTGGATTATTCTCCATTTGTATTCTGTTTTGTATTTCATGTATTTTCTGTCTCATGTTACATTGAATTTCCGCTGTTTAATTATGGATGTTATGTATGATCTGATGTGAAGCCATGTACTTGTGACATCTTTACCCTTGTCGGGTCGGGGTGTTACAATTTATGGTATCAGAGCATACAGGCAACCGAAAACCTTCGGCTTAGGCCATTTGACCTGTGAGGATCTGGGTAGACATTAGGTTTCCGTCCGCGCACTCTCTTCCGTTGCTTCTGTTATCCTACTTGCTCATGTCGACACCTTTCGTATTCTATTTTGTCATCTATATACTCCTTCTGATCGTTCTGCTAATCGTGTAGATGGTATCCACGCGCGCTCGACAGTACTCCACACGGAAAAAGCAACGATGGACTATCGTTTATCCTACCGGCAACAGGAAGATTGGGAAGATATGGAGAACGGCAAAGAAGAAGTTAATTCCTGCTAGTATATGGCCGTGTTATATCGAGGAAGAGCTGACCATAGTGAACAAAGATGGAGCAGAAGTGCTAGAGTACTCCACCCAGGTGATCTACAAAGATGGAGCGGTCATTCGGTACGCAGGCAAGTGCCCCAACTTCATTGAGGAGAATGGAGTGGTACGAATCCAGCCCCGCAACGTGGACAACCTCGAGGATGACAAGAAGGACCCTGCCGATGCGACTCCTGCCTCAGCCTGAAGAGATCGCCTGCATGATTTGTTTCCTTCTGTTTGTGTGAATGATTTGATACGCATGTTTCCTTTCCGTCTATGACGCAGTGACCTTCTCTTGATTTTCGTATGAATATTTTGGGATTTTAATCTAATAATTCCATTCCAAGTTGAATTCTGAGATTTTGGCTTGATTTGTTTATTCTGAGTATTTTATAATCATGATCCGATGGAAGAAACCAAGTATGTACTTCATTCTGCTCTACCCTAAGAGATTTTACTCTACCCGTTTATCTCCGTCATTCCCTGATGAAGTCCGTTATGCTATTCCAAATCTGCTGCAAGTAACGCTTATCTGCTCCGGCATGTTCTGTCTCGTTTCTATCATGTTCGCTCTTCTATGTCCCTGCAAATTTCGAGGACGAAATTTTTTTTTTGTTAGTGGGGAAGAAGTTGTAATACCTGAAAATCTGAAAGCATGTAAAATTACCAAATTACCCCCGTAACATTTATAAATGAACAAAAGCATTATAAAAGTCCCGAATTCATCCCGAACCTCTGGAAACGAGCTACAAATCAAGTGAAATAATTATGAAACATGTTACTAATATTTTACAAGTCCAAAAGTGTATTATTTACACAAAATATTAATAGTACCAATTTTAATAAAAACTATACATATTTAAGTATTTAAAATACATTTAAAAGTATAAGATAATTATAAATAAATCCTAAACATGGCAACTAATATTTTCCAGCTATTGTACCGAAATCCCTGCTCAATCACCTCCTTAAGGATCGGCATTTACCCCTTTTATAGTTATCCCATTTATTTCATTTGATTTACCCTAAATTATTCTTAGCCGACAATCACAAAACTCCCCCATAATTCATTCGACTTCTCTCAACAGCCAAGAACAATTTTTTTGAAGTTCATCACATTACTAAGGAGCTGGGAAAATTAGCTAATCGATTTCTAAAAGCCTAGATCAAGAGTTATCGAATTTATCTTCTTTTATTCACTCGAAAGGTATTAATTCACAAATAATTCATTCGATCATGATAATATTCGTTTCTTATTTTTCCTGGAGTTCTTACAATATATATGATCTGTGAAAAATATGTACAAGGTCATTTGGTCCCATTTGAAGCCGTGGGAATTTATTCTTGTCGAGTAAACAAGCCGAGAATCCATAAATTGTGCAACACCCTTCCACTCGTTCTAAAAATTTCCTGGTATTTTTCTCAGCCTCTATTAATCATATCTAACGTGGGAAAAATAATAAAAACGACCCATGCATTGTATATAATTCGTATGGTAATTATTGTGTTTTATAAACTCTAAATCGAATAAAATCTAAATAATATGCATTCGAATTTTCTTGACCAGACCAGTATTTTTCGTGGGCTCTATGATCATCATACAACACTAGAAAAATGCTCACTTGATTTATTGAAGCCTAAAACTATTTTTGGTGGAATTATGTATAATCGGTTAAAAAGGAAAATAAGAGCAAAAATGCCTAACGAATTATCTAGGGTTTAAAACTGATAGGATCTGATCTTAAATGAATAATAATGATATGGTAATGATGGCATAATTATTTGGGTCGATTAGGGTTTAATTTGATATATTTTTGTATATATCGATTTGTAAATAAATATATAAGGGTGTGTTTTGTCAATAATAAAATTCATGGGTTATTTTTGTCATGTTCTATAAATCATGTGTGACCTGTAAAAATTGTTAAATGGAGGGTCTAAATGTAAAATATGTGAGATAAGGAATTAATTTGTAATTGTTAATTCGATTTGGGAATTAAATAAATACAAGGACTAAACATGTAATTTCTGAAAAATGGAGGTCGATTTGTGTTATGAATGATATTCAGGGGCTAATGTGTAAATTTGGATATTTGTTGGACTAATATGTAATTATTATTAATTAATGATTTAAATGTAAATTCTAAGGACTAAATATGTAACTTTGTAAACTAGAGGGACCTATTGTGTAAATTCTATAAAATTGAGGATACATTCTTATAATATGATAAAATGAGTGACCATTGTGAAACTTTGATAAATTAAGGGTCTTAAGTGTAACTTTTGAAACTAAAGGGTATAAAGTGTAAATTGTGAATTCTTAAGGACCTAATATGTAAATGTGATAAGAGATACCCTAATTCCAGAAATAATGATTTAACTAAGAATGTTGATCCAACTTACTAAATATGGAAACTTTCTAAAAATGGAAACCTGCTAAAAATAGAAAAGTACTTAATATGAACATGGGATCCTTAGTAATTCTGTCTCTACTCCTCTAGGTGTCAAGGAGGAGAAGTTTTATCCGTGTCTGCCATTCTTGCTTGATCACTAAGGTACAGATATTCTGTCCTCATTTAGTAAGGACCTTCGTCTCATTTCTGATTTCTATTTCATTGCCATGCTTTTGATTCTGTGAATCTTGTCTGCTTTTCTGATGTTATGACCCTTCTGTTGTTCCATGACCTTTCAATATTGAACCTCTTGATACTGAACCTTTCTTATGCATGACCTTTTGATATATGAACCTTACTTATGAACCTTACTGATGGACCATGAATATGAACCTTCTGATTTTGAACCATCTCTGATTACGACCATTTCTGATTATGAACTTTCTAATTTTGAACCTTTCTGAACATGAACTTTCTGATTATGAATTTCTGATTATGAATTTCTGATTATGAATCTCTGATTATGAGCCTCTGATTATGAACCCTAATTATGCAACTATGACTATGGACTTAGGATATTATGAAATGGAAATTGACTTATGCAACTAAAGTAAATACCGGATAGTTATAATTGACCACTGACCTACAGTCTGATACTACGAGCCACTCACTAGGCATGAGGGTTTCATGTCCATGTCAGTTGATGCACCGATGGCATGACTCTAGGGCAGGAGAGTGATGACCTGTCCCGTCCCTTTTCTGTATTTTATTTGGTGTGTTGGGAGTTATGGCCACCAGGGGCGTATGGATGCATCCTAGATTTGATTTCTGTATTATGTTCATGTTATGATATGTTATGATATGCATGGTGACTGATGGTGTGTGCGATACACGTCTTTCACACTCTGGGAGCTGATCACTCCATATTCATGATTTCTGGGATTAGCGAGAGGAACATCTCTCGGCATGGCGGTATGATTATGATTTCATGTTCATGTTTCTGGGCTCGTAGAGGATTTCTGTATCACTAGACCTCATGGACTTCTGACCCTTACCCCCATGACACCCATGATATGTTCTGGACTTATTTCTGTATGGGCATGGTATGTTGGGCCTCATGGGATTCTGGACTGGACTTGGGCATGTTGGGCTATATGGAATTTTGGACTTATCCGGTACTGGGTTGGTTATATTCGGGCTAGTTGGGACTTTTTATTCTATTCATCAGTATTCATGGTACAACTCTATACTCTTGATATCTCTGCATGCTCCTTCCTACTTCATTATTATTCATGTACTTTTCTATACCTTCCAATATCTCTGTATGACCTTCCTATCTTTTCTTATCTGCTACTATGTCACGTTTTGTTTCTTTCATTTATTTTACTTCATCTTTATATCATGAACTGTTCTGCCTTTATTTATCTCATCATTATATCACGTATGGTTTCTTTCGTGTTTCCCTATTTCATGATTATTATTTGTTACCGTTATATCTGTTCACTGAGCTCGTGTAGCTCAGCCGCGTTTCTTTTCCCGCGGCAGGTATTAAGCTAGGAGCTGGGTTATGGATTTGGGAAGAGTGTTCACGAGTGAAGCTTTGTTTTGGATTATTCTCCATTTGTATTCTGTTTTGTATTTCATGTATTTTCTGTCTCATGTTACATTGAATTTCCGCTGTTTAATTATGGATGTTATGTATGATCTGATGTGAAGCCATGTACTTGTGACATCTTTACCCTTGTCGGGTCGGGTGTTACAATATTAAGTTTACATTAACAGTAAAACCTACTACATATACTTCCAACATTATCCAGTTTTGGTCGTCTGCTAAGGTCAAAACTATTAATGGGGAAGCACAAATCCATGCCCTTGTAGATGGGCAGAGGATTATAATTACAGAGGCGTCTATTCGAAGAGATCTTCTCCTAGATGATGCTAACGGAGTTGAGAATCTTCCAAATACTACAATCTTTGAAAAACTTTCACTGATGGGCTATGAGAGAAAAACAGATGCTTTAAAGTTTCATAAAGGTAATTTTTCTCCTCAGTGGAAATTCTTAATTCATACTGTCTTAGTGTGTCTAAGTCCAAAGACCACTGCGTGGAATGAATTTAGCAGTAATTTAGCTTCTGCTATAGTTTGTTTGGCTGAAAATACTCAAAGATTTAATTTTTCAAAATTAATTTTTGATAGTATGGTTAAGAACTTGGATAGTTCTTCGGCTAAATATTGTCTATATCCAAGGTTTTTGCAACTCTTTTTGGACAACCAATTTAAAAATAGGAAAAGTCACAAAAATGTTTATTCCACTCCCTGCCTTACCAAAAAGGTTTTTGCTAATATGAGAAGGGTCGGAAAAGATTTTTCAGAGACAGTGACACCTTTGTTTCCAACAATGGTGGCACTAGCCCAAACCCAAATGGGTGAAGGTTCAGCAATCCCAGCTGGTACCCATCAAACACCCACACTTTTGGCTACATCATCTAAACAACAACAAAAGACCTATAAACGTAGGACTAACACCTAAGAACACTGAGCTACCTCAGGCTAGTGGTTCTATACCAATTGTTGCAGATGAGGCTGTCACTGGGAGGGAGAGTGACATGTTGGCAAGGGCTGCCACTACTGTGTCTAGCTTAGCAGCAGCACAGGACAGTGGTAACATCATTAAGACCCGAACCAAGACAACTTCTAATGAGTCCAGTCCACATGGAACTGATTCAGGTGAAGGACCAGTCACATGGAAACAATGGGGGGTTCGGATGTTCATCCTAGGGGTGAGACTGAACTTAACTTTTCCAGTGATCCACCTCTCGGGCTAGGTAACACAAGCCGAAGTGGTGAGGATAGTATGCAACTTTTGAATGAATTGAAGGATACCTGTGCCAAGCTGTCTGCACAAATTGTTGATCTGCAAACAACAGCTGATTCTCAAGATGGAGTCATCAAAGCTCAAGGTGGGGAGATAAAGGCTTTGAAGAGAAGGGTTAGGTATTTAGAAGGAGTCAAAGGATCAAGAATTCCCAAACACAAGGTTAAATCTTCTGAAGCTTCTAACGATGCTCCCAAACAGGAGGGAATGAAGGTAAAGTTTCAGGGGAGGCTAAAGAGGGTGAAATTATTGGTGAAGAGAGTGATCCAATGGAATTTGTAGTTGCTGATAACCAAGGGAATGAAGTGGTGATGGATAGGTGTTTCGGCAAGGTTACAACTGCTGATAGTGCTACTGATCAGGGTATTAGTGCTGATAGTGGTCCAGTTATTCCTGCTAGTGAGCCAGTTGCAGATGGTAGTACAAAAGCTAGTACTGCTACACGAGAGGTTTTTGCAACTGTTGTTAGTGTACTTGCTGAGCTGAAAACATCAAAACCAGTAACCAAAGGTGTTGTGATACAAGAGCCATCATCCTCTCCAAAAGCTAAACAATCAACTCCACAGGTACAAGGCAAAGGTAAAGGGATTCTTACTGAAGAGCCTGTGGAGAAACCATTATCAAAAGAAGAGCAAGTGCAACTTGATGCTGAAGTTGCTAAGAAATATGCACAAAAGTATGACGCAGAACATCAGATGTTTTTGGAACGAAAGAGAATACAAGAAGAAAAAGATGCAGAGTTAATAGCTTCATGGGATGAGGAAAGGGCTCAGGTTGAAGCTGATTGTGAGCTTGCTAAAAAACTACATAAACAAGACCAAGATAAGTACTCAGTAGATGAAAGAGCCAGGATGCTGAAAGATATTTTTGATGCAAAAAAGAAGTTTTTTGAACACAAAGATATGCAGCTAAGAAGAACAAGCCACCCACTCCAAAACAAAGAAGAGATCTCATGTGCAGGTATTTGAAGAATGTGGCCAGTTGGAAACTAAAGGATTTAAAATTGTTGGATGATAAAAGAATTGAAGAATTATATGAAATTGCCAAGAGAAACAATGATCGCTTCTTGAATGCTGAGGTGGTGAAGGGCAGTGAAGAAAAGAAAGAAGAGAAAACAAGTTCAAAGAGAGCAGGTGAACAGTTGGAAAGAGAAAGCAGTAAAAAGAGAAAACAAGAACAAACTGAGCAAGCTGTTGCTAAAGAACAAATGCAAGCTCACATTGAACTTGCAGTTGACTCTGTAGGAGAAGCCATGGATGCACAACCTTTAAGTGTCAAACAACCCATTGTTGATTATAAGTCTGTATCTCATGGGGAAACAGTTTATTACGATATTAAGAGCCATGATGGTTCTTCTACAAGGTTTGTAAGCTTTCTTGACATGGTTCATAATTTTGATAGACGAGATATGATAGCTCTATGGAAATTACTCAAACAAAGATTTGGTAATAAGACACCAGAACAAGCTTATGATAGAGAAGTCTGGAATTACTTGAAGGTAATGTTTGAACCAAATCATGAGGATGAATGTTGGAGAAGACTAAAGCACAATACTGTTAAAGAATGGAAAAAATTTCAACGATGTGGAGTACATGCTTTAACTGTAAATGAGTTGGTGATCTACATGCTTGTAGAAAAGGATTACCCTTTAAAGTTTCACAAAGACATTCAACATCAGATGTTGCGTGGGAAGAAAATACTCAAGCTTCAGCTTAGTTATGATGACATGGCATATGAACTGCTCAGGAAGATGGGAGAGTATCTAGGACCCAAGGACAAGAAATAGAATTAAGACTGCTAGAGTTAGAGTTAAGACTGCTAGAATGTATAGTTATTACTACTAGAATGTATAGTTTGACTTAAACATGTATAGTTATTACTGCTTATGAGATAAACATGTATAGTTATTACTGCTAGAATGTATAGTTATACTGCTAGAATGTATAGTGTGACAAAATATGCTTACATAAATGCTTACAATGGAGCCAAAACATTGAGATTTTGAAATTTTTGACTATTGCATAAGTTATCAGAAATGTGTGACCATATGTATCGAATTGTGACTACACTTAAATAATGTGTGATAAAATATGACTCTATGATTTATACACCTAAATAAATACTTCATGTGACAATATGTAACATCTTGAATTTAGTCACACAAACACTCAATGTGAATAATATCAAGGTTAATGATAACTTGAGTTCACATTTTGTTATACATAATAGTCACATGAATATTTCACAGTGTGACTATTTTGAATGTATTGGTCACATATAATACCCTTATAATGTGGCCAAAAACATAATTTAGTTGCACATTTGTGGTATGGTGTGACTATTGTATAGCCTATAGTCACATGATTGTGCTACAATTAAATGTGACCATACACATTAGGAATTGGCAGGCAAACACACACTTAACTTTAGACACACATATTAACTTACGTGACCATTTGTATCGAATTTTGGTCACACTTAATCATGTATGCCTATGGTTTAGTGTGACCATATATGACATTTGGTCACACTGTTCAAGTGTGTGACATATATTTGTCACTTTTAAATGCATATCGTGACTAATGCTTCAAACTTACTTTTCATTTGCCACACATTTCAAATTCATATGTGGCTAAATTTTCAACAAAAACTAGCAGTCACGTTTAAATAATGTGTGACAAACTTGAGTATATGATTTAGCCACATACACAATTACTTCGTGTGACCATATATGGATTTTGATCACACTTTTCAATTGCGTGACATATATTTGTCACATATGTATGTATATAGTGTGACTAATGTTTCAACCTTATTTGTATCCGTCACACGTCCCAAATTATAAGTGACTAAATAAACAAAAAAAAATTTACCAGATACGTATAGTCACGAAAATATTCAAATGTGTGGCTGTAGCCTCAGATGTAATTCCGAAATGGTCACACAAGTCGGATCAAGTGTGGTTGTTTATTTTATTCTGGTACATTTAGTCACACAAATAAGTTATTGTGTGGCCGTTCAAAATACCACATGTGTGACCGTAGGCCAAATCTATACTAGTGTTTGAAGAGACTTCATGTTGTCTCGTTCAACACTTAACCACCGACAAAACACTTGCAATACGAATATTTAATCACGTATTTACGTTTTGAATACAAATACTAAAACTTGACATATTCACCTAGGTTGCGTGTCGGAGCAGTTTATTCACCATACTTGATTTACTTTCCAATCAAACAACTGTAACACCAAGGTGAGTTCATAGTCCCACTTTTATATGTTTTCCAAACTTGTAGGGAGATACATGTTACAAACCTGAACATAAGTATTTTTCTGTATGCTATCCTGATTGATATTGCCTAAGTTTACACTGTTGCCACTAAAAAGACCCTCATATCATGAGTCATTAATCACTTGCGAGTGAACGCGAATATAGTGAATAGATCTATTGGAAGTTGACGACCCATTTGTACTAACCGGATAGATAGCTTTAATGTTAGCCGGATTGATAGACAAATGCACTTTATTTGAGAAAAAATAGGAGAATGGCAAGCACCTACCCGAGGGCATTATTGCTTACATTTTATTATGTTAGTAATTAACATCACTCTTGTGATGTCCCACTGTTAACGTTTGCGTGTCATGAGACTTAGAGCAATATACTGTACTGCAATATTATTGTTTTACTATTACTCAACTTGTGTTCAACCAAGTATTACTATATAAACACTATGGACTCACTCAACCTTTATGTTGACTTTTTAGCATGTTTTATCTCAGGTAACTAATGCACGACTTGGCACGGAGTGGCTATGGACTTTCTTATAAAAAGGGTGTCCATTTCGTTATCATTCATACAATATATATGTATTTCAATAACTCCTGCTGGGACCTCTCTTTTGTAAAACTCTGATTGAAGAAATGAATGATAACTGTTTTATCTAAAAACGTCTCTTTTTGAGTCGTTTTCTATTATTATGACTGTGATACTTGAAGTAATACCCCAAACCTATTTCCGCTGCGTATACCGAAATATGGGGGTGTTGTAGATTGGTATCAAAGCCAGGTTTATAGAGAACAAGGTGCAAACCTAAACTACAACTACTTTTCACAACTTAACTAAAGTCCTCCGTGCCACAACGCAACTAAAATACTACTTATGCATGTTTATGCTGATTATTTAGTTACATGGTGAAATATTTATAATTACCGGGTTGTTACAGAGTTATGTCTTCCTCTACCCCCCTTATCATTATCTTATCGGATTCTGAGCCCGAGGATACTATTCCTTCCACACCAGTCCACTCCCCAGCACCCAGACGCGCTACATCTGATATGGAGTCCGATCCTTCAGAGGAGTCATCTGAGGACAACGCGATAGTACATGATATCGCTCCATTTCCCGACGATCCGTATATGCTTGCTAGAAGCGGATATCATACTTTTGCAGATGCAGAGCCACCTAAGTCAGACTCTTCTTCATCTTCTGAGTCACTGCCACCACCACCTTTTCCAGTTAGACGTAGGAGAGTTCGGCTTTTACAGCCTTACGAACCTGAGCCGTTCATGGAAGCATTCCGCCGTCATCCTAATGGTCCAGTTAAGAAGAATACACCACGGAAACAGGTATTTCATATACAACCAGGTGTTTCAGAAGTACCACCACCTGCACCATTAGCACCATCAGTTCCACCATCACCATCCTCACCGGATACACCACTAGTTCGTCCAAGAAGAACCCTTGAATCTGCACGGAAAAGGACATTTCCCGTGCCCTCGCCATCAGCATCACCATCACCACCCCCACATCCATACATGTTACCCACGTATGTACCACCCTCAGTTCCAGCATCGTCACCACCACCTACACCATCACTTCCTCCCCGAGATACTATCCCTGAGGAGGCACTGCCACCACGGAAGAGGACCTGCTTCTACACACCTCCATTATCTACAGATTTCACTCCCTCGTCTCTACCATTTGAGATCAGTGAGGAAGCTAGGGCTGCTATTGCCCAATATCACTCTTTACCTAGATCACCCTCTCCTGATGTGACTCCTCCACCACGGGTGTTCGAGATAGACGAGAGTTCCCAGGCGGCGACATACCGACATCCTACCATCCCTACCCTCATGGCACGTATGGATCGTCATGAGGAATAGATCGATACTGCATTGGGCCATCTCGATGAGCTACCTCTCGAGCGCATAGAGTCGATGGAATATACAGCCGAGGATTTAAAAGCTAGCCAAGTAACTATGCAGAAGGAGTTAGGTGCCTTGACCACCGAGTTACAGGAAACTTGTGAGAAGGTACATGATCTGGAGGAGCATCATGGACAGCTGAACCAGGAGATACCACTGATGTACGACAACGCTTTTTTGATGTCACAGGCCATGATGATGCAGAGTAATGATCTAGTGATAGCCTACTCTAGGATTGCCACACTGGAGACAGTAGTAGTAGATATCCAGGCCCAGTATCAGGAGAACACGCAGATCCTCCTCAACATGATTGCAGATCTTGATAGTCGTCTCGGAGGAGCACCTGGCGGCCACTAGATTAGGTCTTTATCTAGCAGCTTTTGTACTGTATCCCAGCCACGGGGTGTGTGGCATAAATATGACACTTGTATCTGTTTTGTTATGTAACAAACTAGCAAGTTATTTATGGCTATATATGGTTGCGATTTTGTTATATTTTGGCTGTGTTATGATATGGATTGATGTGGGCCAGTGTTGATCATTTTATATACTTGAATGATAGTATTCGGACATGTTGTGATCTTATAGCTCTCATGGACTTGAATTGTTGTAATCTTATACTATGGCAGTATTGTTATGATTTCTACACATTTACCTTGTTATTCGTATTATTCTAACATAACATGGTCATTATGCAAATTCTAAACATGTGTTTTCTGGTGGTATTAATAGAAATATGTCTCGTACAAGAAAATCAACTGCATCTCCAGAACCAGCCATGTCTCAAGCTGCTATCCGAAAACTAGTTGCAGACAGTGTTGCTGCAGCACTCAAGACTCAAGCAACAGCAATGGCCCGTTCTGGAAGCACCAGTAGACCTATTGGAGAAAGCGAGACAGCTACAGCTCGCAAGTGCACCTACAAAGACTTCATTAACTGTAAACCAACCTTCTTCAAGGGAACAGAAGGAGTAACTGAGTTGGCTCGTTGGTTTGAACGCACAGAAACAGTTTTCATGAGAAGTGATTGTACTGACAACTACAAGGTTACTTTTGCCACAGGGACTCTCTTGGATGATGCCATGTCTTGGTGGAATTCTTCTGCCTAAACTATGGGTGTTGAAGCAGCCTATCAACTAACCTGGGCTGACTTCAAAAAGAAAATGATGAAAAAGTATTATCCCCGTACCTAGATCAAAAAGCTGGAAGACGAGTTTCACCAACTGGTTGTGAAAGGAACCGATCTCAAGACCTACAACTGGAGGTTTCAGAAACTGGCTGTACTATGCCCAACTGTTGTACCAGATCTTGAGAAAACATTGGAGAAGTATACCGAGGGACTGCCTCGAAGTATTGAGGGGAATGTTACCTCATCTACACCTCAGTTACTGGCAGAAACCATTTCCATTGCTCAGAAGTTAATGGATAGGGAAATCAAGCGTGGTTCCACGTAAGGGAGTAATAATCACAAGCGGAAGCTTGATGCCAAGAGAACCACTCATCACCACAACAACCATCCCAACAACAACAACTACCACAACCACAACAACAACAACCATCACAACTATCAACAAAACCGCAATAACCACCATCACCAACAGAATCGCAGGCAGGAAGCTGCCAGAGCTTATGCTGCCACACCTGCTGGAGGAAGTGGTTATATTGGAAAGAAACCACTGTGTAACCGATGCATGTTGCATCACGAGGGGCCTTGCACTGTTAGGTGCACAAAGTGTCAAAAGATAGGACATCAGACCAAAGACTGTAGAGCCACAGGTGCAAACTTACAGCCAATAGCCGTGGCATGCCACAGATGTGGTGAAAAAGAAATTACAAGAATCAGTGCCCAAAGCAGAATGTCAACCAGAACAACGGTGCCCGTGGAAGAGTGTACGTGCTAGGAGATGGAAACGCACAGCAAAACTCGGACGTGGTCACGGGTACGTTTCCTCTCAACCAACATATAGCTATAGTATTATTTGACATAGGAGCCGATAAAAGCTTTATATCTATCATTTTTGCTTCATTACTTAAACTCACCCCCACTGCCTTAGACAACACATACGAAATTGAACTAGCTAACGGGAAATTAGTAGGCACTAACTCTATAATCTGAGGTTGCACGCTAACTTTACTAAACCAAACTTTCGACATTGACCTCATGCCTATTGAACTCGAAAGCTTTGATGTAATCATTGGTATGGATTGGCTATCCAAGTACCATGCAAGGATCATATGTGACGAGGAAGTGGTTCACATTCCTTTTGAAGGTGAAACCTTGATTATTCGAGGTAATCAAAGTAGGACCATATTAAGTATTATATCTTGCCTCAAGACCATGAAGTATATCGACAGGGGGTGTCACGCTTTTCTAGCTCATATGACTGAGAAGGATACGGATAAGAAACGACTAGAAGATGTGCCTGTAGTAAGAGATTTTCAGAAAGTTTTTCCCGAAGGGTTGCCTGGACTACCACCTGTCCGTCAGGTAGAATTTCGTATTGACTTGGTGGCAGGGGCAGTACCAGTAGCACGAGCACCCTACCGCTTAGCTCCGTCTGAAATGCAAGAATTGTCCAACCAACTGCAAGAGTTACTGGATAGAGGTTTTATTCGACCAAGCTCTTCGCCTTTGGGAGCTCCTGTCCTATTCGTCAAGAAGAAGGACGGATCTTTTAGGATGTGTATCGATTACCGGGAGTTAAATAAACTCACGGTGAAGAATCGATATCCATTTCCAAGGATCGATGATATGTTCGATCAACTACAAGGATCGAATGTTTACTCGAAGATTGATTTGAGATCGGGTTATCATCAGCTACGTGTCAGGGAAGAAGATATTCCTAAGACAGCTTTCAGAACAAGATACGATCACTATGAATTTCAAGTGATGCCATTTGGGTTAACTAATGCACCAGCCGTGTTTATGGATCTCATGAACCATGTGTGCAAACACTATCTGGACAAATTCGTGATTGTGTTCATTGATGATATTCTCATCTACTTTTGGAACAAAGATGAACATGCAGAGCGTTTACGGACTATTTTGGAATTACTCAAGAAAGAGCAACTGTACGCAAAATTCTCCAAGTGTGATTTCTGGATTCACACTGTGCAGTTTCTCGGACACGTAATTGATCGTCACGGCATTCATGTAGATCCTTCCAAAATAGAAGCAGTCAAGAATTGGGTGACACCTACAACACCCACTGAGGTACGTCAATTCCTAGGACTTGCTGGCTATTATCAGAGATTCATCGAGGGATTCTCAAAGATTGCCAAGCCTTTAATGAAGTTGACTCAAAAGAACAAGAAATACGTTTGGGGAGAAGATCAAGAGAAAGCATTCCAGCTGTTAAAGCAAAAGCTTTGCGAAGCTCCAATTCTAGCGTTACCCGAAGGAAATGACGATTTCGTCGTTTACTCCGACGCATCACACCAAGGTTTGGGCGATGTATTAATGTAAAGGGAGAAGGTTATTGCTTATGCCTTCCGACAACTCAAGCCTCACGAAGAGAATTACACCACTCACGATCTCGAGCTAGGAGCAGTAGTGTTTGCTCTTAAGATTTGGAGACATTATCTGTACGACACGAAATGCATCGTGTTCACGGATCATAAGAGACTCCAACACATTCTTGATCAGAAAGAATTGAACATGAGGCAACGCCGATGGTTAGAATTGCTAAGTGACTACGATTGTGAAATTCGTTATCACCCTGGAAAAGCAAATGTTGTAGCAGATGCTTTAAGCAGGAAAGAACGGATTAAGCCTCTTCGAGTCAGAGCTTTAGTCATGACCATTAACTTAGATCCGCCGTCCCAAATTCTTAATGCACAGACTGAAGCAGTTAAAGAAGAAAACATTCATGCTGAGAATTTAAGGGGTATGGATAAGGCGTTTGAATTTCGGCCTGATGGAACCCGTTGCATAAAGAACAGAAGTTGGATATCGCTCTTTGGTGACTTAAGAAATGTGATTATGCATGAATCACACAAGTCAAAGTATTCCATCCACCCAGGTTCTGAAAAGATGTATCAGGATCTGTTGGGTTTATTAATTTGATGTGACAAAACGACCAAGAATAAAACAAGAGGGTTTAAAGTGACAAAAGATGAAAGTGTAAAAAGATGGAAGATTATCAGCAGAATCTTTTATTTATTTAGTTTATTCTTTTGTAAACCCTAATGTCTCTATTATATAAAGAGACATAGGGTACAGGTTTTAAAAACGTGTCTTCCATAATGTAGATTACTAAAGGTGTGTGTGTGTGTCTAGGGCGTAGTAAATTGTAAACGCCTAGACTAGATTAGAGTTTGTGTAGTCGCCTCAAGGATCTCTTGATTCCTGTTACAAGATTAGTGTAACCGTATTATTTTGATCAAATAATATTGAGGCGTGGAGTGTTAAAAAGAAACTTTGTGTCAATAACAATTGATTTGTTTTAATCCGCTGTGCATAATTGTTCATTGTTATTGTTGAACCATAAGGCTTAAAGCGATCCTAGAAACTATCTTTAGCACGTTCTTAGTTTCTACAGGTGGTATCAGAGCTTGGGGAGCTCATTACCTAGGGATTCATAAAGTTTAATTGTCGAAGATAAGCAGTTTTGATGAAGGTATGATCTGTTTTTAATGTTTCTGTCATAATCGCTATTTGTTTTTGGTATCGGATCATACAAAGAGATATATTAAACTGGTTCTCATGCAAGATTTAATGCTACTGTTGTAGATCACGTGGCCAAAGAGATAACCTTGTACGAATAGAAGATGTGTGGGAATTGGTTGTCGTGTTCTGATTGTTAACCTCGTACCAATTTTAAAAGGATTTAATTAGCTGCTGTTGACTTTTTTAATTAATCGGTAATGCTATTCATGGTTGTGAATTTGTCGCTTACTGATTTGTTAAAATGAATTGGGACTGTTTGTTGTCTTTCGCCCATGATCTAGTCTCGTACTGCTTTATGGACTCATTAATTGTGGATTGGCTTGGAATTTTATGATCTGTACGATTTGGGTATAAAGTTGTGTGATCTGATGATGGTTACTATTGCTCAAAGAAAACATTCTACTGCTACGTTTTATCCTGCTGCTCAACATAATTATACTGATGCTCTCGCTATTTTATTCTGCTGCTACGTTTGATACATTCTGCTGCTAGTTATAATTTATTCTGCGGCTAGCTTCGAGTTTCTGCTGCTGCACGTTATATACTGCTGCTAGCTGCATGATTTATGAGCAGTAAGGGAAAGCATTGGTTTTTGGTTTACACACACACATGGGAAGTTCACACACACAAGCAGTTTGGTTTTTATGTTCGTTAATGATTTAAAGGCTCGAGTTAATTTTCTTATTGGCGAAGAGGAGTATTTGTTTCTTCTTTGATGATGCAGTGGAATTTTTCAAGGTTGTGTCTTATCATATCTTAAATGGCTGACAACATTTAAAGATACTTGTTTGTTCGTTCAAGTGACTACGAATTGACAAAACACTTGAAGGAGTTACGTTATTTGTGCTCAGTGGTTGTTGTCAAGGGATTGCGGTCTCCCTATACTATTGGGTATACGTTCGAAGTCTTTTAGTACAAGGCATAAGACACAGGGTTGGTTTCTTCTACTTCAAAATCAAATTGGTGATGATTATTTTTCTTTAACAGTGTATAAAGCCTACAGATTTAAAGAATCATTTTATATATACATGCATCACTCGAGGGGAAGTTTCTACTGTTTATTCGTTCCTTATTTGTTGATAACAAAAAGGGGAAGATATTTTGAGTTGTATGGCATGGCTTAAGTAGAAGACAAGAAAGACGAATTTGTTTCATTCAGGGAGATGATCACATCTCAACTTCTGCTACTTCGTCTAGGGAAGTTCGTACAAGACGGTGTTTGTTTTGTCATCATCAAATAGGGGAAGATTGTTGGGTTTATTAATTTGATGAGACAAAACGACCAAGAATGAAACAAGAGGGTTTAAAGTGACAAAAGATGAAATTGCAAAAAGATGGAAGATTATCAGCAGAATCTTTTATTTATTTAGTTTATTCTTTTGTAAACCCTAATGTCTCTATTATATAAAGAGACATAGGGTACAGGTTTTAAAAACATGTCTTCCACAATGTAATCGATTAAATGGGGGTGTGTGTGTTCTAGGGCGTAGTAGATTGTAAACGCCTAGAACTAGTTTTCGTACCTCCAAGGTCTGAGGTGTCTTAGATCCCTGTTACAGTTAGGTAACACGTTATATTCTGATCAAATATAATTGGGGGTGATGATGATGGAAAAACTTTGTGTCAATAACAATTTATGCTTTACTTATTCCGCTGCATAATTGTTCATTGTTATTGTTGAACCCTAAGGCTCAAAACGATCCAAGAAACTATCTTTAGCAATTTATTAGTTTCTACAGGATCTCAAGAAGCTTTACTGGTGGCCAAACATGAAAGCTGGCATCGCTGAGTACGTCAGTAAATGTTTGACATGTGCACGAGTTAAGGCTGAACATCAAAAGCCGTCTGGCTTGTTGATTCAACCGGAGATTCCCGAATGGAATTGGGAGAGGATAACCATGGATTTCATCACCAAGCTACCAAATACATCAAGCGGGTATGACACTATTTGGGTCATCGTTGATCGCCTTATGAAGTTAGCGCACTTTTTGCCGATCAAGGAGACAGATGAAATAGAAAGTCTCGCACGATTATACCTGAAAGAAGTAGTCTCACGACATGGGGTACCAATTTCCATTATCTCGGATCGTGACTCTCGTTTCACGTCCCGATTTTGGGAAACGCTTTAGAAAGCTTTGGGTACTCAGTTAGATATGAGTACTGCTTATCACCCTCAGACCGATGGACAAAGCGAAAGAACTATCCAAACGTTGGAGGATATGCTCCGGGTATGTGTAATAGACTTTGGAAAAGGATGGGATAGACATTTGCCTTTGGCAGAATTCTCATACAACAATAGTTACCATGCCAGTATCAAGGCGGCACCATTTGAAGCACTTTATGGATGAAAGTGCTGATCACCCGTTTGCTGGGCTGAAGTTGGAGAAGCCCAAGTCCAACTTACCGGACCGGAGATCATTCAGGAAACCACTGATAAAATAGTGCAAATTCGGAAACGTTTACAAGCCGCACGAGATAGAAAAAAGAGTTACGCAGATGTAAGGCGGAAACCTATGGAATTTGAAGTTAGAGACAGGCTCATGTTAAAAGTATCACCATGGAAAGGTATGGTTAGATTCGGAAAGCGGGGAAAGTTGAATCCCAGATACATCGGGCCATCTAAGATTCTTGAGAGAATCGGCCCAGTAGCCTACAGACTTGAGCTTCCTGTAGAGCTCAGTAATATACACCCTACCATTCATGTTTCCAACCTAAAGAAGTGTTTGTCAGATGAAACACTTGTCATTCCAATAAAGGAACTTCAGCTCAATGCTAAACTCAATTTTGTGGAAGAACCTGTGGAAATCATGGAAAGAAATGTCAAACAATTAAAACGAAGTCGTATCCCCATTGTTAAGGTGAGGTGGAACTCTAAGAGATGCATGGTTTTGCAACCTTACAACAGGTTTTACCTCTCGAGGGATCTCAAGAGGCTTACAACCCCACCAGGCAGTGTACCTGACCGATGTAGTATAGTGTAGTGGTAAGTACGGGGGATTGATCGTTCTCCACAGGGAATAGTGTTCGTTAGGTATGAAAAACTACTCTAATAGGTCTAAGGGTGAGAGAAGATTCTTTTTTATGTTTTTATATTTTTTATGAAAGCAAGTAAAATCTCGGGTTTGAAAGAGTGGGCGGAATTAGTTGTTAGTCAACTAACCCAAGTTACTACGAATGCAAATAAAATAAAATAACAGAAAATGAAAAGGTGGTAAAACTTATGTAGAGAGAAATGTGTTTACTTAGATTTCCTTACTCCCTAACTATATTTTACCGGTTGATTAGTGTGTATTAATTGCGTGGATGACGGGTGTATTCCTTAATACCAATCGTGGGGTGGCGTACGTACTTCCCCAACTCTACATGCTCCTACTTCACTCCTATGTCGAGCCGGCTAGGAAGCTCCTAACATGGGATCACTAGAATTCGCTTGTGCATTAAATACAACCATAAAAACCTTAGTACGCATTGGTTCATGTTTCTTAAGACGTTCAAGCAAGTTACCGAATAGGAAGTTAGCCAGTTTTCTTAAGCCTAACATAGATGAACAATCATCCAATACAACTAATAACACACCAATAACCAATAATCAATAGCTAGGTTTCATTAGATCTAAGCAAACACAAGATAAATCTAGCCTAGCATGTTAAACAAAAGACAAGAACAAGATAGAATCAAACAACACATAGACATATTGAATGATTAATTGATAACTTATCTTCAATGTAACATGGAAGATCTCAAGGCAAAAAGCCTTGAAAAAGCTGCTAAAATCGTCTTAGGGTTTTCACACACAAGGTTCCCTAATAAGTTCCACACCAATGACAAAAAATTGCAAAACTATATATAGACTTTCAGATCTGACGGCGTCACGTTATGGAGTGTGACGCCGTCACCTCGCCGCTTTTAGGGTTCCCGGATGGCCTTCTTGACGCCGTCCCTCTTTAGCTCTCCAAAATCCGTTCTGGCTTATCAAGGCTTGACGCCGTCAGACTTAGGGGTGACGCCGTCCCTCTTTAAATTAAGCCGTGATGACCTTGATCACATTAAAGCGTGACGCCGTCAGAATTCCATGCAAATTTCTCTGGCTTATCATGAGTAATTTTCACATCCACCACTTTTCTTGCCAAGCCATGACGCCGTCCAGGGATAATTCTGACGTCGTCAAAGGTAACTTTTAGCCGATTTTGAGACTTTGTCGTTTTCTTCACTTTTATGCTCCAAAAACGTCCAAAATGCTTCCTTTTCCAGATTTCTTCTCAAAAGTACCTAAAATGACAAAAGGAACGATTTAGGGCAATATTTGATCAAATAAATACGATTTAGGGCTTAAATGACCCCTTAAAAGCGGTACACTTTTCGCTTCATCAAATACCCTTACACTTGAGATTTGCTTGTCCTCAAGCAAATGCGCTTTTATTCTAATCAAAATACAAGTTAGGGGTCATTTAACATTAATATAAAAGTAATTGCAACAAATAGTCGTTCCACTTTAATCATAATAAGCACGGAGATTACAAACTAGCACCTCACAAGTAGTGTTTAGATACTCACATCTCTCAAGTGTCATCAAAATAAATCTCATAAATGAAAACGGATAATATCTCTCACTACCTGTCATAGCAAATAGATTACCATAGGCTTGGGAAAGGATCAAAAACCTCCTCCACTAGGCGTAAGCACCTAAGATAAACTATCAAAAGAGGCTTTTAAATGGGTTATAACGTTAGGTGTAGGGATATGATAAACACGGTTTTGTTGGATAAGGGATATTTTACTGGTGGCGAGTTAAAGATCTTGATCAATTACATGTACTATACAATGTTGCTAAGCCAAGACTCGCCTCAATCTTAAGCTAAAAACAAAATAACAAAAACATAAAATAAACATAAAATGAAACGGGATGGTAGTCCGTATGTTTTTTCTACTTTTCTTTTTCTCATTTTTTTGTATTTTTCTGATTTTTTTTTTTTTTTTTTTTTTTTTGCATACACTTTTGCCCTACCATCCAAAATAATACATCATAGGGGCGTTGCATTCCCCTTACACTTGAACTTTTACATAACTTTACAAATTACTATTCTAATGACTCGAATTAAGATAATCAAGACACTTGGAGTACTTTTAAAATATTTAGCACATATGGGGGTAATAAATGATGTTCTTCCCCATTACTCCATTACACTAGTACTTTACCCATGAGTCCCAATCGTCCCAAAACAATATGTACAAGGATATGACTCGACTTAGCAACCATGTAATCAACTAGATAATTAACTTGGGTTTAAACAAATGTTGTAACAATAATGCACTAAAAATGAGTGCATACAAGGTAGGCTAAGGCGATTTGGGTGTACATTTAAGTGGGGTGTAACAAATTCTTCCTTTAAGTAAAATGCTTAAAGGTCGAAACGAAAAGATAGGCTCTGAGGGTGTACTAGGGGTATCGTGTACTAAAAATGAGTACAACGCAAAGGGTGTGGGAGAATTACTTGACCAATGTAGCCAATGTAATTATAACAAAAACACAGGTGTAAAACAATGGGTTAATCCTAATGCCTCTTATCATGTAGTAAATCTAACTACACGAATGTAGTCTCACTTGTGGCCTTGGAATGGTCCTAACGCAAGTTCTAGAATCTAAGTGCTACCGGTACACACATCATAGCAAAATGCTTTTCTTACCAATTCTAGGGGCGAACCTCACATATTTGGGGGTGGAAAATTTTTTAGTGGTACGGTTTTTGTGCTAGTCATATAACTCCTATCCATGAGACGCTTATTAGAACTAAAGTTTCACTCCTAAATGTTGTAAAAAATTTTAAATTTGGCACTAAAATTACCCTAACAGGTATTTCTCTCAGTTTTATTACACATCTATTATTAAACAAAAATCAAGCGTAAAAGCATTCTCTGAAGTATCGTACTTTTACCCCCCCTTACACTTAAGATGAACATTGTCCCCAATGTTCAAATAACAAGATGTAAAAGAAAAAAGTAAAAGAATGAAATCAAATACTCCCCTGATTCGCTCGGTGGATAATGAAGTAACACGGTTAGATCTTCTTCCAAAGTAATGTTGAAGCTCCATGACTAATGCATCGCCATAAGCTTGATCCAACAAACATTTCCTTGTCCAAAATAACCTGTTAAACCTGAGAAAACAAACACGAAAACCTGCATAACATCGGCGGGATAAAATCTATATATAAGGATATAATGCTTGTGGAATGATAATTTTGCAGATTCCTGGAGATTATAAGTTAGAGATTTAATAAAAACTTTTTATGAAAACAAAACTTTCAAAAATTTTCAGAAAATTAAATCTGACGCCGTCAGGTTGTAAATCCTGACGCCGTCAGAAATGATCTGACAGAATTCTCATGTTACGTTTCCGGAAAAATTTTGGAAAAACCTATATCTTACTTCCTGGAAATCCTGCAAAACATCATTATGACTCGATACAAGCATTTGACTCAAACAAATACTAATATGTATGTTCATTTATTACTATTACGATTCATGTTCATTTGTTCTAATAAACCGATTTAGATTTCCCTTACACTTAACTTTTGCAAAATACCTTTATATGTAGTTAAGACGAAGTTAAAAACAAGATAAAGCATTTTCACAAATTAGTTTTTAACATGAATCAATAATAATAAAACTTAAACACACATACGGAAACAAATAAAATCAAACAACAAATAAATAAACACACAAAGCAAATAAAACTTGGGTTGCCTCCCAAGAAGCGCTTTTCTTTATTAACGAGTCTTGTAGCTAGACTCAAAGTCACGTACATTACGTGATTCCATCATTGGTCACGGTTTCTAGGTCATCCTCATGTCCGGTTCTAAATTCCGGTCCTAATTTCAAACAATCCTTGTAGAAACCGAATATCCTTCCCATAACATAGTCTACTCCTTTACTTCTATCTCTATCATTCCTATAGTAGACTGCTTGCTTAAGCTCCTTCTCAACATTTGACAAGTGTTGGAATTGTTCTATCTTATATGGCATTTGGTAGTTTACCTCATCGGTCTCATCCTTAAATCTAACTATCCCTAAGGAAGGTTCATAAGTCATTCTAGAGACCTCAACAAATGGTTTTCCAAAACCACTTGAGTTAAGGATGCATCGACTATTGGGCGGATATCTTCTACAATTACAAAGTCGGTGACATAGGTGAAGTTTCCTACATAAACCGGTAATCCCTTAACTCTTCCCGTGAAGTTACTCATCCAACCCTTGTCAGGGAACATCCTATACCCAAGTTGATTTTTCATTATCAAGTTGTAGTGGGCTCTAGTCATGATGTTTATGGGTGATCTAAGGTCGATGTAGGCTTTCCACACATGCAAATGTCCGATGTTGCATGGTATGTTGAGATTAGAAGGGTCGCCTATTTCTATGATTGGTCTACCTAGGAAGTATGGTGTCTCGGGGTCATCGAATAAGTTTGTATGATATGCGCGCTCTTCCTTAGTGGGTAGCCTATTGAAGTAGTCCTCATCATCATCTACTTCTTCAATCTCACTTGTCCTAACTTCCTTATCAACCTCGACTTTCTTAACCTCATCCTCAGGTTCACTATTATCCTCATTCCTATCAATTGGTTTGATAGTGACAATGTTGACGAAGTGGACGTGTTTGGATGAAGAGGGGTCTTTTACTTGGGGTCCTCTATTTGTGTTCCTAGCGTCCTTATGTGGAGGTGATAACACTTGGTTATTGAGAGCTTTCAATAAGTTGTCAATTTTATTGGTCATCTCCATTTGTTGTTGATTGAATTCGGATTCAAACTTAGCTATACGCGCTTCTTGAGATGCCATAAATTGGGACATCAATCCTTCAAAGTTATTGGTACTACCATAATTGTTGGAAGGATTGTTATTGAAAGTACGGTTCGAGTTGGAACCGCTTGATTGGAAACGATTAGGTGGGTTGGAAGAATTGGTTTGTTGTGCGTTTTGGTTTTGTTTCCACCTAAGGTTCGGGTGATTTTTCCATGAGGGGTTGTATGTATCACCGTAGGGGTTTGGCTCGGGTTTGAAAGTGTACCACTTGTCTCCCGCTCCGCCGGTACGCGAGGATGCGTAGTCCGCAAAAGCTTGTTCGGGGAGTTCCATGCAATCACGAGTGTCGTGGGGACCACTACATAATTCACATGAAGAAGTGATTTTGTTCACTTGGCTTGAAGGTTTAGGAGCCTCGTAGGATTTCATGAGAAACTTGACTTGGTCTTCAAGTTCTATGATCCTACGGTCGGAAGTGCTTGAATTGTTTGAAGGCAAAGATATTGCCTTGACCGTTTTATTCAAATCACGGGGATCACTCCAACTTTCGTTGTCATAAAGAGCAAGATCCTCTAGGAGAGCCCATGATTGTTCCGCACTTAGATCACGTAGCTTACCACCAGCCGCTTGGTCAATGGTTTGCTTCGTGGAGAGATTTACATGGTCATAAAAGATTTGGACTTGGAGCCAAAGTTCTATGCCATGGTGAGGGACTTTTTGGAGTAAGTCCTTGAATCGAGTCCATGCCTCGTAGAGGGTTTCGCCTTGACGTTGTTGGAACATCAAGATATCATTCCTTAGCTTGGTAGTTCTTCCTGGTGGGAAAAACTGAGCAAGGAAACGAGTGGTGAGATCATCCCAAGAGGTGATGGATCCTGCGGGTTGACGCTCTAGCCATTGACTAGCTTGGTCCCGCAAAGAGAATTGAAAGAGACGTAGTCGGGTCGTCTCTCGAGTGGCAACATCAAGGTCTATAGAATCAACGATTTTGAGAAAGTCCTTGAGATGTTGATTAGGATCTTCAGAACGAAGTCCATGGAATGCGCATCCGCTTTGCACCAACCGGATGGTGTCGGATCGCAAGGGTGTGACATTGGCTCCTTGAGTGAGCTCAATGGTGTTTCGATAGCCATGGTGGCTAGGACGTGAGTACTCTCCTAAAGTACGGGCTCTAGGAGGTGGTGGTTGTTGTGGTGGGTTGAGGATATTACCACCTTCCATGATGTCGGATGGTAATGGTTACGAACAAAGAAACGAAGAAAATAGATAGACTAAAGAAAACCAGAAAAATAAAATAAAAATCTCACTAGAAAGGAATCTAGTGAGTAGACCTATAAAATAAAAATTCAACCTAAACAATAACTATTCCCCGGCAGCGGCGCCAAAAACTTGATGCGTGGTTTTGCAACCTTACAACAGGTTTTACCTCTCGAGGGATCTCAAGAGGCTTACAACCCCACCAGGCAGTGTACCTGACCGATGTAGTATAGTGTAGTGGTAAGTACGGGGGATTGATCGTTCTCCACAGGGAATAGTGTTCGTTAGGTATGAAAAACTACTCTAATAGGTCTAAGGGTGAGAGAAGATTCTTTTTTATGTTTTTATATTTTTTATGAAAGCAAGTAAAATCTCGGGTTTGAAAGAGTGGGCGGAATTAGTTGCTAGTCAACTAACCCAAGTTACTACGAATGCAAATAAAATAAAATAACAGAAAATGAAAAGGTGGTAAAACTTATGTAGAGAGAAATGTGTTTACTTAGATTTCCTTACTCCCTAACTATCTTTTACCGGTTGATTAGTGTGTATTAATTGCGTGGATGACGGGTGTATTCCTTAATACCAATCGTGGGGTGGCGTACGTACTTCCCCAACTCTACAAGCTCCTACTTCACTCCTATGTCGAGCCGGCTAGGAAGCTCCTAACATGGGATCACTAGAATTCGCTTGTGCATTAAATACAACCATAAAAACCTTAGTACGCATTGGTTCATGTTTCTTAAGACGTTCAAGCAAGTTACCGAATAGGAAGTTAGCCAGTTTTCTTAAGCCTAACATAGATGAACAATCATCCAATACAACTAATAACACACCAATAACCAATAATCAATAGCTAGGTTTCATTAGATCTAAGCAAACACAAGATAAATCTAGCCTAGCATGTTAAACAAAAGACAAGAACAAGATAGAATCAAACAACACATAGACATATTGAATGATTAATTGATAACTTATCTTCAATGTAACATGGAAGATCTCAAGGCAAAAAGCCTTGAAAAAGCTGCTAAAATCGTCTTAGGGTTTTCACACACAAGGTTCCCCAATAAGTTCCACACCAATGACAAAAAATTGCAAAACTATATATAGACTTTCAGATCTGACGGCGTCACGTTATGGAGTGTGACGCCGTCACCTCGCCGCTTTTAGGGTTCCCGGATGGCCTTCTTGACGCCGTCCCTCTTTAGCTCTCCAAAATCCGTTCTGGCTTATCAAGGCTTGACGCCGTCAGACTTAGGGGTGACGCCGTCCCTCTTTAAATTAAGCCGTGATGACCTTGATCACATTAAAGCGTGACGCCGTCAGAATTCCATGCAAATTTCTCTGGCTTATCATGAGTAATTTTCACATCCACCACTTTTCTTGCCAAGCCATGACGCCGTCCAGGGATAATTCTGACGCCGTCAAAGGTAACTTTTAGCCGATTTTGAGACTTTGTCGTTTTCTTCACTTTTATGCTCCAAAAAGGTCCAAAATGCTTCCTTTTCCAGATTTCTTCTCAAAAGTACCTAAAATGACAAAAGGAACGATTTAGGGCAATATTTGATCAAATAAATACGATTTAGGGCTTAAATGACCCCTTAAAAGCGGTACACTTTTCGCTTCATCAAACTCTAAGAGATGACCAGAATTCACCTGGGAACGAGAAGATCAAATCCGGGCAAAATATCCACACCTCTTTCCCAACACCCCAACTAACACAGACTGAATCTCGGGACGAGAATCCTTTCAACGGGGGAATACTGTAACCACTGATAAATTTCACCTTGTACTAAGTTAATATAATATTCTAAATAAAGAATATTTATTCATTTTCTACATCTAATTTTTTTAAGATTAAACGTAATCAGTTAATCTGATCACAATGACTAACTAATGTGACGTAACTCACATTCTCAATAAACGTGATCACCCGTGGACCGGCACCAACATGCCTTATGTCTATTTCAAATAAACTTCTTTATATGTCAAGTATAAAAGATTGCAAATCTTAATTGCCACTTTACGTTATTTCGTTAACACACGACTATTAAGCGTTTAAACTAAATGTTTGCTATATAATAAAGTTCTCACAAAACCCCTAAAGTGCACTATAACCCCTAAAGAGCACTGAGGACCCCTAAAGTGCAAACTCTAAAGAACAAAACCCTAAACCTAATATACACGCTTTTAAAGCACAAAAATTTAAACTTTACCTTATTTCCCGTTACAAGCCCTAAATTCACAATTCTATTATTTTATGTAATAAAATCACGAACCCTAATTAATATATATATATATGATTTTTATAAAATACTAAGGTACAAGTCTTTCATGCACATGTTGTATCAATCGTGGTTTTGGCAGGTTAGTCAAACCAATAGTGTTTACTAGTTAAATTTTGTTTGGTGGTTTAGAGGTTTTCATGAGTTTATGTGTGGGTTTGGTATTCGATCGTTATGTGTTTCTTGTGGTGTTGGATTCGGGGAAGTTCATTTTGTATACTTTTTGTGTCGTGGAAATGAGTTTTACGGTTTTGTGATTCGGGGTTTTTGCGTAGTAAGTTTTGTTCAAGTTTTTGAGCGTTAGTAAGTTACGTGGTGTTCGGTTTTAAGGGTTATATTAATGATAAGTGTGAAATTCTATTTTTGGAAACTTTGAAAATGATAATTATTCAGGTTGTCGTAAAATGAAGGTTTATCGCGTAAGTTGTTAGATTTCGGTAAAGACTTTTATAAATTAACAAAATACAAGGTTTTATGTGTAATATTAATATAAAAAAAACATGTGTATGTATATACAAAAAAATCGGCCTAAAGGGTTTAATGGGGGAAAAAGGAAACAAATTTGAGTCTAAATATAATTCCTAATTAAAAGGGATATCTAGAATAATCTTAGGGTAGTATAAATACAAACCAAAACACCCTAAAAACGTTTTTGTTGATTATATGGTCGAACCAAAGAGGGCGGAGAAGCAGAGGAAAATTAGGGTTTATTTTTGAAGCCTAAAAATCAAGATCAAAGTATAATTTTCAATACTTGTATGCAATTAATTATTATAATTCATGTAACAACGATATGACGGATTAGGGTTTATCATTACTTCTGTAAATTATTGATATAAAACATGTTGGGATCAATAATTAGTAATATAATGATGATTGGTGAAGAGATTTGGGCATAAAACATGTTAGTTAATGAGTTAGGGTTTTCACAGATTCATAGTGCTGTAAAGATACGAAGATATTTAATAGATGGAGATGAGTTAATTGATGATTCTTGACTCTAAATTGTAGTTCAGAGAACGTGCTTTCCAAAAGGTCCGGCCACGAGCGATTTTGAGGTCCGGAAGTCAGTCCAATGATTTTTGCGAGTAAAGGTGTCAAAGCTGTTAAACCGGGACAGATTTAGGTTAAAAGTATTGTGGTCAAACGTGGTTTTAAAGTGTAATTAGGGTTAGCCCTTTTGGATAAATTGAGTTCTATATTCCCTTTGACTTCCACGTGAAGGGTATGCGTTAATAAGTTGTGAAAATATGTTTGTTAGGTCAAAACATTTTGGTGTGCGTTCAGATCCGAATCTGGATAGTTTTCATGTTTGATTTTTCAAAGAGCACTTTTGTGTGTTTTTAGTGCATGGCCTTCTGGGAGAAGCTTTTATGCTCATGAAGGACCATGTTGAATTTTTGGTGTGAGTTTTAGAGCTTATTTTGTTGTGATTTCATGTGGGTAGAAGTACCCCAAAAATCTGCGTATTCTGAAAAAGTGTATGCAAGGGATTTAGTGGGTGTAAGTGTTTGGTAGTGGTTAGTATGGAGTCTAGGTGACCCATGGTGGTTTACATGAACCTTAGACATCCATCATATGTGTGTTACATGGACTATATCTTTTAGCTTGGTTGCGTGTAATTTGATCTTATTTTGTTTTATAGATTTGTGATTGATAATTTGGAAGCTGCAAAGTTTGAGGTGAGTTTCATAGTCCCATTTTTACTTTGTTTTAACTTGGGATGGGAATGATACTTGTGTTGAAATATTTTTGAGTTACTGTGATTATGTGGTCGTAAATGCATGGACTTGTAAGTGTTATTATACGTGTATTGCATGTTATGAGATTATTGTGTGGTGATTCTGTGTGGTCCATTTGGAGGGTAGCTATGCTCCTATTATCCCATTGAAGAGTAGTAGCTCTACTCACTATTATTCTGTGTGGTCTGATCAGAGGGTATGGTTTACCCATTATAGTGAACTTGGATCGTGGGTGCGTTCCGTCCCAATTGATGTTGGATATTGCTATTTGGATCGTGGGCACGTTCCATCCCTTATGTCCCTTAAGCGGTATGTTGGTTGAATGACTGAGATTGTATGCTATCTAGTATAATGACTAGTCTTACTGTCCTGCTATGTTTTATAATCACATTGAACTGGTTGCCTGAGATATATTATGTGTCTTAAACCTATGAACCTCACCAACATTATGTTGACGTTTTAAGCATCATTTTCAGGTGAGCATTCTGAGGCTAAGGTAGAGGGAAGCGACTAGACGAGACTTAGTTGCATTTGAGAACGATTTATCTTTATGTTTTGATTTGAATATGTTTGATTTTGGATTGTGATACTTTAATGTTTTTCGACTAGTACTTTATGTTTTATTGAGGATACCTTTGGAGATTTGTTTTGGTTATTTTCTTTTGGGGTATCGTTACAACACTTTGTGTCTGTACTTTGCTCTATTTATGTGCATGTAGAAATTCTCTATTTTGACACCATGTGTTGTGATGATATCCATGATGTTGCACTCGCGTTTCCGCCTTGGCGAGGTTTGACAGATTGGTATCAGAGACAGGGTTATAGAGAAGTAGGTGGTTGAACCTTGACTATAACCTAAGAGTCCCTCATATAGATGCATTTAGGGTCTATATATAAGTATGATAATTTATATGATTATTTTTCCTAAATTTACGAGTTGTTTTCTGGCGATTTTTGGATGACTATTTTGTCCCCTATATTTAGTATTGTATACGTCGATTATAGTATGTCACCTTCCTCGCGTAAGAAGTTTCGTTGGGCTATCATTTTGCTACCGGTTGTAAGGGAAGTGGTAGGATGAAGCGGACTAACCGCAGAATCCGAGTTCCCGCTAGCATAAATCTATGTTCGGACAAGGACGAGATGTATATGGAAAACGTTGATGGAGAAGAAGTGGAGAGGTTTGCAACCACGGTGACTGTTGGAGATGGAGCCGTTACCAAGTACTCTGGGAAGTATCCTCACTTCTCATATGAAGGAAAGGTGGTTCTGTCTAAACCTCGTGAGTTGTATGTACTTGTGGATCATGCGGAATTGGGAGAAAGAAACAGGAATGGGTGGTTGAGTAAAGATGAAGGGGAGTTAGGATGGAATGACGTGGATTCGGATCTGGAGTCCGCAGCAGGTAGTAAGTTTAACCGATCTGAGTGGGGAGGCAAGTGCGAGAGTGGAGCTTGAGCCATTGTGCGACGTCTTTTGTTTTGTGTCATGTTTTGGAATTCTTATATTGTCTTTTGCCGTCTGGAGCCATGTTGGAGCACGATTACTCCTGAATATTGGATCGGTTTTATCCAAGTGATTTTGATTATAGAGTTAAAGTGGTCGTTGGAATTGTTCCATGTGAGATGATTGTTTGCATGAAGTGTGGTCATAGGAGGAAGTACACTTGTGAAAGGGAGCATAGATAATTATGGTGGCCAACATAATTATACATGCGTCACAACACAAGTGGACTTGCAAGTATGATAGCATAGATTGTGTTGTGTATTAGGTGCTATGTGGTATATGTGCGTTATCATTGAGATGTGTGGTTTTGGAAGTAAGTATGCGTGTAGAATAGGCCTTATAACTATGGTCGCGAACATAATTATAAGGGTATCACACACGTGGATTTGTGACCATGATTACATTGATTGATGTTTGTTGTTATATGTTGTGGTAGATGTTATGTGATATCATGTTGATGATGGTTGTATGGTTAGAGATGTATTCTCTTAACCGTTTGGGAAATCGTTGTATGTGGGAGTGTGTGGGTGGTAAGATTCCATTCTACCTATCATATGCTGATACCTCGATTATCTGTTGGTACTAATGTTGTGATATTTAAGTTGGTTCGTTTGCTAGACTATTGAATGATGAGCCTAGTGAACTTAGACCTAGTATTGTGATTGAAATAGCTAGTGGTAAGGAGGTAGAGGTTGACAAGATTATTCGTGGGTGTACAATAGTGTTAGAGGGTATTTCGTTTATGATTGACTTGATACCTTTTGGACATGGAAGTTTTGATGAGGTGATAGGGATGAACTGGTTGTCTAAACATAAAGCCGAGGTTGTATGCCATGAAAAGGTAGTTCGTATTCCTTTATAGAGTGGTGTTATATTTCGGATACAAGGAGAATGCTTAGGGAATGATTTGAAATCCCTTGAGAATGCGAAATCCAAAGAACTTAAAATAGAAGAGATTCTTGTGGTGTGTGAATTTCCTGGCGTCTTTCCTGAAAACTTGTCTGGGTTGCCTCCAATCCGTCAAGTTGAATTCCGTATTGAATTGATTCCTGGAGCGGCACCTGTGGCGAAATCCCCATATCGTTTAGCACCCTCTGAGATGCAGGAGTTGTCCGCGCAGTTGCAAGAACTTCAGGATAAGGGGTTTATCCGACCCATTCACTCTCCTTCGGGAGCACCTGTGTTGTTTGTTAAGAAGAAGGATGGTTCGTTCCGGATGTGTATTGACTATCGGGAATTGAACAAGTTAACTGTTAAGAATCGGTATCCTCTTTCTAGAATCGATGATCTCTTTGACCAGCTTCAAGGATCTCGATTCTTTTCGAAGATAGATCTACGTTCTGGTTATCATCAGTTAAGAGTGTATGAGGAGGATATTCCGAAGACTGCTTTTAGGACTCGTTATGGACACTTTGAGTTTACGGTTATGCCATTTGGGTTGACAAATGCACCTGCGGTATTCATGGATCTAATGAATCGCATTTGTAAGCCTTATTTGAATAAATTTGTGATTGTGTTCATCGATGAAATATTAGTCTACTCTAAGACTGAGAAGGAGCATGGAGAGCATTTGAAGTTGGTCCTTGAATTGTTGGAGAAGGAGAAGTTGTACGCTAAGTTTTCAAAATGCGAGTTTTAGCTTAGAGAGGTACATTTTGTTGGACATGTGGTCAATAGTGAAGGTATACATGTAGACCCTGGAAAGATCGAAGCGGTCAAGAATTGGAAGGCTCCTACGACGCCGTCTGAGATACGTTCTTTCTTAGGATTGGCAGGGTACTACAGAAGATTTATAGCGAATTTATCGAAGATTGCCAAACCCCTCACGTTGTTGACCCAGATGAATAAGAAGTATGTCTGGGGAGAAGAACAAGAGGTGGCTTTTCAGACGTTAAAGGATAATTTGTGCAATGCACCTATTCTGGTACTTTCGGATGAACCAGATGACTTGGTGGTGTATTGTGATGCGTCAAATCAAGGTTTTGGATGTGTACTGATGCAGAGAGGGAAAGTGATAGCCTATGCATCCCGACAACTCAAAATTCATGATAAAAATTACACCACTTGTGATTTAGAGCTTGGTGCGGTAGTGTTCGCTCTCAAGAATTGGAGACATTATCTGTATGGCACAAAGAGTGTTGTTTATACAGATCATAAGAGTCTTTAGCATATCTTCAGCCAGTAGGAGCTGAATATGCGACAGAGAAGATGGATTGAACTGTTTAGTGATTATGATTGTGAGATTCGCTATCATCCTGGAAAGGCGAATGTGGTGGCTGATGCATTGAGTAGGAAGGAAATGATTAAGCCTAAGCATGTGCGAGCTATGTGCATGACATTGCAATCGGGAATCAAGGAAAGATTTAAGGCAGCAAGGGATCACCAAAAGAGTTATGCGGATAATCGCCGTAAGCCTTTGGAGTTCAATGTAGGCGATCGTGTGATGTTGGAAGTGTCTCCCTGGAAGGGTGTTGTGCGTTTCGGTAAGAAAGGAAAATTAGCACCGAGATATGTAGGATCGTTTGAGATTACGGAAAGGATTAGACTTGTGGCATATCGGTTGAAATTGTCTGAGGAGTTAAGTAGTGTGCATGATACGTTTCACGTATCTAATTTGAAGAAGTGTTTGGCGGATGCTAGTCTGCATGTGCCATTAGATGAGATTAAGGTTAACAAGACCTTTCATTTTGTTGAGGAGCCTGTTGAGATTATGGACCGAGTGGTCAAGGGTTTGAAACTTGGTAAGATAGCTTTAGTAAAGGTACGTTGGAATTCGAAGCGTGGTCCTGAGTTTACTTGGGAGCGCGAGGATCAGATGAGGTCTAAGTACTCAAATTTGTTTGTTGATGTGGTTGGTGAGACATGGAGTGTCGCATCGATCATCTTAGATCATGATGAGATACTTACTTCGCGATTGTGGTATACGTTTTATAGAGCTTTGAGAACGCGGTTGTAGATGAGTACGGCCTATCATTCTTAAGTGAATGGATTAAGAGAGTGTACAAATTTGACGTTGGATGTTTCTTTTGTTCAAGATTGTGGTGCTGCTATTTGCACCCTAGCGTGGGTGAGCAGATCATTTGTAGTTGGATTTAGATCGTGGAAGTTAGATGCTGGGTATTCATGAATGTTTTAATTAATGTTGGTGCTATGTGTAACTATTATATGTGTGTGCTACTTGTGGTTACCGTTTGGATTTTCTTTTGGATCGGGGGTAACGTGCCTACCTGTGAGAAATCGTTTGGGTCATTTGTGTTATTGATCGGAGTAATGTATATATTTCCGTGTATCGTTGGATTGTCGGTAATGTTTTCTATCATGTGTATTCGAGTATTCAATTGGTTCATATCTTGTGGTACTTTCTCTGTGACTGTATGGCGTGGTAGAATTCCCCATAGTCATAAGAAGTGCTAGTGATTTATGGTTTTATGGCGTGGTATTATCCCACTTGGATATCCACAAATTTTCTTTTGCTGATGTTACTGGTGACTCGAGTAGTTAAATCTCGGGACGAGATTTCTCTAAGGGGGGGATAATGTAACAACCGTGGTTTTGGCAGGTTAGTCAAACCAATAGTGTTGACTTGTTAAATTTTGTTTGGTGGTTTAGAGGTTTTCATGAGTTTATGTGTGGGTTTGGTATTCGATCGTTATGTGTTTGTTGTGGTGTTGGATTCGGGAAAGTTCATTTTGTATACTTTTTGTGTCGTGGAAATGAGTTTTACGGTTTTGTGATTCGGGGTTTTTGCGTAGTAAGTTTTGTTCAAGTTTTTGAGCGTTAGTAAGTTACGTGGTGTTCGGTTTTAAGGGTTATATTAATGATAAGTGTGAAATTCTATTTTTGAAAACTTTGAAAATGATAATTATTCAGGTTGTCGTAAAATGAAGGTTTATAGCGTAAGTTGTTAGATTTCGGTATAGGCTTTTATAAAATAACAAAATAGAAGGTTTTATGTGTAATATTAATATAAAAAAAATGTGTATGTATATACAAAAAAATCGGCCTAAAGGGTTTAATGGGGGGAAAAGGAAACAAATTTGAGTCTAAATATAATTCCTAATTAAAAGGGATATCTAGAATAATCTTAGGGTAGTATAAATACAAACCAAAACACCCTAAAAACGTTTTTGTTGATTATATGGTCGAACCAAAGAGGGCAGAGAAGCAGAGGAAAATTACGGTTTATTTTTGAATCCTAAAAATCAAGATCAAGGTATAAATTTCAATACTTGTATGCAATTAATTATTATAATTTATGTAACAAGGATATGATGGATTAGGGTTTATCATTACTTCTGTAAATTATTGATATAAAACATGTTGGGATCAATAATTAGTAATACAATGATGATTGGTGAAGAGATTTGGGCATAAAACATGTTAGTTAATGAGTTTGGGTTTTCACAGATTCATAGTGCTGTAAAGATACAAAGATATTTAATAGATGGATATGAGTTAATTGATGATTCTTGAGTCTAAATTGTAGTTCAGAGAACGTGCTTTCCAAAAAGTCCGGCCACGAGCGATTTCGAGGTCCAGAAGTCAGTCTAATGATTTTTTCGAGTAAAGGTATCAAAGCTGTTAAACCTGGACAGATTTAGGTTTAAAGTATTGAGGTCAAAAGTGGTTTTAAAGTGTAATTAGGGTTAGCCCTTCTAAAGAGAAATTGAGTTCTATATTCCCTTTGACTTCCACGCGAAGGGTATGTGTTAATAAGTTGTAAAAATATGTTTTTTAGGTCAAAACATTTTGGTGTGCGTTCAGATCCGAATCTGGATAGTTTTCATGTTTGATTTTTCAAAGAGCACTTGTGTGTGTTTTTAGTGCATGGCCTTCTGGGAGAAGCTTGTATGCTCATGAAGGACCATGGTGAATTTTTGGTGTGAGTTTTAGAGCTTATTTTGTTGTGATTTCATGTGGGTAGAAGTACCCCAAAAATCTGCGTATTCTGAAAAAGTGTATGCAAGGGATTTAGTGGTGTAAGTGTTTGGTAGTGGTTAGTATGGAGTCTAGGTGACCCATGGTGGTTTACATGAACCTTAGACATCCATCATATGTGTGTTACATGGACTATAGCTTTTAGCTTAGTTACGTGTAATGTGATCTTATTTTGTTGTATAGATTTGTGATTGATAATTTGGAAGCTGCAAAGTTTAAGGTGAGTTTCATAGTCCCATTTTTACTTTGTTTTAACTTGGGATGGGAATGATGCTTGTGTTGAAATATTTTTGAGTTACTGTGATTATGTGGTCGTAAATGCATGGACTTGTAAGTGTTATTATACTTGTATTGCATGTTATGAGATTATTGTGTGGTGATTCTGTGTGGTCCATTTGGAGGGTAGCTATGCTCCCATTATCCAATTGGAGAGTAGTAGCTCTACTCACTATTATTCTGTGTGGTCTGATCAGAGGGTATGGTTTACCCATTATTGTGAACTTGGATCGTGGGCGCGTTCCGTCCCAATTGATGTTGGATATTGCTATTTGGATCGTGGGCACGTTCCGTCCCTTGTGTCCCTTAAGTGGTATGTTGGTTGAATGACTGAGATTGCATGCTATCTAGTATAATGACTAGTCTTACTTTCCTGCTATGTTTTATAATCACAGTGAACTGGTTGCCTGAGATATATTATGTGTCTTAAACCTATGAACCTCACCGACAAGCATTCTAAGGCTAAGGTAGAGGGAAGCGACTTGATGAGACTTAGTTGCATTTGAGAACGATTTATCTTTATGTTTTGATTTGAGTATGTTTGATTTTGGATTGTGAAACTTTAATGTTTTTCGACTAGTACTTTATGTTTTATTGAGGATACCTTTGGAGATTTATTTTGGTTATTTTCTTTTGGGGTATCGTTACGACACTTTGTGACTATACTTTGCTCTATTTATGTGCATGTAGAAATTCTCTATTTTGACACCATGTGATGTGATGATATCCATGATGTTGCACTCGCGTTTTCGCCTTGGCAAGGTGTGACACATGTACAAGTCTCTAAAGCATAGAAACCTTAACATTAATATAACATATATTATAAACCTTACTGTACCTACTTTAAAGCTCACATTACAAGACTTTAATGCACTAATTTTAAACTTTATTTTCTTATAATAAATAAGTCTAATATACAACTCCCTAAAGCCCATGTACAAGTGCTTAATGCATGGATTTAAAAACTATTAATTTCTTTAAACTAAACCTAACTAAAGACATAAACTAAGTTACCTATATTCCTAAACTCCAAGTACTACATATTCTAGCCTATTGTACAAGTGGTTAAAGCTTAGAAATCAAAAATCACATTTCCATGTAATCAACATGGCTCGATATGAACCAAACAAACCAGACTAAAACCCTAAACTAGCTCTAATCTAACTAAGACAATCTCTAAAACATGTGCAAGCACAATCTAACTATATCTTACCTCTTACACCTTGTCCCCTAGATTTTTTTCACCATGGTCAAACATATCAAGCTTTTTCCATGGTTTTGTTGAAAACCATTCGAACCACCCACAATATCACAAGATCTCTTCCAAAATCCAATATAATCTCTTGTCTCATGTCTCAAATCTCCTTAACATATCTTACAAGTGGCAAAAATAAATTAATGTAAACCCTAATTTCTTCCCTATATAAATCGACTAAACATGAACCATTTCATCTCATTCCTTGTTTACTAACACAAAACACTCTCACACACACTTACCTACTGAGATTCAATTCCAAGAGAAGGAGGAAGGAAGGATTGTACAAGAGCTTTAAGCCTTGGGAAGCCTTGTTCCATCTTAGAAGTCACTTTGGTCTCTTTTGGTTCTAATCGAATTCAATAAGCTTGTAAGTCTCCAAGCCCTTTTCAATCCATCTTATATTTTTCTAGTATCATATATATGTATTAAGAACTAATGATCAAGTTAAAACCAAAACAAAAACTATTTTTCTTTCTTTTTCTTTTTACCGAGAACAAACAAACACCCCTAATAAGTATTATTTTGTTTTAAACTTTAAGCTTTGATACACATAATTAAAGTCATCTAAATAAGCTAGTAAACATGTTACTAAGCCACAAAAACAAGCCATAAGTATTTACAAGGTTCGGCCTAGTTTTTCTTTCTTTTTCCTTTTTGTCGCAAACCAACTAAACACCCCTTTTCAATCTAATTTTAAAACCACAAGCTAAAAGCTATAAGCTGAGATATTAAGCGATCCTAATAAGCTCCTAAGTGACTTTACAAAACCACAAAAACTTGACCAAAAGCTGTTCATGCCTCGCTTATTTTCTGTGTTTCATTTTGGTGTGTCTCGACCTAGAAAACCAAACGCCCCTCTTTGATGAATTAATTAGCCCATAAGTTAAAAGCTTTAAGCTACGAGATTTAGCCACCTTAATAAGCTCCTATCAAAGTTTACAAAACCACTAAAGTGTTGTAAAAAGATCATAAGGTCTCGTTTATTTTCTTTGTTCCTTTTGGTGTCTCGACCTAAAACCTAACGCACCCTTTTTGATTTGTTTTAAACCCATAAGCTAAGAATATAAGCTAATAAGCTGTTAACAGCTTATTTACAAACTTAATACAACTTATATTGACAAGCCGTAATGAACCACGCCCTTTTCTAAACTTAAAACGCAACAAAAATGAAATAAGGACTACGGGCGTAACGACCAAAATACTTGAGGGTGAAAACTCTAACATTTTGAAACTTGGAGTTTTTTTTGGGCCAAAACTGTCAATTTTGATAAGTTATATATAATAAGGGCTGAAATTGTAAATGACTCGTAGTTAAGGGTATAATGTGTCACTTTTGAAACTACAGGGGTAAAAGGTGTCATTTTATGAAAGTTGAGGGGTAAAAGTTGTCAATTTATGAAAGTTGAGGGGTATAAATTTTCATTTTAAGAAAGATGAGGAGTATAAATAGTAATTTTATGATAGATCAGGGTATAAACTGTCAACGCTTGAAACTATAAGGGTATAAAGCGTAACATTTTATATTATTTTGAGAAATATACTTTTTGGCTCGATTTTTTATAAAAACTAATGAACGCGATACTTCTATTTCATTAAAGATCAATCAAACACTAAAAATGAAATATTATAAATATTATCTTCCACTAACTTTTGAAGAGACTTCATGTTGTCTCGTTCAACACTTAACCACCGACAAAACACTAGCAATACGAATATTCAATCACGTATTTAAGGTTTGAATACAAATACTAAAACTTGACATATTCACCTAGGTTGCGTGTCGGAGCAGTTTATTCACTATACTTGATTTACTTTCCAATCAAACAACTGTAACACCAAGGTGAGTTCATATTTCCACTTTTATACGTTTTCAAAACTTGCGGGGAGATACATGCTGCAAACCTGAACATAAGTATTTTTCTGTATGCTATCCTGATTGATATTGCCTAAGTTTACACTATTGCCACTAAAAAGACCTTCATATCATGAGCCATTAATCACTTGCGAGTGAACGCGAATATAGTGAATAGATCTATTGGAAGTTGACGACCCATTTGTACTAGCCGGATAGATAGCTTTAATGTTAGCCGGATTGATAGACAAATGCACTTTATTTGATAATAAATAGGAGAATGGCAAGCTCCTACCCGAGGGCATTATTGCTTACATTTTATTATGTTAGTAATTAACTTCACTCTTGTGATGTCCCACTGTTAACGTTTGCGTGTCATGAGACTTAGAGCAATATACTGTACTGCAATATTATTGTTTTACTATTACTCAACTTGTGTTCAACCAAGTATTACTATATAAACACTATGGATTCACTCAACCTTTGTGTTGACTTTTTAGCATGTTTTATCTCAGGTAACTAATGCACGACTTGGCACAGAGTGGCTATGGACTTTCTTATAAAAAGGGTGTCCATTTTGTTATCATTCATACAATATATATGTATTTCAATAAATGCCGTTGGGACCTCTCTTTTGTAAAACTCTGATTGAATAAATGAATGATAACTGTTTTATCTAAAAACGTCTCTTTTTAGGTCGTTTTCTATTATTATGACTGTGATACTTGAAGTAATACCCCAAACCTATTTCCGCTGTGTATACCGAAATATGGGGGTGTTACACAAGAGAAAGGATTCAAGGCTACAACAAAGACAAGAAGAAAAGAGCTAAAGATCAGAGAATCACGAAGCATGATTGGAACGAAGGGACAAGAAAGAATGTTACACAACAATGCTCAATAATTAAATATCAAAGAACGAGGCGTATCATCATTTATAAAGAGTGAATGATCACCCCTTAGAGGGAGATTGTTAGCATTTAAAGTGGCAATTATTATCGAATCCACGAGCCTTTTAATAGCTGTTTTATAAATGTAATAGTCTAATGGACTTGGGTAAAAGCTAGATAAGTGCTTTATGTAAGGTATGGAAATAGTCCTTAATCAAAGCCCATCAAACCCATACACGACCCACGATCGTCCCTTTGGCTACTATAAACACGCCTCCCTCTCATAGGAGGGAGATGAGAGCGTTATCATCTGGTTATTTTCATTGCACACATAGTTAGTGTTTCTAGCTCTCTATCTTTCTCTGTCTAGTTTTTTCTCTCTACAAAACCTATTATCAAAGTGTGAATCTTAATGCCATATTGGGATCCTAAAAAATATATATGAAAGTGGCCCTTATTAAAAAATAATTAAATAATCTGTCATAATTGTGTAATTCATATAGGTTAACGATTTGCAGTTTTTTTGATATGTACTTTTTAAAACACGAGGTTGAATTTTAATTGAAACTATCAACTAATCTATTGTTTTTTTTCTTTTATAAAAGAGTAAACTCCAAAATACATCCCTGTGGTTTACCCCATTTCGCACGATACATCACTCCCGAAAAAGTTGCAACATACACATCCCTCCGTTAATAAAAGTCAAACACAATACATCCACGAGGACGAACGGTGCAAACATTGTGTCGTTAACTTGGACACGTGGCAATTAAGTAAGGGTATTTGTGTCATTTTATCTATCCCTGCTACTTCACCTCTCTTCTATCTCTTTTTAGTTTCAGTCAAACACAAATAATAAATCCAAATCAAAAACACAAACACAAAAACACAAACACAAATCAAATCCAATTCAATCCAATCAACCATGGCTCAAATTAAACCCCAAAAAAACTCAAAATTATTCACAACCCATGAATACCAATCACAAATCAACCACCAAATCCAAACCCACTTCTTGAAACGATCTGGGTATCATATTTTTTATCTTTTCAAACCAAAAAAACCCATTAGATTTGATTTGACAACAGAAAATGAAAAGTGAGAACTACTTTAATTCTTTTATATGTGCATCGTCTACAATAACTTCTTCCATTATCCAATATCTTCCAGTTTGTGGGTATCATCTCCATTTCTCTTGACATCAAGAAACAGACCCACAATCACATTTCCATTCTCCTTGAACAATAGAAAACCCATCATAAATCTTACTCAAAACACAAACACGACTCGAATATATAAGATCTCAGGCTCATTTCATCAAGACAAAAGATCTTTAAGATCTTACATAATAAACCCATCATAGATCTGTGTAATGTTTAACTCATCTTTTATATCCGAAAATAAAGATTTTATTATAACTATGTTACATAAGATCTTGGTTTTGTTCAAAGACGCAACTAAACTATATCCGTAAATGAAAGAATGAATTATAACAACAGTGTTATAATCATTACTTTCAGTCGGCTTAAATACAAACACAAAAGGTGTTTTGTGATTTGTGTTAATCGCAAGATTGAGCAAGAAAGATATAGGTGGGTTCTTGATTATGGTTGTGTTTTGATTAAACACGAAAGGTGTTTTTGATTTGTGTCTTTGATCTGTGTTTTTGATTTGTTTGTTTGATTTGTGTTTGTGTTGTGGATGAAAATGTATATAAATTTTGATTTGATTTATGAAGATTCAATCTTGGGTCTGTTGTGTTATTTGATTTGTGATTTTGATTTATGAGTTTGATTTCTTTTTGTGTTTATGAATTGTGTTTGAGAAATGTATTAAAAGAATGGTAATAGTAGGTGTGGAAGATAAAAAGACTTAATTACCCTTGCTTAAAAAGAGATAACTGTCACGTGTTCAAGTTAACGACACAATGTTTGCACCGTTCGTCCTCGTGGATGTATTGTGTTTGACTTTTACTAACGGAGGGATGTGTATGTTGCAACTTTTTCAAGAGTGATGTATCGTACGAAATGTGGTAAACCACAGGAACGTATTTTGGAGTTTACTCTTTATAAAATGAGTTACAGAATTTTATCCCTAATAATGCAAGAAAATATTAGACTCTAATTAAAATTTTCTCTTATAGTGCAATGTAATATTATCATCTAACTTTGGTAACAAATAAATGTTGAAAAGGACAAGCTACAAAATATTTTCCATGTTAATTCGAAAATATTTACTACTCAATTCTCACGCTTTCTTCGTTATTTCCGTTACCGACCAATTACTTCAATTCGTGAGGACTTGAAATGACCATTGTTGGTCATAAGTCTTGCCGACCATATACTGACATCATATGTTTGACCTTATATGTCTATCTATTTTTCAGATATGTATTAACCGTGTTTAGCTTGTTCACTTGATTTAACATGGAACCCAATTCTATCGTTTATAAGGGGGTCCCTGGTAGTTAATAAACTTACATTAGTACTTACTTCATACAGGCTCTTTCTATTCATCCAATAATATACTCTTGAGGATTTCAAAGCGTATTCATATCATTTTATTCAACAACAAATCGATGAACGCTAGTTTAAGATGGAAAACTTTCAACCAGCTAGCTAGAGCATGTTTTAATTGTAAATAAACGACAAATAATTGTTTTTATACTCTTATATAGACACATTATCAGAAATATGAAATATCATGCAAACTAAAACCACGACAAAAATTAAAAAGAATATTGGCCCCTACCGAATTTTCCAAAAATAAAACTCGAATAATTCATAGTTTAAGAAGAACTAAAATCGAATAAACTGACAGAAGAATTTATAGATTTCATTTTTTCTTTGTGTATGTGTGATCATGAATAAAATCTTAGCTAGTATCACAAAATGTAAAATCTTAATTCTCTGACATCTAATCACATGCAACAAATTTTCTTATCAACGTTTTTATCATGCCATTATTTCAGTTTTCCTCATTACAAGCTTTCAAAAAATTAATTAGATATATCTTGTACCAGAAAATACTCTTTTATTTTCATAGGATATTTTGTAAGGAAGAAAAGTCGACCAGAAACCGGTATAGACAGTCTAAGATATATATTGATGCTCTCGTTTTTATATATTTAATAATATTAATGCAATAATGTGTCAATCCTAACCGCATATATTCTTTTATAAAATAAAATAGGGATTTTCTAATTTGTGCCACCATAGCATTTGTTTAAAAGCATTAATTGAACTAAATTATTCTTTAAAATAGAATTATTTCTAAATAAAACAAAGTTAATCATGGTAATTAAGAGAGAATTAGGAAAATATTATTGTAAATTAACATCTAAACATTTTGTTTAAAGATAAAATTTCTTTTAACAGAAAACACGTACAGAATACGGTAACAAAAATGGGCTAAAGATATACTCCCTCCGTCCCAAAATTATTGTCCCCTTTTAACTTTTTCGGTATTTATTTTTCAACTTTGACCTTAAGTATTTTTATCTATTTATATTATATAATACTTTATGCAAAATATATGAACGGATTGAGTTTTAAATTTATTTTCATTGGTATAATTTTCATCAAGTATTGCATAACACAAACAAAAATATTTATAGTCGAAGTTAAGAAAGAAAGAAAAAAAAAAATAAAAGTTGGACAATTATTTTAGGACAGAGGGAGTAATATACTTATTATATTTAGTTGGTAGAAACTTTTTAATATGCTCATAGTAGGGTGACTAGAAGAAA